>JAYDZK010000107.1:4399885-4410626 GCA_034509185.1 Euphonia xanthogaster | reverse complement strand
CTCCATGCCACAGAGCTCTGGGTGCCACTCAGGGCGACTTCTCCATGCCCACAGAGCCCTGGGTGCCACCTGGGGTCACCCTCCATGCCCACAGAGCCCTGGGTGCCACCTGGGGTCACCCTCCATGCCCACAGAGCTCTGGGTGCCACCTGGGGTCACCCTCCATGCCCACAGAGCTCTGGGTGCCACCTGGGGTCACCCTCACTTGCCCTGCAACAGTGGCTGCTGCTAACAGGAGAACAAACCCGCTCCAAGAAATCCCACACCGATGCTGCTCTGGGAGTTTAACAACAACCCCAGGGAGCATCACGGCTCTGATGGGAGATCCAGCACCTCAGATATCCTAAATCTCTCTCCAGATCCGAGCCAGCAGCTGGGGGGCTGGCAGTGGCAGCTGGCTGCCCCAAGCACTCGAGTTCCCGGGGCTGATGCTCCCACAGTGTCCCTTGGATGGGGAGGGTCCGTCCCCAAGCCCCGTCAAGGATGTCCACAGGGGATTGGAGAGGACTGGGGAACATCAGCAAAGGGGCTAGAAAGCCCCCCCAGCCTGTCTGAGCTGTTTTGGGCCAAGAAAACAGAGTTTAAATGCACTGAAGCACAGCAGTGAGGGCACGAGCTCAGAAGGGCAACCACGGGCACTGCAGGCAGGGCTCCTCCACTCCAGACCTGGCTGCTCCTGCCTCAGGAAATCCCCTCCGTGGGCTGGGGGATGTTCTCAGCCTGTTTCTCACCTCCCTGATGAGGGCCAGGCTGCAGCCCAGTGCCTGCAGAGCTCCGGCCACAAAGGGAAACACCAGGAGCAGCAGAAAGGAGCCAGGAAATGGCAGAATCTCTTTAAGACAGGCCCTAACCAAGGTGCAATCAATCAGGCTCAGAAATGAGCCTCTGGGACCACTCGTGGCCAGCACAGCTGTGACGTTACAAGCCTGGATAAGGGGAGCAGGAAAATGGGGATTCTGTGTGCCAGTGACCACGCAGGGCTGGGCACAGAGCAGGCACTGACCCTGCCCTGGCACCTCCAGGGCAGGACACCCTGTCCTGGCACTGCTCAGCCCCCCCTGCCCGAGGCAGAGCTGGGGATGGCGGGGCTGGGGCTGGGCTGGAGGCCCGATGAGATGATTTAGTGCAATCTCTCCCCAGCCTCGGTTTTATGAATCATCGGCGGGGCCTCGCCAGCTGCCTGAGGCCGTTGTGCAATGTTTGATGTGGGTCCTGGCCAAAGCTGGGGGAAGCCAACGGGAGCCTTTCCCTTCCCCAGCCCTTTGGAGCACGTCCTGGAAGGAGGGCTCCCTCCTGCATGGGTGTCCCGGGGTGCTGAGGGGTGCCCTGAGGTGCTGAAAGGTGCTCCGGGGTGCCCTGGGTGTCCTGAAATGCTGAAGTGTGCTCTAGGGTGTTGAGGACTCTCCTGGGGTGCTGAAGGGTGTCCCTGGGGTGCCCCAGGGTGCAGGGCTGTGCTCACAGAGCTCCTCTGCCACAGCAGCTCTGCACAAGAAGCACCAGGAGGGTGACACAGCAATGGCTGGGCAGGGGACAAGGGGAAAAACACAGCTGGAAATCCCTTCTCATCCCAAACCAGCATCACCCAGAGGTCTGGATGCCATCACCCAGCCAGCTGGCGGGCACTGCCAGCTCCGGGCTCCTCGCTCCTGCTCACCTGGAGCTTCTGCAGCAGCACCACGTCGGCGATCTTGTCCTTGTCCTGCTTGGTTTGCTTGGCCTTCCAGTACTGCTTCTGGGCAGAGTAGCGGTTCATGGGACACACTTTGAAGAGGCAATCTGGGAACAGAGCAGAGCCCGATGAGGCTGCAGCAGCCACCAGGGTGTCCCCAGCAGGGCCAATGTCACCACGGGGCAGAGACACTCCTGGGATGGACAGTGGTCCCCCCATCAGCGAGGGAGGACTGGTGAGGTCACGTCACCGTGTGCTGGCTGCTGGGTCGGCTCTCAATCAGGATGAATAATGAGTCCAGGAATTACTGCACTGCTTGGACTCGTGATTAGAAGCGTTCCCATCGGAAATGGCTGTGCTGGTCGGGAAGGAAAGCTTCAGGGGGGAGAAGGAGCTCTGATGGAGCCCAGCTGCACCAAGGGAGGAGAGGATCCCAGCAGGAGGGATCCAGGAGGGAGGCTGGGGCACCATCAGCCACCTCCACGTCCCTTGTCACCCACGGGACACCCTGAGCCTGCAGAAGCTGTCGAAGGAACCTGTGGTAGCCGTGCCATCGGGACACACACGCCCATCCCTCCGTGACCTGGATCAGCAGCACTGGATGCTGTGAGCGCCCGCTCCCGAAACCTCGGTGTCAGCAGCTCTATTTCAAGCTCCTGAAGGATGCACAAGATGCATCCCAGCTCCTCCAAACCCTCCCTGCACTGCAGATTGCCCCGATTCTCCTGTTTTCCCCCAGGATGGTGGGCGGGAAGCGCAGACATCCAGGGCCAGGCTTTGGGAACTGAAGCAGGAGAGCAGATGTCTGGAGACAAGGCGGCCCTCACATCTCCCAACCCCCTTCCCGAGCTGGAAGGGCAGGAAGGGCTCTGCAGCCTCAATCGCCCTAATTATGCCTGAAATAGCAGCCCAGAAAGCTCAGACACAAAAAAGAAAATTAAAAAAAAAAAAAGAAAAACAAAAACAAAGTCCCTTCCCTGGCTGGCGGCGGGCCCGGGCGCGTGTTTATCTACCTGGGAGTGGCGCTGGGGCAGCGCCGAGCGCGGCTCTCACCGGCTGCAGCAGGGCCAGGTTTCACATCTCCCTTGCCAGCCCCGTCTGCCAGAGGCACAGCCCGTGCCAAGCAGCCAGAGCAGCCCCCCAGCCCCCCCAGGCACCTGCACGGGGCTCCCTTAATGGGTAATTAATGGGTAATTAATGGGTAATTAATGGGAGCTGCCGTGAAAGGTGCTGGTGGGAAGGAGAAGCCAAGGGGAGGTAAAAAAGCCCAGCACAGTGACCCTGGAATGGCTGTGGATCCAAGGCCTGGCTCTGAGTGTGGCTCAGCTCTGAGCTCGGCTTTGTAAGGAGGGAAACTGAGGCACGGCGGGGGTTGTGGGTGTGGAAAATCTCCAGCACAGCTTGTGCAGGGAGCAGGAGGCTTTGGTCCCTGGGCTAAAGCACGGGCAGATTTCTGGAAATGGATTGGGGTGGAAAAGAGGGGAGGTGAAGGAAGCTCCTGCACCAGCAGTGCCCAGAGTGGGCAGCTCGGAGGAGGATGTAGGGCTGACCTGCCAGGAGCCAGAGTGGCTTTGGGGGCAAAACCTCCATCCAGAGAGGCCTGGGGGGCAAAACCTCCCATCCAGAGCGGCTTTGAGGCCAAAACTTCCATCCATAGAGGCTCTGGGAGCAAAATTTCAACCCAGAGTGACTTTGGGGGCACAACTTCAACCCAGAGAGGGCTGGGGGCAAAACTTTCCACCCAGAGAGGCTTTGGAGGGCAAAATCTGCAGGTGACTCCCTTGGGGAGCTAGGGACAGCAGTGGCACAGCTGAGGGTCCTGCTGTCCCCTTGCCTGGGAGGGTGGGAGCTTTTCCTGACGTGCCTGAGCTGGGCTGGGAAGAGCCTCGGCAGGGGGAGAAACCACAAGAAATGAAAAGCAAGAAACGAAAAGCAAATAACCGAGAGGTGTGGAGCGTCTCTCGGAGGCAGAGCTGGGCAGCAACAGCTCCCAGGTGGGTTCTGGCATTTCCAAAGGACCTTTTGGAGCTGAGCTCGGCGGGAGCCTCCTGTTTTCCCAGCGGGAAGCCCCGGCACGACCCGACCCGTGTGAGCTTCAGGATAGGGCAGGGTCCGGCCACAGGATGTGGGGACACAGAGCACGAAAATCCCCCGCAGCCTCGGGGCCAGGGAGCAGCCCCGGGCCGTTGTTTCCACCTCGATGGCTATCGAGCAGGGAGAGCTCTACCTTTCCGGCCATTAAAACAAACAGCTGGATCTCCTGATAGGGAGCGCAGAGAGCAGGGCTGAGCCCGAAAACCCGCGCCTGGAAAAGAGATTGGAGCCACGGGCACGGCCAGGCAGGGGCACGGGGTGGAATCTGGGGATGGAGGGGCTGCATGGGTTGTTAATTAGGTAAATGAAGAAATTAATGGTAATGGCTCCCGTGGAGAGGCAGGGCGCTGCTTGGTGGGGTCCTGAGAGAGTGGAAGAATTGATGTGTTGAGATGTTTTGGGGTGTGGGGGGAAAGGGTTGTGGTCAGGGGGATGGGTGCTGTTAAAGCCACTCTGAGAAAAAGGTGGAGGCACAAGGCAGAGTGGGGAATCAATATTTGAAAAATCTTATTTAAAAGAAGACAGAAAATGACAACAAGGGGGATGAAAGGAGCAGCTGCCCTAAACCAACCCAAATCCAACACCCCAGTCACAGGTTTGGGGAGATTTCCCAGCTCTCTGCTCGCTGGTTGTGTGATCCAGGCACTCAAATCCTGCTGGGATAGAGCCCTTCCCTGAGCGTGGAGCCCCCTGAGCACTTGGGGCAGTCAGCACCAAGCCTGCACCTCCCAGGTGGGTGCAGCACAGGGCAGAGCTGTGCCCCCATCCCATGGATCCCATGGATCCCATCCCATCCCTGGTGGATGCTCAGGCCCAGCACTGGCCCCAGTGCTGCTCACAGAGCTGGAGCTGCCCCAGCCTCACCTCGGAATTTCTTGGGGGGGTTGTCCAGGTCTCCAGCTGCCGGCTCCACCACGCACCGATCGTCCACCAGCCTGAGGGGGACAAAAAGCAGGAGCAGGCTCAGGAACAGCAGGGCTGAGGGTGCAGAGTGGTTGTCACGGCCCAGAGCGACAAATCCAAAGCTGCACCTCCTTTTTCCCACCTGTTTCCCACCCATAAATGGTGGGAAACAGGTGGGAAACAGGACACAAACCCCCCTTGCCTCGGTTCCCACTGCTTCCCTGGGTGTTTTCCATGCCCTGCCTCGGCCACACTGGGCTTGGACAGCACTGAAGGACCAGGGAGGGTTCATGGCAGTCACTGCAGGCGCTTTGCAGGGTGACCTGTGCCACAGGGGCCCCTGCCCTGCCCAGCTCTCCCCCCTGCACACACAGTTCTGCTATTGCACCCTTCATCCAGCAGAAACAGGAGGGGTGCAGCTCCATTTGCCAGCTCTCCTTCTCTGGCTGGGAACTCTTCCCACAGGGACACAGAGGGCGCAGGGCTGTGCATGGAGGCGGCAGGGCCCCCCAAACCCAGTTATTAATTATTATCTGATCAGAGCTGCAGGCTCTGCCCATCAGATCCAGGCTCTGTGTCTCCTCCCTGCCCACCTCTGTTTTCCCAGCGCTGAGCAAAACCCCCCAGGCTTGGCCTAGGGTGCTGGGGGCTGATTTTGGGGTGGGTGGGACGTTGCTTTTCAGAGTTAGGGAGAAGAGCAAAGCAGAGCCCGGCAGGCAGGGGGATCAGAGGGGCGAGCATCGCCCGAGGGGCTCCCTGTGCTGGGAGGGAACTGGGAGCTCCAGCAGGACAGGCTGTACCTGCTCGCCTGCTTTCCCCAGCCCCGGGAAGCTGCAGCAGCAGGAGAAACTCTGCTCCTGCCCGGGAGAGAGAGAGGGAAGTCTGTCCCCATCCCGGGGAGGGTGAGAGAATGGCCAGCAGTGCTCCCCTGGAGGGACAAGCCACGGTGGGACAGGAGGGCAGGGACAGCCTGGAGCAGCGAGGCGAAGGCAAAGCAGAGCCTGTGCTGCCCCCAGCGCCCCCAAGGGACTCTCGGTGTCCCACAAAGAACCCGAAAACGGCTGGAGATGGCTCTGCAAAGAGCTAAAACCCGAGCAGACCCATCCCACCCGCAGCTCCAGCCTCCTTCCCTCAGCCCAGCCGCTCTCTGGAGGAGGGGAGAATTCCTTTGGCTCGGCAGAGAGGAATTTGGCCTCGGTGCTGATGGATGGGGACCCCGGGGACCCCGAGCTGCCGTGTCCTTGTGAGGAGGCGTGGGCTGGCACCGGGCTCTGACACCCCTGTGCTGCTTTCTGTGCCTCACATGTCACAGAAAGAGAGAAAAGCAATTTGCCTGGTGGCAGCAGAATCTTCAAAACCCTTAGCAAAGACCCCGAAGGTTGGAAAAACCCCAAACCCAGGAGCTGTGGGCAGACAGGACTGCCTGGGCTTTGCAAACCAGGGGGTTTGGGGCTGTCCAAACACCTTTTCCTTGGGTTGGGACAGCAGGGAAGTAGCCAGGGACATTCCCAGATTCTTGCAGAGCCTTGAGAGGGCAGGGAAAGAGGGAAAGAGGAAAAACCAGAGCAGCTGCAGCACCACGGGGGACATGCAAAGCCCCAGCCCAGCCCTGGTGTCACTCAGGGGCACTTTTGGTTTCTGTTCTGTTCTTTTGAAGGGGGGCCAGGGCAGAACAAACCCTTGGGATGTGCCTGGGAGCAAAAACCACTGAGGGCTGAGGACACCAAGCCACGGGCAGGGCTCAGGGAGTGGAGCCCTGACCCTCAGCACATCCCCAGCTCCCATCAGCACCCACGGAAGCAGAAAGGCTCGATTCACCTGGGCACTTCTAACCCCCAAATCCTCCACTCTTATTGCTGGGGGTCCCTGAGGAATTGTCTGACCTGCCAGGTTTGTTTTCAGCACTGGAGAAAAGAGCATGGGAGGCTCTCCCTGCACTGGGCTCTGCTCCCCCTGCTCCACCGGGCAGGATTAGAGACAGTGACCTGCCAGCCTGGAAGTCTTAATTAGTTAACGATCTCAGGGCACTCCCAGCGTCTTTAATCCCAGGATTACACGCTCGGCAGGAACGTGAAGTGTTCTTTTTATTAAACTGATACTCTGGCCGAACATTCCTCAGCTAAAAACTTGCTGTAAAATAAAAAAAAATATATTACACAAAAAAGGGATTCTGACAGAGTGGACATGAGTCACCTGGGAGGCTGCTGGGGCCGGGACACGCTCCCGCTAATAACCGGCATTCCCGCGGTGGGATGGGCCAGGGAAGCTCCCCAAGGAGCAGCGGGGATGTGCCAGGGCACCTTTCAATGGGAAAACGGTGTCCAAGCACCGGGAGGAGGATCCTGAGAGAGGCAGGAGGCGGGATGCGCCCATGGAAGGTCATTTTGCCATGCCAAATTCCACTCCCCCGGGCGCAGGAGGGGAGGGATCCGGCGCTGATGAGCCCCTCAAGGCGCGGGCGAGCATCTGGCTGGCTCTTACTTAGCCCCGGGCTTCCAGCGGGGCTTCCTGGTGCTTCCAAACCCCGAGCACAAAGTGATTCCCTGGCCCGGGGCCAGCGCGTTTGGCCTCGTGCGAGGCAGAGCCTTCCCCGAGGTCAGGGGAGAAGGAGCTCGTCCAAAATCCGGGGCAGTCGGACCCTCCCGAGCCCTCCTCGGGGTCGGCCCCCAGCTGGAGCCCGCTGGGCTGGGCAGAAACCTTCCCCAGATGTGGCACAGATGATGCCAAGGAGGGTTTGGGCACGCCAGGGAGCTCTGGGAGGAGGGAAAATTCAACAGAGCCAGGAGAATCCCAATAGAAAGCTCAGCAAACCCTGAAGTGAGGAAAAGGAGGAGGAAGAGGAGGGTGATGAGAGCTCGTTGTTGGCCGTGGGGCTGGGTCAGCCCCTCTGGCACCCACAGGGTGGGCGCTGCCCCAGGGAGGAGAGAGTAAAGTGAGAGGGACAGCCACAAAAATGCAGCTTTTTGGTGCTGTCCCGGTGCCAGGAGGGCTCGGGTTCCTCCCCCCGGCAGGGACGGGATCATCCTGACCCGGCAGAGCTGGAGTTACCCTTTAACCAACTGCATCTCCCCGAGCTGCTCCACCCCGAAATCCACCTGCAACCACAGGGACAGGTGTGATTTCACCTGAAACAGCCTCCCAACCCCCAGCTGGGTTTGTCACTGACCCTTCCCCTCTGCCAGTGCCCGTTCTGAGCCCCTGAAGGGTTCTAGGAGCCCGGCAGGGATGGGGCAGCACAAAAGGAGCCCGGCAGGGATGGGGCAGCACAAAATCCTCCCAGGCAAATCCCACATCCTCAAAACCTCTTCTGGCCACTCCAATCTGCCCATCCTGTGCCCCAGCCCCACAAGGGTCACTGTGAGCAGCCCTGAGCCCGGTTGTGCCTTCCCAGGGCTCTGCTTTGGGCTGACCCCAGCATTTGGGCTGGTTTGGGAATCTTGGCAGTCCCCCCGAGCCCAGCCTGAGCTCCACGCCTGGCCCAGGATGTTTTTCCTGCTCATGAGCAAAGAGGGGGTGAAAGGGAGGGTTCGTGCCCGACTGAGAGATTTGGGGAGCAGAGGAGGCTCAGGTGGGGCTGCAGGGCTCCCCCCACCTCCACCCCACACCCCGGAGACCCCCGGAGGCTCCACAGGGATGTCACAGCAGCCACCCCTAATGTGACACCAGTGATCAGCACCCGGGGACGCTCCGTGTCACCCCATAAAGAGAGGATCCCGCTGCAGACCCCAGGCGACCCCACAGCCCAGAGCCAGCCCCTCCACAAGGAAGGATGTCAGGAAAGCTTCCGCAGGGCGGCCGCGTGGGCTGGCAGGGCTGTTTGCCTTGCAAATGAGCTAAGGAAGGTCCCTGTGGCAAGAGGAGCACGCTGGCTCGGTGAGTCACCTGGTCCCTTATCGCAGGAGTGATTTAAGGTGCGGTTGGGTCTCCCATGTCGCAGGGCACCAGGGAAAACAATTTTAGGAGGGAGGGGGGAAAACCTGCAGGAAGCAGAAGCCTGGGAAAGTGGGGCTGCCCAAGAGGATGTGCTGGGCTAGGGACAAGAGGCTCCCCAAGCAAGCCCTGCTCTTCAGCTGCTTCTGAGGAAGTCTGGGAAAACACCTGGCAAAAAGGGGGATGCGAGGGCCAGAGCTGCAAAGGGATCAGAGCTCTGAAAAAATGCACACATTTCTAATTGAGCCACTGGGACGTGTCTGGGGACAACAACCAGCGCTGGTCCCTGCAGAGCCTCCTGCAGACCCCATTTCCAAGGGGCTGGAGGAGTGCTCAGCATCCCCTGCCTGGGGACAGCTCCAAGGAGAGCTCTCCAAAAGCCCCCGTGAGGATGCAGGAAGGGCTGGCCCAGACAGGCTGCACCTGCAGGACCTGCTGCCCGGCCCTGTGGCTGCACACACGGGGAGTCTGGGCACTTCTGCCCCTCATTTCTGGGCAGCCAGGTGGAGGGAGCCTCAGTGGGCAGCAGCCCAGTGCCACACGTGCCCAGTGGTGGCTGAGGGAACGCGTGTGGGCGCAGGTATGTGCAGCTCAGGCATGTGGGAGCAAGTGCATTCAGTGCAGATTATAGAGCCGGGCAGCTCCTGCCCCAGGAATCCCATCCAAGTCAGCATTCCTGCCTGAGCTCAGCCTCTCCTACACGCAGCAGCGTGGGGCAGGAGCTGGCACAGCCCCACACGCCCCCTGCCCGGGGCTGCGGGCACGCTTTGGGGTCCTGAGTCAGGGCAAGGAAAAACCCAGCCGTGCCCCGGGGTGGCCCTGTCGGAGCCCTCCCTGTCACCCACCCCGTCCCGGTGCCGCCGGGCAAACATTCCCGCTGGGAGCAGAGGGGCATCGCTGGCCTGGCTGTGCCCAGGGGGGCTCCAGCCGCACACGGCAGTGACACGGGACAGGTCCCCAGGTTGGGCAGAGATCCCTCGGGCCGTCCTGCCACGTCCAGCGAGCTGCCTCAGCCCGGAGCTGGCACTGCCCTGCTTGGTGCCCCGGCAGCGATTCCCGCTGACCACCGGCTGTGCGCGACACTGAGGGGGACAGCGGGAGCCGCCGCTGCCTGTCCAGGGCCGGCAGCCTCCGGTCACAGTGGGCAGGGCTGGGAGCACAGAATGCCCCCGTGTCCAGGAGGGGCCCCGGCTGGCCCAGCTGTCACCCCACATGTCCCCGTCCTCACCCCACCGACCCCGCGCTGCTCAAACCCATCTCAGCCCGGCAGCCCCTGAATGGGGGGAAGCAGCTTCTGCCCAGGGGAAGGGGAGCTGAGGGTCCCTCCAGGGTCACATCCTGCCCCTGCCAGCAGCCGGAGCCGGGGGCGAGCCCGGGGACGAGCCCGGGGACAGCCTGTCCCCCTGCCCGGCTGCTGTCCCCGTCCCTGCTGAGCGCCCGGAGCTTCCCGGCTCCTTTTCCCACCGCGCTCCGGCTCCGCTCGCCCGTCCCGTCCCGTCCATCCCGGAATCACCGCGGGGCGGCCCCAGGAAGCCCCTCGCTCACCCCAAGGTGCTGATGAAGCCATTGACGGAGCCCTCGGCGTACAGGGAGACGATGTCCCCGATGTGCAGGAAACTCGACATCTCATTCATGGTTACCCTGACCCGGCGCGGCGCCGCTTCCTCCTGCAGTCACCTTCCCGGGCCGAAATCCAGCATGGGCCAGCGGAGCCGGGGGGTCCCCGCTCCGGGGCTGCGGAGGGGTCTCTGCTCCGCAGGGGGACGATCCCAGCCCGGCTCCTGCCGCCAGCAGCACCGGGAGCGGGACGGGAGCGGAGCCCCACGCACAAGTTTTACATGTGCCGGGCAGGAAGGGAGCCGGGCAGGGAGGGAGGAGGAAGACGAGGAGGAGGAGGAGGAGGAGGGGGCGGGGGATGAAGCTCAGCTAATGGTCCGCATGGGCTCTGTCCGTCTGTCCGTGCCCCGTCCCGCACAGCTGCGCTACCTGCGGCCAATGCGGCGGGATCAGGAAGTCCCGCCGGCAGCAGCGAGCGGGGAGGGGACCCGGGGCCGCCCGGGACGGGGGGGGGCACCGGAGGCCCCACCCCCGAACCCGCCTCCCGCCGGGGGGGGCGGCGGCTCCGCGCCCCGGTGCCCGCGGGCA
>JAYDZK010000107.1:4381318-4399860 GCA_034509185.1 Euphonia xanthogaster | reverse complement strand
CGAGCCCCGGCACCAACCCCCCCTCGGGCCGCTCAGAGCCAGCACGGAGCCCCCAGCCCGGGGGTCTCTGCCCCGCTTGGGACGGACCGGGCGCTCGGGGGTCGCGGGGAGCTCCCCGGGCACCGTCCGCAGGCAGCGGCGACAGCGAGCGGGCACTGCCGCCGCTCCTTGCCCGGCCCCGGCCCCTCCCGTGCCGCCCCCCTGGTGCAGCCCCTGCTCAGATGGCACCGCGGGAGCCGCAGGTCCCTCTCCCTGTCCCCGTCCCGGTCCCGCAGCAGGGAGAGCCCCAGGTGAGGCCGAGGCGGCTCTCGGTGGATTTTTCTTGCGGCTTCCTGAAGCCCAGGTGGCTCCTGGCGCTCCCAGCAGGGCCAGCTCGCACCTGCTGTGCCTCTCACCAGCGCTGTCCCCTCCTGCCCCCGCAGCGCTGCCAGAGCCTGCCCGCCCCCTGCGTCCCCTGCCGCGGTGACATCCCGGCCCTGAGAGTGGCACAGCCTCCCCCAGCACCCAAAAGGCCACATCCAGCGCCTTCATCAGTGCCAGGAGATGTGGGCAGGAAGGAAAGACCCCCACGCCCTCCTCCCGAGCCCACCCTGTCCCTGAAGTCCTTTAAGGAGCCTTCCCAACACCTCCAGGCTGGGCCAGCTGCTCTGGGCTCCCAAATTAACACTGGTGGGGAAGGACCACGTCCTCAGAGCATCTTCTGGACAGCACAAGCGACCCAGTTCTTCACTTTAATTAAAACTTGCCTGCTGTAAAAACAATATCAGGAGAGGGAAAAAAAAAAAAAAACCCAGCATGATGCTTTTCTCATTTATTTCCCTCCTGTCCTCTTTTCTCGCAAACAAACACAGGTTTCGGGAATATAAACCTTGCCCTAAATAGTGATTTTTTTTTTTCTTTCCAGTAGGAAACGGACAGGTCCCCTGGCAGAACAAAGGGAAAAAAATTAGTGCAATTCCTCAGGGGGGAGATGCGAATTCAGGTCCATCAGGATTAGCTGCATTTTCAGCACAGGACAAATTTAGAAGCCTTTATCTCAGGGCAACAGAGGGGGAAAAGAGAAGATCATGAGGAAAAAAAAAAAACTAACAAAACCTCACTGCTTTTAGAAGCAAATGAAGGTTTCACAACAGGAGCTCAAGGAAAGCCCCAAGGATCCAAAGTCCCAAACTTCACACCTGGATCAGCTGCTCTGAGCACAGACACGAGTGGTGCCTCAGCTGAGGGGCACTGTGGCTGTGCCACACCAGTGCCACCGGTCTCACCTGGCATGGCTGGGCAAGGAAAACCCTCTGGAAGTGCAAAAACCCCCGTGGCACTACACAAACAGACACCTGGCCTGGTTTCTGCCACCCAGGACAACTGGGAACAGTGGGACAGAGCCTCCATCCCACCCATGGCACCACTGGGGGAGGTGACAGTGCCCAGCCAGGCACTGAATGTCCCAGCTCAGCTGAGGAACCCAAAATATTCCAGGGGTGTCACCCTGCCCGCTCTGAACCCTGGGAACGGTGACACAAATCCCCAAATCCTCCTTGGATAGAGCTGGGAGGGATGAAACCCTCCCCATCCTCCAGCTCTGGGACACAGCAGCTCTGTGCTTGTGGGGGGCACAAAGAAGGACCCCCAGCATCCCAGGATTGGTGACAGCTCTGTCCTTGTGGGGGGCACAAAGAGGGACCCCCAGCATCCCAGGATTGGTGACAGCTCTGTCCTTGTGGGGGGCACAATGAGGGACCCCCAGGTTTGTCCCCACACGAGCAGCAGCACAAGCAGGTGGCTTCAAGGAAGGAGAAGGGAATTTTCCCTGGGGCTGATTGGATCTCAGCTGCCCTCAGCGTGGCTGTGCCCACGCTGAGCCATCCCCCTGCCCACCCTGAGTGTCCCCACCCTTCACAGGGTCCCTCGATGGCCCCAACCTGCAGGGACACTCCGTGCAGGCTCAGAGCCCGTGGGGAGCTGCCAGGAGCCTGCAGTGCTCAGGTGAGGGGGAGCTCTGGCCACAGGGACCCTCTTGGGGGCCACCTCGCCATGCCAGCGCTGGCCCAGGCCCCGGGGAGACAGAGGAGTTAAAAATAAGAACATTTCCTTCCTTCACCCCTACTTTAAGCCGTGTGATAAATAAAAACTGGGAGTTTCTGCCTCCCGGAGAGGAAGCGGCTGCGAGGAGGCTGCCAGTGAGTCAGGCCAGCAGAAATCATCCCTGTTCCTGAGCACAGCCTCCATCCCATCCCTGGCAGGGCCGGGAGCCACATTCCTTTCTCATGCTGAAATTGCTCCTCTGAAGGAGCTGCAGGGTCCCCTCCCTGCCCCAGGCCCCCGCCCTGCCCGCGGGATGCTCCCTTGGCAAAGCTCCCCTTACCTGCCCACCCTTCCCACGCTGGCAGGGAGCATTCCCTGCGCTAGGATGGGGTTGGATTCCCAGAACAGATCACCCGGGGTTGGATCCTCACCCCCAAAGCTCCACGGGAGCCCGCTTGGAGCTCAGCAGCTGGGGAGGGCAGATGGGTGCTGGTGCCCAACCAGCTTCCCAGCACCCTGCCAGGGCCCCCTCTGGCTTCTGGTCCCCTCAGGAATCCCAAAGCAAGGCCGGCAACTCAAGGGTGAAACCACTTGGAAGAAGAAGAAGGAGAAAAATAACTGTGGCTGCCTTTGTTTGAGGAGGAGGGAGGGAGACACTCGGTCCCTTGTGCCGGGCAGAGCAGGCAGTGAGAGGGCTCTGCTGAGGGTCAGGCAGAGGAGGGGGGTTCTCGGGCCAGGAGGGAAATTTGTCCCCTCATCTGGTGGCTCTGGGGGCAGCAGCGGGGTCAGGGAGCACCCAGAGGCAACACGAAGCCTGTGTGGAGCCTTTCAGCTGCTGCCCCGTCCTCCCACCCCAAAGAAGCAGCGTCGGGGCTGGGATGGATGAAACCAGGACTGACCCCAGGCCATGAAAAAGGGCTGTTTCAATCCCATTTCTCCTTCTGAGCGAGGATTTCAGAGCGCAGAGCTCTGAACAAAATCTCTCCTTTGGTGCAGAACATCCACAGGGATGAGAGTGAGACCCCGAGCTGCAAACCCAAACCTCCCTCTGCAGCAGCCGCTTGAAAGGCGCCCCAAGGTCTGCGGGGGAAGGGCTGAGCCCCCTCGGGTGATTTCATTAAGGGAGGAGGCGGGAGCAGCTCCCTCCTGCCCGTCCCACCTGTGCCCGGCCGGCTCCGGCGGCGGCTGTGCCGGGGCTCCCGCGGGAGCAGCCGCGCTGCCCTGAAATAGCTCTCAGACTGGATGACTTTGGCCCACATCCTCAAAGGTGGTGAGGCTCCGGGTTACCTCGGAGCACCCCAGCCCCCCCACACGCCCACAGCGGGGGCAGGGGGAAGCTGGGAAGGAGGAGATGCTCGGGGGCGCCTCGTGGGTCTGGCAGAGGGAAAAGCAGAGGAATTGCTGGAGGAATGTGGGGTGAATTCCTCAAACCCCACTCTTCTCCTTGCCCACCTTGCTGCCCATGCATCCAAACCCATCCTGCTCCAAGCAGGAGCTGAGAAAAAGGGAAGAGCCACCCCCACAAACTCCTTTCCTCCCACTCTCCCTCCTGGGAAGGGTTAAACGGTGCTGGTGTGGAAGACACTTTGTACTTGGAGTTAAAAATACAGCCAAAGCCCCGGTGGCCCAGCGCCGTGCAAGGCACAGGTATATTTCCACACTCGAGCCAATAACCTTCCCCGAGGGAAATTTAGGCTTTTTATGATTAAAAGGGGAAAAAATAATAGTGGGGAATTAAATATAGTACAGAGAACAATTAGCAGTTGCTGTTAGCGACACCGGGCCGAGTTAGGGACAAACGCCACGGTTGTGTGGGAGCAGCGGGGTTGGGGACAGCCAGCGGGTGTCACCTCGGCAGGGAGGGATGCTCGGGCCTTGGCAGGTGGCCCTCGGGAGCCGCAGACCCCTGGGAGGAGCCTGCGGGCTCCGGCCACACCTCACGGGCAGGGTTTTCTCCTCCCTCGGCTTTATCGAAAGCAAATGGAAGTGTTTGCACAGGCTCGTAAGTCCCCTAATGAGCAAACACGGGTTAATTGGGGGGTGGAGCAGGGGCTGGGGCTGCCAGCTGTACCCTCAGCCCGGCTCAGGATGGCAGAGGGAAGAGCCCTGTTCATCATTTCCCATCCCTTCTGTCATCTGCCCAAGAGGTTTTGCACTGCCTAGCCCTCCTGGCTCACCAGCCACCCCTGCCCTGCATCTCAGGTGTCACCTGTGTGCAGCCACCTTCCTCAGCTGTGCCCCAAATCCGCTGGGGTTTTGCCCATTGCAGCTGTGCCCGTGTGGGAGCAGCACTGCCAGCCTCACTGGCTCAACCCCACACAATTTATACTCCAGGAAAAGCCTCCCTTATGCACCCAAGGCCTTCTCCTGCACATCAGGGCAGGACTCAGACCAGACTGGTCCCATCAGGGCTTGGAGCAGCCTGGAAGAGTGGAAGGTGTCAATGGCAGGAGGTGGAATGGGCTGAGCTTTGAAGTCCTTCCCACCCCAAACCAGTCTGGGCTTCTGTGACAAATGGGCAGATTTCCCAAGCAGCTCCAGCAGCTCTGGGATCACACCCCACAGCGTGCCCAGCCCCTGCAGAGCCCCAAAGGGCTCCACCAGGGCCAGGCACGGCCTCTCCTCCCAGCAGCTCCTTGCACAGGGGTTGCCAGGCCACGCTGGGCTTCCTCTGCTCCCGAGTGGGCCACGCCGAGCCTCTCGTGTGGCCTGTGGTCAGCACACAGCCGTGAATGAAGGCACAGCTTATCAGAGCCTGGCAGGAAATGTGCTCTGGGCACGCAGCCCACGGTGCCCTGCCAGCCCCAGGGCACGCTCAGCCCCAGGGCACGCTCAGCCCCAGGGCACGCTCCATCCCAGCCCGAGCTGGGCTGTGGGGATGCCGTGCCAGGCAGCTTTGAAGCGGGGGGTACAGCAGTGAAGCTCATCTTGGGGGTGGTCTGCTCTGAAAGGGCTCGTGAGAATGTCACAGAGAGAAGGGACAGAGCCAGCCCCGTGCTGGCTCCATTGCTCCCAGAAAAATCCCACATAAAATGGCTGAGCTGTGGTTTCTCCCCTCCTCCCTGGAGTTTTGAGGCAAGTTAGTGCCAATCAGCCTAATTACAGCCCTGGCTGAGCAAACCACAGCCTTGCCTTCCTTCCTGCTGAGTGACGGGCTGGGAAGCCAGTGGCCCGTGGCCCGTGCCTCCCTGTCAGCCAGGCCACCACGCCTGTCACACTGGGCACGTCCCCAAGGGGTGGGGGCACAGGCAGGGGCTGCTCCCCTTGCTGCACACAGCCTGCCTGGGCTCCTCCAGGGTGCCAGCTTGGAGCACGGCTGTTCCTGCTTGGATGGCACCAGAGATGCCCAGGGCAAAGCTGTAAGGGACCCTGTGCCCATCCCAGCATGGCAGGAGTGCCCCGGGCACCCTGCTGGGATAGGATCATGGATGGGTTGGGTTGGGCTGGGTTGGGAGGATCTTAAATCCCATCCCACCCCACCCCTGCCATGGGCAGGGACACCTTCCACCATCCCAGGCTGCTCCAAGCCCCATCCAGCCTGGCCTTGGGCACTGCCAGGGATCCAGGGGCAGCCACAGCTTCCATGGGCACCGTGTGCCAGGGCCTGCCCACCCTCAGAGGCAGGAATTCCTTCCTTATTATTCCTTCTGTGCACATATTCCATCACCTCAAACTGGGGTCTGGGTGTGGGGTAACAAAGCCTCATCAGACAGGTTTCCACCCTCGGGGGGGAAGGGGGGCTGTCCCTCCCAGGTGAGTGACATCCTCACTCCCAAACCCAGGGAATCCTGACTCCCAAATTCAGGTGGGGGAAATCTTCATTCCTAAACCCAGGAGAGGGAAATCTTCATTCCCAAACTCAGGAGAGGGAAATCTTCATTCCTAAACCCTGGAGAGGGAAATTCTCACTCCCAAACTCAGGTGAGAAAAATCCTCACTCCCATACCCAGGGAATCCTGACTCCCAAACTGAGATGAGGGAAATCCTGACTCCCAAGCACACCCCATCGTGCTGGAGGGTGAGGACAGGCTGGGTGCAAACGCCAGCAGGGTGGATAAACCCTCCCAGAGCATCCAAACCCCGCTGGGGAGGAAACAACCCAAGCAAGCCCAGGAGGATGGGCAATATCCAGCCTGGCATCTGGATTTAAGGCACCGGCGCCGCCCCGTCCCCGTCCCGGGGATGCGGGGCGCGATGGGGGGAGCGCAGGAGGGGCTGCCCCGCTCCAGCCCCGCTCCCGGGGCAGCAGCGCTGGAGCAGCCGGACATCACCTCCAGCACCTCCTCGGGATGAGTCAGGCTGTGCCAGGGCGGCTCTCCGGCAGCTCCCGGAGCGCGGAGCAGGGCGCTGAACAGAGCCGCGATCCCAGTTTGGCGGAGAGGGAAGAGTTAGTCATGTTGGGCTGAGTCACCGCAGCCGGGACAAGGCACCGAGGGACAGCGCGGGGTGGGAGCGACTCTTCGGGGACTCCGCATGTAAATCAGCCTTGTGGCGGTGCCATAAACCAGGTCAGTCACGGGTGGAGGGGGAAGAGCCAGAGCTGGGCAGGATTTACAGCTGGGGAAGGAAAAAGGGAACACAAGTGCTTTGCTTTGCGAGGCTTTGAGAATTATAGGAGACATTACAGAGTATTTCACACACCACCAGCAGACCCCAAAGCTGTTTGCTGTGCTGAGCAGGGCTGGATGTGTGGATGGAGCAGCTGGGGATGGCCCATCCCTGGAAATATTCCAGGACAGCTTGGACAGACCTTAAAGATCCCCCAGTTCCATCCTCTGCCATGGGCCAGGACACTTTCCACCAGTCCAGCTTGCTCCAAGCCCTGTCCAGCCTCCCCTGGAACACTTCCAGAGATGAAATAGGTGCATCTGGAGTCTGCAAAGGGGTTCAAGTCATTCCCAAATGTAAAGCAGGAATGATATCTGCCTGGAAAAGCAGCCCCAGCTCTCACTGCAGCCACGGCAGAGCCCATGACAGGAGAATTTCCTACCCACGGCTGCCTGTGCCAGAGCTTGAATCATTTCTGTCTTCGAGGCAGAAAGAGGATTTCCTTGAAAATAGAGCCTTTGTTTGGCAAATATTTCTCCCATCTGCTCCGGAGCTGTGAGTGCCCTTTGTTGGCTTGATGCTGGTCCCTTCCTCAGCCAGGGCAGTGCCAGCAGCACAGAGGGGACCCTGTGGCCCCAGGGCAGTGCCAGCAGCACAGAGGGGACCCCGTGGCCTGTCTGAGCTGCCAGGGCAGGGAGGAACTGCTGCCTGTGTCAGAGCCCAGGTTTGGTGTGTCAGAAATACCAGGCTACATCCTTAGCGGTTTGGAATTTGGGGCACAGATCGTGGAGCTGTTCTGTGCTTTTGGAGCACCTGAAAAAAGAAAAAAAAAATTGGGATCTGAAGCTGGAGGCGACCGCCTGGAACCTCCTGGCCCCATCATCCTACAAATGGGTCACAATAAAAAATAAATTAGTGTGAGTCCACAGAAGGCTGCAGAGCTCTATCACTTTCGCAGGCTGAGGATCACCATGAATATTTCATTTAAAATATTCTCCTCTGCTGGCTCGGATCACTGGAATATCCCAGTGGCTCACATTTGTAATGCAACTTCACAGCAGCTTCACCAGCCCCGTGAATCTCAGCCTGGACATTATTCCAGGCCTTTCTTTCCCTCCGTGTTGGTGCAGAACCCTGCATGGAGGAGGCCTTTGTGGAGGTGCAGCAGGAGCAGGACAAGCCTGAGCGGCTCAGGGGAATGCTGCAGCGAGGAGCAGGGTGATGGAAACGGGATGGAGCCATCCCACCAGCTGGGAGAGCTCTCCAGGGCTGGATCCCGGTTTTCCATCGGCGCTGGAGGCTGGCAGAGGCTTTTCATCACGCCGGGTCCGCGAGTAGCTCCCCCTGCCCTCGCAGCACGGCGCTGTTTGTAAACAGCCGCCTTAAAATACCGCCAGCAGGATGCGGCAGCGTCACTGCAGCTGCGCCGAGGTGGCAAGTGACCTCAGAGAGCCAAGATGTATATATATATATATATATTTGGGCCTCAGAGGGCCCCTCAGATGGCCAAATATATTCTTTCATAATATATTCACAGAATCACAGAATAATGAGGTTGGAAGAGACCTCTAAGATTGAGTCCAACCTGTGCCCTGACACCTCAACTGGAATATAGCACCAAGTGCCATGGCCAGGCTTCTCTTAAACACACCCAGAGATGGTGATTCCACCACCTCCCTGGGAAGAGCATCCCACTAATTTATTATTTTTTTCCTATTATCCAACCTGTCCCTTCCCTGACATAGCTTGGGACTGTGTCCTCTGCTTCTGTCAGTGCTGCCCAGTGGGAGAGGTCGACCCCACCTGTCTCCAGCCTCCCTTCAGGAAGTTGTGGAGAGCAATAAGGTCACCTCTGAGCCTCCTCTTCTCCAGGCTAAACAACCCCAGCTCCTTCAAACATTTCTCATAGGGCTTGTGTTTATTCATATTATTCATGTATTTTTTGCTATAAATTAATTTATAATATAAAATAATATCTGAATTATAATATCTGAGCTCCCCAGCACAGCCTGGCCGAGGCATCTCTGCTTCCCATGGGGACAAGGAGCTCGGTGACACCGAGGAAAGGCCTGGCTGTCCCTGCCAGGCTCCTCTCAGCAGGTGACACCAGCTGCTTCCCTCAGAGGTGCCTAGAACCCCACCAGGAGCTGCCCTGCAATGACTCAGCCGGGTCAAACCCTTCCTCCCAACACCTCCGTGGTGTTTGACCCTTGCCCTGGCAGAGGCTGAGCTCTAATAATAACCCCCACATTTGCCACAGCTTCGGGAAATCTCGGGCGGTTTTGCACAGCCTGGAGTCTATTTGGAGCTCAAGGCTCCTAAGGATGTGTCAAGGACGGAGAGTTTTGGTACCTGGGAAGGCATCATGGGAAGGGGCTGTTGCCAGGACAGCTCTGCTAAACCACACCAGCAGGAAAACAACGATGGCTGCTTGAATTTGCCACTGTCAGGGTCCAGATTAAACACCCTGGGGGTGACCAGGGCAGCTATCTCTCTCACAGCCCCGATTTCAGGGTGACCAGTGTGTGCATCTCTCTCACAGCCCCGATTTCAGGGTGTGCATCTCTCTCACAGCCCCGATTTCAGGGTGTGCATCTCTCTCACAGCCCCGGTTTCAGGCTGTCCAGGGCAGTTTGGGTGCTGCATCCCCATTCTGTGACGTTCCCCAGGGATGGGCAGGAACACGAGGCGACTGGGAAAGCATCCAGCAGCTCACGGCGTCACCAAACTCTGTCCCCACACCTGGAGCAGGTGCCCAACCCCCGGGCAGGGCGAGGCCGGGCCGGCTCCAAAGCAAAGCAGCCCCGGGGCGCTCAGGGGGAAGCCCGGGAGCGCTGGAGCGAGGAGCGCAGCCTTTGTCCCGGCTGGGTGTGCCCTTCCTGGCATACAATTCCCAGATTAGCCCGAGCCGCGCTGCCAGCAGCTCCAGCGGCCCGTGACCCAGCTGGGAATGGCTGAGGGCTGGGAATGCTCTGGGGGCTGGGAATGTTCTGGGATCTGGGAATGCTCTGGGATCTGGGAATGCTCTGAGGGCTGGCAATGCTCTGGGATCTGGGAATGTTCTGGGATCTGGGAATGTTCTGAGGGCTGGGAATGCTCTGAGGGCTGGGAATGCTCTGAGGGCTGGGAATGTTCTGGGATCTGGGAATGTTCTGGGATCTGGGAATGCTCTGGGATCTGGGAATGCTCTCAGGTCTGGGAATGCTCTGAGGGCTGGGAATGCTCTGGGATCTGGGAATGTTCTGGGATCTGGGAATGCTCTGCGAGGGGTCGTACAGCAGATCCTCCCTTCCAAAGCACCTCATGGGTCACTGCCGGACTTGTAAACGCCTCTGAGTTTCAGCCTGAGGGGGGCTTTGGGCAGGATCAGCCCGCCGGCCGTGGAAAGTCTCCATTTCCCTGGGGAATTCCCGAGCCTGGCTGCCCTCAGCCAGCAGCACGCTCCTTCCGCAGGCAGGGACAGCCCGGGAGAGAGGAAGAAGCGATTTCCTTCGTTCCGTGCTCCTGCAGAGCCCAGAGCCAGCACCGGGTGACACCGCGGCGCGGGGACACGGGTGTCACCACGGGAAAGGTTCCCTGTCCCCTGACCAACACCAGGGCTTTGCTGGGTGGGGTTTTTACCGTTCTGGGATTTGCTGAGGCTGCCGGAGGTGAATCCACCCACCCAAAAAAAACCCTGGAAAACCCCTTGGACCCGGGCAGAGCCGGTCCCTCGCTGTCCCATCGTGCTGTCCCTGCTGTCCCCTGGCTCGGAGCTGGAGCCAGCGGTGTCTGCGACTCCCAGCCGGGTTAGCCCGGCTCAGCTCGGCTCGCTGGGAAGTCGGAGGGTGCCACCTGGTGCTCCGAGGAGATTCAGAACCACAGAGTCCTCGGATGCGTTGGAATGGACCTTAAAGCCCATCCAGTGCCATGGCAGGGACACCTTGCACTATCCCAGGCTGATCCAGCCTGGCCTTGGACACTCCCAGGGGCAGCCACAGCTGCTCTGGGCACCCTGTGCCAGGGCCTGCCCACCCTCACAGGGAGGAATTTCTGCTAAAATCCTGTCTAGCCCTGCCCCCAGCAGGTAATTTCTCTGCTGGCTCACCTCTGAGCAGCAGCACATCCCAGGGGCTTGCAGGGCTCTCTGCAGCCCCACTCAGGAGCGGCTCCTCCTCCCTTCCCATCCCACAGCCCGGGGCAGGAGCCTGCAGCTGAAACAGAACCAGGCAGGGCTGGTGTCAGTGCTGACAGTGCCTGAGTCCAGCAGCTCCCTTCTGATGGAACTGACACCAGCAGCTGAGCTGGGAAATAAACCTTTCCCTCTGCTCCCACCCTTCCCCCTCCCGGGGCCATTTCATCACCCAGAGCTCCTGGAATGCCCTGTGGCACGGGACAGATGGGGCCCGGCACCAATGGGCCAAGCAGTCCCAAAAGCCAAGGCTTGCCCACTGCTGACCAGCAGGTCCCAAGGTTATTCCCTCCTCAACTGGGAAGGGCCATGGAGGGATGGAAGAACCTCCAGGACACCCCTGGGGGCCACAGCCTCTGACAGGGCAGAGCTGGGATCAGTTTTGCTCGGGGTTCTCCATCCTTACACCTTTTCCAAGGCCTGGGACCCTCCTCAGCAGCATCCCCCACTCTCCCCATCCTCTCACCCACCTCGTTCGGAGCCCTTCGCTGTCTGCTCGTATTCCAGAGCCTCTTCCCTGGGGACACCTCTGCTTTCGGGGGCCTTGCACCTTCACCTGACCAAAACAAGCCCAAAAAAAAGGACAGGGACTCCCCCCAGCTGTCCTCTCCCCTCCCTCGTGTGGGAATCGAACTTCTCTCAGGAGCGGCTGAGAGAGGATCCTCATATTCCAAAGCCAGATATTCCAAAGCCAAGGGACCCATTCCAGGCAAGAATCCCAAAATCCTGGGGCAGAGCAGATCCCGCGGGGCCCTCGGAGCCTGGGGATGCGATAATCAGCGCTCAGGCTCTGCCCAGCCCCAAAGCTCTGCTGCTTATCTGGCATTTGCCAGCCCCAGCAGCAGCCCTGGCAGCGGCCCAAGGAGCGAGGAGAGGAAAAGCAGCTGGGGCAGATTCCTGAACCCTCCCGGGCTGGATCTCTCTCGAGCTGCTGGGATTTCCCCAAAATCTCTGCAAACCTCGAATTCCCTGAGGTGCTCGGTGGGAGCCGCCTCTGCCACCGGGGGCTTTGTTTATTTCTGCTGGATCGATACAAGTTCCCTCCAAGGAAAAAGAAACTCTCAGATCGTTACTTTAACCGGGATCTCAGCCGGGGAACCTGGCCGAGGCCGAATTTAAGGTGCAGCCGTAAGGAAAAGCTCCTGGAGAAGCCAGGGAGGAGCCGAGGATCTCCGGGACAGCCCGGCAAGGAGGCTGCGGGGATGGCACGGGCTGTGCGGTAACAACCCCGAACCCCGAGCCGCGCAGGGACCGCGAGATGCTTCAGCTTCCCCCGAGCCCCCCGAGGAGCCCCCAAACCCACCCAAAAAAAGCCCCCGGAGCTCGGAACTGGCCCGCGCCGGGCTTGGTGCCTCTAGAGGGAGCTGAATAAATCTGAATAAAGCGCGGCTCCGCGCCCGCCTCTATCTATGGTCAGTGGGGTTGGGTTTCCACTTGATTTTTTTCCTCTTCTCTTCCCTCCTCCTCCTCGGCCCCGCGCGCTTCCTTTGCCGCGCCGCGCTCCGGGCAGGCGGCAGGAGGGAGCGACCGGAGGGATGGAGCGGATCCCGGCAGGGATGCGGTAGCTCCCGGGATAGCCCGACCCGCTGCTCCCCGCCGGGACGCGGTGAGTGGCGTTTCCCCCCGTTTCCCCCTCCCCAGACTCTCCTGGGATGGGTTATCCCCGTTCTCCGGGCCCGGCCGGGATGGGCAGGGATGGACCGGCCGTGCGGGGCTCCGGGGTGCGGGAGGGGTGACAGGGACAGAGTTTGCGGTGGGTGTGAGAAACCCCCGGGCCAGGGCTGGAGGTCCCGCGCCGGGCGGGTCGCTGCCCCAAAGACGAAATTTAGCTGCCCCAAAAAGGGAATTTTCCCTCGTTTAACCGAATTTTCTCCAGCCGGGTGGTGCCAGTGCCCGCGGCATCAGTCGCGCAGGGCCCGAAGGGCTCAGGGCAGGGGACATGGGTGGGCAGAGCTGTCCCCGCTGGGTGACACCGTCCCGCCACGCCCGGGCGGTGACCTGGACACGGGCACGGCGCCGGTGGCTGCGCTGGCCCCGCCGGGGACCCACGGGCACGGCTCGGGGGCGACCTTGGCTGCGTGGATGCTGGGGGTCCTGTGCCCACCCTGGGGCCGGGCTGGGTGGGCAACCCTCGAACTGGGCAACCCTCAAACTGGGCAACCCCTAAACTGTTCAAGCACCCAACTGGGCAACCCCCAGACTGGGCAAATGGCCCCAAACTGGCCAAGTGTTGCTGCCCTGGGGCAGGAGCAGCCCTGGCCCCGCTGGCCGGGCAGGGATGGGGTCAGGAATCCTGAGGGATCTCTGGCTTGGAGGGATCGGTGCCAAAGGCTCATCCCAGGGGATGCTCCATCAATTTCCTGACATTCATAACACGTGAGGGGGTGATTCCAGAGCCCCGTGGCCGGGCTTGGATGTGGGGACTGCAGCTCTTTTAATCCCTTGCAGCCTCCCACAGGACCCTCGTAGTGTGGATGAGACCCTGCAGCTCCCCTGACAGCCTCCCTCGAGCCCTGACTCAGAGCTTGGAGGGTTTCCATTTCCTGCAGCCCCAGGCTGTCTCTGGGTGTTTGGGTGTCATCTCCTCGTTCACACCCTTGTTCCCGTAACAAAGAGGGAACAGGGAAGCTGGGAAGCAGGAGGAGCACGGGCAGCGCCTCTGGAAACTGGAGAGGATGGTCTGGGGCACTCTGAGCCCTTCAGTGAACTCTTTTGGGAGTCCACATGGGCATTTGGGGCTGGCAGAGGGTGGGGACAGCCGTGACAGGGCTGCAGTGTCACGTGTGACAGAGAAAACAGCGCTGCCAGGGCCCAGAAGGAAACTGAAAACAAAAGTTCCTGCAGGGCTCCAGAAGCGAAATTCAAGTTGAAAATCATGAGTCATCTGCCTCTGGGCTCCAGGAAGTCCTGGCTCCTCACTCACTCATTCCAGGCAGGAAAAGCCCCTGTCACCCCTGGGCAGCCCTGGGTAGCTGTGGGCACAGCCCTCTGGACACCATCCAAGGGATCTGCACATCCCAGGGGATCTGCCCATCCCAGGACAAGGAATTCTGTAATTCTGAGAGCCAGGAGAGGCAGCTCTGCAGCTGATCCGGGCCAGCAGCTCTGCCCAGGATTTACCCCTGGTCCCAGCTGATGATCCTCACTGCCTTCTCAGCTCTGCCTTGGATGGGGATGTTTGAGTTTGGGGCCCTGTGGAAGTGTGGGCTGGGAATATGCTCTGGAATGTCAGACAGCAGCAAGGAGCTGCCCTGATCCCTTTAATCCTGACAGGAACTTTGTGGCCTCAGGGAGCTCTGATGAGCCCTGAACTGCAGGTTCCTGTGGATACCTGTGAACTTCAGGGCTTTGTGTTTAGTTCTCATTTAATTTTCTTATTTTCTGAGAGGGGAAATGTAAAGAACAAAGGGAATTAGAGGAAATTGGAGTCCTGGAGGAAATCAAGGCTCATCTCATGGAGATGTTGTCATGGCACCTCACAGCCAGGGAGCCTCAGAGGTGCTGGAATTTTTGTTCCAGCCTTTTCTGAAGCTGTGTGGTCTGGCCTGAGGAGGAGCTGGTGCAGCCCACAGCTCTCTTGGAAGCAGGAAGTCCATTAGAGGTGTGAGGTCTCTTTTTGTGACAAAAAGTGACATCAGCAATGAGATCCTTGTAGAAGGAGAACCCAGTGATGTGGGAGTGGAGCAGAGCACTCAGACCTCTCCTGTGGGCACAGAAGGAGTGTGCTGCAAGGGAGGAGCCAGCCCTGGCACAGATAAAGGCAGAGGGCTCTGATCCTCGGGCTGTGAGGGACCACAGGGCTCCTCCAGCCACTCACCATCTCCATCCCCCTTCCAGGTGAAGCTGCCATTCCCAAAGCTCTCTGCAATGGCCTCAGGGAATGAGGGGGACCCTCCGCGGGCGCAGGGACACCAGGGGAGCCACAAGCGCAGGCTCAGCTCAGGTAAAGGATTCTGGGGTGCTCAGGGGAGCACCCCAAGCTCCCCTCCTCTTCAAACCTTTGGTTTTTTCATCCATTCCCCTGCTGTGTTCCTTTGGCAAGATGGGATTTCCTGTCTCCAGGGCTTTTTGCGAGGCTGGGGTAACAGATCTGCTATGTAAGGAACTGGATTGAACTGGGAGGTGCTCCGTGCTTTTGGGACATGCTGGAGGCTCAGAGCATCCTGGTCTAGAGGGAGGTGTCCCTGGGTGGAACAGGGTGAGGTTTGAAGTTCTTTTCCATACAAAACAACCAAGGATTGTGTGCTTGGCATTGGATGGTCAGGATGGGCAGCAAGGTGGGATTGGAAGCATGGAGAGAAGCAAAGTGCTGGGAGCTGCCTGGTGTTGTGTATTTCCTTCCCTGAGCATGAGAGAGTGGGAGGGGTTTGGGGTTTGAATCACAGAGGAAAACACAGATCTCAGTCAGTCTGGGCAGCCTTGGGGTGGCATCAGGTCCCGTGTGCCCTGGCAGGGCAGTGGTGACAAGCTGGGAGCAGGGCCACTGTCCCCACGTGAGCCCAGCCCTGCCCTGCCCTGGTTAATGGGCAAAACTGGGAATGGGGCTGGCAGGAAAAACCCTCAGCTCATCCCAGCAGGTGAAAGGTGGGACAGGGTGACTCCTGGTGCTGCTGGGCAGGTGAGGAGGGTAAACCAGCTGAGCAGACACGGAGCAGTTCCTCCCTTCCAGAGATCCCTGAGCTGCTCCAAACCTCCCCTTGGCACCGCTGGCACTGGGAACCCACCAGGCAAATCTGATCCAGATCCCTTGGGTGGGAGAGATCCCAAGACAATCCCAGTGGGGTGGCACCTGTGGGGAGGGGGGATGTGTCCTCCTGCCCTGGTGTTACTAAAAATAGCTCCAGGGATTTTTTATTTTTTTATTTTTGGTGCAGAGATTTCCTCTTGTGTCTGGGTCAGTGTTTGCCCTCCTCTCCCTGAAACTCTGACTCAGTTGGTTTCATTTTCTGGCTCTCCCTGGAACGTCACCGACTCCAGTTCCCAGAAAGTGAAGGACAGGGGAAATCTGGAGATTTGTTTGCCACCAAACAAACCCCTGTCTGCAAACAGAAAGCAGCCCCTGGAAAGTGACAGGAGCTGTCCTTTCCCTTCAGCTCTGCTGGTGTGACCTGAGCAGGGCAGGTGCAGCCAGGACAGGGAGGTGGGACCAGCTGGCAAAGCCTGTGAGGAGGATTTGCTGTGATTTGGGGCTTGGGGATGGGCTTTGTGGGGCAGCACTGCCAGCACAGCTGTGCCCTCACTTCCCAGCCCTGGGCAGGAAGATCTCAGCATGGAATGCAGATTCTGGAGAGCTGCATGGCCAGTCTGGATTTCTGGGATGGTGGGACAGGGTTTGGTGTTCCTGGTCCCTGTGGGGCAACTCAGTGGGGCTGTGTGAGCCACTGTCCCTCTCCAGGTGCTTCTGGAGCAGCTGAAGCCGAGCTCTAATCCAGGACATCCCGTGGGGACTTTCCCTGGAGCCATGGAATGTGTGTGATGAGGGATCTGCCACTGCGGGGCTGAAATGCTCCCTGCTGCAGGGGGGCTGCTCCTGGCCGTGTCCCTGAGCAGTGTGGGGACAGGGACACACGTGTGGGTCTGGAGAGGATTCTGTGGGTGCAGGGACACCTGTGTGGGTCTGGAGAGGGTTGCATGGAGACAAGGACAAATGTGTGGGTCTGGAGAGGATTCTGTGGTGACATGTATGGGTCTGGAGAATGTTCTGTGGGTTTAGGGACACCTGTGTGGGTCTGGAGATGCTTCTGTGGGCCTGGAGGTGTTTATGTGGGGACAGGGACACGTGTATGGATCTGGGGATGGTTCTGTGGTGACATGTATGGGTCTGGGGATGGTTGTATGAAGACCAGGACAAATGTGTGGGTCTGGGGATGGTTCTGTGGTGACCTGTGTGGGTTGGGGGATGGTTCTGTGGAAGTGGCCTCTTCCAAGCCTGAGCATGGAGGGGGATGAGCGTGTGGCCTGAGCGCTGTCCCTGCTGGCCCTGCAGAAGGCCGTGTGGCAGAGGAGGCTCAGGAGGTGTTCCGCAGCTACGCCTTCTACCGCTACCAGCAGGAGCGCCAGGAGCGCGGCGCGGAGCTGCTGCCCGACCCCGAGATCGAGCAAATCCAGCAGGACCTGGAGAGGTAAATCCCTGCTCCTCCCTCTGCGAGCCAGGATGTGCTCCAGAGCCTGGCCTGACTCCTCTTCTCCCCCCAGCACCAGGAGCCAGGTGGGGCAGCGCCTGGCCATCATCGGGGATGACATCTACAGGCGCTACGACGCCGAGTTCCGCACCATGCTGGAGAGCCTGCAGCCCACCCGCGACAACGCCTACCAGCACTTCGCCAACATCGCCTCCAGGTACAGCCTCGGGGCTCCTGGGGTGGGCTGGGGGCTTTCCCTGGAGGAGAAGGGAAGGGGAGGCCGGGTGTGGTCAGTGCTGTTGGTTAAATCCACGCTCTGTCTGTCTGAGCTTCACCCTCCAGCCTGGCCGAGCTTCCCGGGGTGATCCCTGTGTGTTCTGCCTGTCTGCTCCTCCTCCTGGGCACTGCTCCTATCATTGTCCCCTCCCAGGCCTTGCCCAGCTGCCTGGGGTCCCTCGGGGGGTGTCCCTGGGACACCCAGCCCGTGCCTGTCCCAGCTCCCTCTCGGGGGCACAACAAGCTCCTGCTGTCCCCTGCTCCAGGCTGGGACATCCCAGGGAACAGCCCCAGCCACAGGCTTTGGAGGTGGGATGGTCACAGAAATCATGGAATCATGGAATCATGGAATGGTTGGGTTGGAGGGACCTTGAAGACCATCTCAGTCCAACCCCTGCCATGGGCAGGATGCCACACACGAGACGAGGTGGCTCAGAGTCCCCACCCAAGCTGGTCCTCATGGACATCTCGGTGTGGGGGCTGCTCCACGGGCTGGCAGAGCCTGCAGGTGACACCCAGAGCGAGTCTCCTGCAGGTGACAGCCACCCAAAGCACAGTGACAGGTGAGGAGTGAGGGCACAGACCTGGAAAACTTCCTGCCAGGACATCCCAGGGAAGCTTGGATTGAGGAGGCACCAAGGGGCTCTGTCTGCAGGGAAATGTCCACCCGGTCTCTGGGCTCCTGTCACTCCTCCAAACACCTCTGGCTGTGCCAGCCCTGTCCCCGTGCCCTCAGCTCAGTGTCTGTGTCTAACTCCTTCTTTCCTCCCAGTGTTTAACTCCTTCCTTTCTGTCCTTTTCCTGCTCCCCTGTCCGGGCAGCCACGCTGGCTGAGTTGGCAACGCACGCAGGTAAATTAACCCCTGTCCCTGTCCTTGTCACACTCAGGTAAATTAACCCTTGTCACACTCAGATAAATTAAATTAACCCCTATCCCTGTCCTTGTCACACTCAGGTAAATTTGCAAATTTTTTCCCAGGAATGTTTGGATTCCCACAGAAAATTCTGAGCGTGGCCCCAGTTCTGAGTCACTTCTCTGAACTCCCATGAAAAGATTTTCTATAATATCCAACCTCAGCTTTTCCTGATACAATCTGGGGCTGTTTCCTCAGTCTTCACTGCACTGCTCAAGATTCCCCAGTGTAGGCTGGCCAACCCTTTTAGAGAAAAAAAATTCCAATAATATCCAACCTAAGCTTTTCCTGGTACAATTTGGGGGCCATTTCCTCAGTTCTGACTGCACTGCTCAAGATTCCCTGGTGTAGGCAGCTGTTCCAAGGCTCGGCAACCCTTCCAGAGGAAAAAAATTCCCTAATATCCAACCTAAGCTTTTCCTGGTACAATCTGGGGCTGTTTCCTCAGTCTTCACTGCACTGCTCAAGATTCCCTGTTGGGAATTCCCC
>JAYDZK010000107.1:4344035-4362668 GCA_034509185.1 Euphonia xanthogaster | reverse complement strand
GGGAGTAGAAGTTGGAATTTGGAGGGTTCTGTGGAATCTCAGTGTACGAGTGGGGCTTTGGAGAGTTCTGCAGAATCTTGGAGTACAAGTTGGAATTTGGAGGGTTCTGTGGAATCTTGGAGTACAAGTTGGACTTTGGAGGGTTCTGTGGAATCTGGGTGTACAAATTGGAATTTGGAGGGTTCTCTGGAATCTGGAATCAAGCTGGAATTTGGAGGGCTCTGTGAAATTTGGAAGTACCAGTGAGAGTTTGGAGGGTTCCGCGCCACCAGGGAACAACCCAGCCCTGCTGGGGGTGTGGTGATGCTGGATGCAGTTTGGGAAGAGGTGGAAAACCCTACAAATTCCCCCCAAAGTGTGATCCGATGCTTAGAGCTGTTACAAACGGGTTTTGGTGCTCCTGCAGGAGCTGTCAGCTTGGATTTAGCACCTCAGCTGTTAGCAAGGAGACCTGTCAGGATTTATCTGAGTCCTTTGGTTTATCCTGCTGCTCCCTGCGCTGCCGGAGCCCCCGGGAATGCCGGGGAAGGGTGGGAGTTCCAGCAGCATCCCTGTGCCGGGCGTTTCCCAGGTCTTCTCATACCATCAGAAGAATCAAACTTGGATCTTGGTGGGGAAATCTTCCCTCCTGGATGTGTTTGAGGGATAAATCTGGAAGGATTTGTCTGGGATAAACGCCAGGATAATGGAATTGACGGTTTATAAATAATTAGGGTTGTTCAAAAAATAAATTGAGCTAAAAATGGAATGAAGTCAGGATTAAAAACTTGGGGTTTGGAGCAACCTGGAATAGAGGAAAATGTGGATTGGGGGTGGAATGAGAAGAGTTTTAGGGTCCCTTCCTGCTCAAATGAGTCTGGGATGATTCCATGACTGAGTTCAAAGCCATTTCTCTATATTTTTGCATAAAATCAGTTTAAAATGCTTTAAAGCCACCAAAAACTTTCTGCAGGGGGGGATCTGCAGAGAGCAGAGCAGGGAAAGAGGACAGGAGGAAATGAGGAACCTCCGGTGTCCCCATCCAACCCAGGCTGGGATTTAAGGGATTCCAGGTCACCCCACAGCGCCGGGTCCTTGCAGTGCCCTAAAACCCCAAAATCCCTTTTTCCAAGGGATTGTGGTGGTCGATCCCAGATTTATGGCATCAAAACATTGAAACACCTGGAGGTAAAAATGGCAATAAGACCCCAAGGTGTCGCTTCTGTGCTGTCCCTTAAAAACCCCACTGAAGTGTGGGGTTGGCTCCCACTTCTGGGCAAGCAACGTCGAGATCCCTTAACTTCAACCTCACACGCGAGTGACCTCATTGTCCCGCCGGGGCCACGGTGAAGTGACAATTCCCTGCCACTCCCGGCACTGGATCCGTGCTCATCCGTGCAGGAATTCCGGGACGAGGTTTCCCCGCTGGCCCAGATCCTCAGGGATGTGCACCGGAAGAATTTCAGGATGAGCCGAGGGGGGTTAAAACACCCCCAAAATTCCCTAAAAATGTTGGGAATCTTGGAAAGAATCGATCCAGCCTTAGGCTGAGCTTTGTTCATGCTCAGGCTGAGACCAAAGTGTTCACACCAGGTTTATGAAATGATTTTGTAAGGTTTTTGTGAGGTTTTTGTAAGAATTTTGTAAGGTTTTAGTAAAGTTTTTTGAGGTTTTTCTGAGGTTTCTGTAAGGTTTCTGTCAGGATTTTGTCAGGTTTTGATGAGGATTAATTAGGATTTTGTAAGGTTTTTTGAGGTTTTTATGGTGCTTGTGTGTTTTCATGAGGTTTTATAATGTTTTTGTAAGGTCTTTTTTATGGATTTTGTAAGGATTCATCAGGTTTTTGTAAGGATTTTGTGACATTCTTTGTAAGGTCCCTGGAGGGCTTTTTAAGTTTTTTATGAAGTTTTTATGATGCTTATGTGCTTTTATGAATTTGATAAGGTTTTTGTACAGGTGTTGGGGTTTTTTGAGGTTTAAAAAGGTTTTGGTACCCATTTTTTATGGGTTTTGAGGTTTTGTAAGGTTTTTGCCAAGCTTTGTTAGGTTTTTTAAGGTTTTATAAGATTTTTGCCAAGTTTTGTAGGGTTTTTTTGAGGTTCTGTAAGGTTTTTGCCAAGTTTTGTAGGGTTTTTTTGAGGTTTTGTAAGATTTTTGCCAAGTTTTGTAGGGTTTTTTTGAGGTTTTGTAAGGTTTTTGCCAAGTTTTGTAGGGTTTTTTGAGGTTCTGTAAGATTTTTGCCAAGTTTTGTAGGGTTTTTTGAGGTTCTGTAAGGTTTTTGCCAAGTTTTGTAGGGGTTTTTTGAGGTTTTGTAAGGTTTTTGCCAAGTTTTGTAGGTTTTTTTGAAGTTTTGTAAGGTTTTTGCCAAGTTTTGTAGGGTTTTTTTGAAGTTTTGTAAGGTTTTTGCCAAGTTTTGTAGGGTTTCTGCCAGCTTTTGGAGATTTTCACGAGCTTTGAGCTCTGAGCCGGGCCTAACCCCACTAAAGACTAACTCGTGTTCTAACCTATCCCCCAGCCGCCAATGGATCGTCCATATGGGACATCAGAGCCATGGCAAACAGTAACTGGGCAAACATCACCTGGAGCCACAATTTCTCGGCAGGAACTGACTTTGTGGTTAAGTATATCACCAGTAAGCATCAGATCGCGTGGGGACTCTACGGGGTGGCGCTGCCCTTAGAGATCCTGCCAGCTCCCGCCCCTTTCCCTTGGATTTGATTCCATGATTCCATGGCCAGCTTGGAAAAAAATAGAGGGGAAAACGCGGCGGTTGTGGCGGTTGGGGTCGATCAGAGGTGGTTCTCCAGGGGTTCCCTCTCCGTGCGCCGACGGCTGTGGGGTTTGATGATCTTTGGGAATGTCGAGGTCAATGGGAAGAGGTGGAAAACAGAGAGGAAAATGAAATTGACGGGAATTTGGAAGATGGGATTCCTGAACCTGGAGTTGGCAGAATCCTCTAAGATCCCAAACCTCCTCCTCGGTGTTCCTTAGCGTTGTACCGCTCCATCCTGGGCTGGAAGCAGAGCCGGGATCTCTGGGTTTGGTGCCGGTTTAGGGAGATGTTTTTGTCTTGTTGGTTGGTTTGGGGTGTCTGGAGAGGCAGTGCCGGCTGCTGCTCATCCCTGAGTTTATTTCCCAGCCCTCGCATCCGCTGCTGTACCGGTCCGGAATCCCTGAAATTGCAATTCCAGGCAGGAAACCCCTCCTGCCATTCCAGCTTCCCTTAGGAGATGACCTTGAATTGTCCTTGAAATTATTCCCTGTGCAAAGCAGTGCCTGGTCTCCAAAATCCCCATATTTCAGGATATGCATGAGCTTGCCAGGCCCTAAATCCCAAATATCCCAACTCCCAACCCACCCCTATTTCTTCCCAGTCACTGGGAAGCACAAGGAGCAAGCCCAGGTGTTGAATCCCTGCAGCAGCATCAATTCCTTGGGATTGCCCCTCCCGGATTTGGCTGAGGGAGGAAATCTTGAAGATTTCAGCCCTTTCTGGACAGCCGTGGTAGTTCACCCCCTTTTTAGTGGCATTTGATGGAACAAAACCTCAAAGCCACAATTCTCAGCGGGTAACGACCCCAGCAGCTCCTTGTCCCCGGGGCAGTGACCCCAATCCAGCAGCTCCTTGGCTCTGGTACCGACCCCAAACCAGCAGCTCTTTGTCCCCATGGCCACATTATTCCCACTCAATCCCAGGGATTTTACAGTGCCTTGCCTGCAGTACCATGACCCCAAACCTGCAGTTCCTTGGCTTGGGAAATGACCCCAAGCCATCAGTTCCTTGTCCCCAGAGTAGTGACCCCAATCCAGCAGCTCCTTGGCTTTGGTATCAACCTCAAACCAGCAGTTCCTTGTCTCAGTACCGACCCCAAACCAGCAGCTCCCTGTCCCAGGAGCCGCGTCATTCCCGGCCAGCTCCCAGGGCCAGCCCCGCGCCTGGGCCGCAGTGTCCCCGCTGTCCCCGCGGGGTGTCCGGGCGGGGTTTGATGTGCGGTTTCTGTTCCCCAGGTAACAAGACAGAGAAATCAATCCCCGTTAAGGCTCAGGGCCCGTCCTCGGTGCAGCTGGCGGATCTGACGCCGGGGATGATGTACAAGCTCTGGGTGTTCCCCATATGGTCCCACCCCAGCGAGCACTCGTACATTACCTTTACCACCAGCTCAGGTGAGACAGGCGTCGTCCGCGTGTCCCCAGAGTGTCCCCGGCGTGTCCCCGGCGTGTCCCCGGTGTGTCCCTGGCGTGTCCCCGGCATGGCTCTGGCATGGCTCCGGCATGGCCCCACCATCCCCATGGTGCTTTGGCCGCAGCTGCATGGAAATCCCTCATCCCACCGCCCTCAACTCAGGGCTTGCTTGGCGTTGCATGGAGGATGAGAATCTCAGGAAGGAACGGAGATCCCTTTGGATGGGGAATCCCATGGGATGGGGATCCCTTTGGATAGGGAATCCCTTTGGATGGTGATCCCTTTGGATAAGGATTCCTTTGGATGGGGAATCCCTTGGGATGGGGAATCCCTTGGGATGGGGATCCTTTGGATGGAGATCCTCGGGATGGGGATCCCTTTGGATGAGGATTCCTTTGGATGGGGATCCCTTGGGATGGGGATCCTTTGGATGGAGATCCTTGGGATCGGGATCCCTTTGGATAAGAATTCCTTTGGATGAGGATTCCTTTGGATGGGGATGCCTTTGGATGGGGATCCCTTTGGATGAGGATTCCTTTGGATGGGGATCCCTTTGGATGAGGATCCCTTGGAATGGGTATCCATGGGATGGGGATTCCTTGGAATGGAGGAAAGGAAGGAGAGCGGGTCCATGTTGTCACAGCCTCTGCTCGCGGCCCCTTCGTGCCTGTTGGGACTCTGGGGGACAGTGAGGTGTCACTGATGGGATGCAGGATTGGGAGTGGGAATGTGGTGATGGCACAAGAGTATCCCTAGGGGTTTCCATACTCCTGAGATGTTTCCTCTGGCACTTTGTGTGGAATTTTCAAGGCTTTGTATCTGTGTGGTTTCCACATTTTCCTGGTTGTGGATTCTCCCATCCCTACCCGGCTCCAGACGCTCCCTCCTTTGTCCCGCAGGAGCTTTGTACGTTTGTAAAACTCCGCCGTTCCCTCCCGAGGATTCCCAGTAAATCCAAACAGCCCTAAATCCCTTTGTATCCACCCGGGGCTTTTCCAAAGGGATCTGTGCACAGCTCCTGTCAATTCCACTCTGCTGGAATTCCACAGAGCAGGAAATACTGGAGCAGTCTCCCTGAGAGTGTTGTAGGTAGAGGTGGGGATTTCCAAGGAATTAAAATGGTTTTGCTCGGCTCCAGCTGTGGGATGGGAAACTCTGGCAATTTCCAGGCCCTGCCAGGAATGGCAAAAGGAAAATGGGAATGGCGAAAGGAAAATGGGAATCTCAAAGAGAGAGAGCTGCGGGAATTGGGGAGCTGTGCTCCCCACACCCCCTGTGCACAGACAAAATTGTCAGAAAATCTGGAATAACACCCGGTAATTCCCTGGCAGGGACAGACGGCAGCTGCTGATGTTCCATGGAATTAACATTGGAAAAGCCTCTGCCATCACCGAGCCCCACCGTTCCCTGGCCCTGCCAAGGCCACCATGTCCCCAGGTGCCACATCCAGGTGGTTCTGGAGTGTCCAGCCCTGCTCAGTGCTGACACACCCCCAGCTACGGCTGCCCTTGGCTCTGCCCCCAGACTGCTCTGGGACTGAGCGGATCCATGGCACAGCAGCCCCTGGAATATTCTGGTCCTATTAGAGCTGATTTTGGACCCAGATCCCTCCCAGCACAGCTCCAGTTTTGAGTTAAATCCCCAATTTTGTTTCTCTTTCCGGATCTTTCCCGGAGTCCGAAATATCCGTCAGCTCCTGTCCTCCCATGGGAGTTATCCTTATGGATAATGATTTTATCCCTCTGAATAACCACTTTATCCCTCTGGAAAACCAATCCCAACCTGGACCCGCCTCTTTTCCTTCCTCCCCTGCTTTTCCCCCCATTTGGGATCCGTGGGGTGATGGAGGCGACAGCAAGTGGCCGGGCATCATTAAAAAAACAGCAAAAAAAAGCACAATATCCTTGGCTGATTCCTGCTGGGAAGGCTCTGCATATATTTTCCATAATTGAGAGGTTCCTACTGATATTTTCATGGAGAATGAGGGATAGAGCCACCTTTATCCCTGGGATTGAGGCTGGTACTGACCTGAGCCCTGTGGGATGCATGGAGCTGTCGCCTTCCCTGCAGGAATAAATGCTCCACATCCATTTCTCTCCTGGCTGGATGCTGCTGACACAAATGCCAGATCCCTGCTGACAATCCTATGGCATCGGGAATGCTTTGGATAAAAAGGAACCGAGCAGTTTTAGGGGGTTTGGGTTTTTTTTTTTCATATCTTGTAAATCGTTGTTCCAAAGGTTTCTTCAGGCTGGGAGCAGATAAATAAGAAATATTCCCCTGCAGGAGGCTGAGCTCTGATTTCATTCCTGATTAACTGGCAGCTCATTAAGCCAAAAAAATTCCTCCCAGGAGCAAAGGGCACTTGGAAGTGACAAAAATAGCGGAGTAGAGAAGGAGTGCTGCTAAATTTTAAATAAATAAATAAATGAGTTTCTCAGCTTGTCCAAACACTGGGAAGAGTGTCCAGGGAAGGGAATAGAGATGGGGGAGAATCCTGAGGGAGCTGGGAAGAGTTTGGAGAGTCCTGAGGGAGCTGGGAAGGGGCTCAGCCTGGAGCAAAGGAGGCTCAGGGGGAATTTCTGGCTCTGCACAACTCCCTGCCTGGAGGGTACAGCCTGGAGTGGGGGATTTGGGATCTTCTCCCAGGGAACGGGGACAGGAGGAGAGGGAACGGCCTCAGGCTGGGCTGGGGAGGCTCAGGTTGGACATCAGCAGGAATTTGCTCATGGAAAGGGCTGGAAGGGGCTGCCCAGGGGGGTTTGGAGTGCCCATGCCTGGAGGTGGCACCTGGAGGTGGCACTGAGGGCTCGGCTTGGACTCAATGATCCCAGAGGGATTTTATGAACAAATTCAGAGCCAAGTGGGTAAAATACGAAATCAGTGGGGACAGGGACGGGTGGAGAGGAACCTCAATAAAAACTCTGCAATTTGGGGTCCCCTGAGTGCTGCTGGGAGGCCCCTCCTGAGCCCCTGGGGACACATTTGGGGTCACAAGCAGCCCCAGAGCCCTCGCCCAGCCCCAGCTCCGGCGCTGCAGCTCCTTGGTGCCCTTTTATATTTTTGGCTGCAGTGGGGGGAGGATCATGGCTGTTCCAAGCACTGCCCTAGAAGGAGCTGGGGAGCAGCTGGGAAAGGCTGGGGAGAGGGGGAGCCTCGGTGCCACATTCCCCAGATTAGATTAGAGCTCAGCCCTCGCAGGGGCCAGGCTAAAGCTGCAGCAAACCTGGGACCCCAGCCATGAAGAGCTTCCAAAAATAAAGCAGAGTGGGTCAGAGGGACTGGAGAGGGGCTGAGATGCTGCTTGAAAATATCAGGATTAGGAGGAAATGAGCTGTCAGTCATTGGGAGAGGATTCCCACCCTAAAAGCAGCCCCTGAAATGTCAGAGGTGACAGCAATTGGACAGGGGAGGTGGAATTTGAGCGTTGTCACCACACAGGAGGCAAAACACCACCCCTGCCCAGCAGGAAAGTATTCTAGGCTTAAAAAGAAATAAAATCCTGCACCGTGGAAGATGTATGTTCCATGGATAGGATGTCTTGAAATTTGTCAAATCCTTGGTTGGGCTGTCACCACTGCCAGCTCTGTCACCTAAACAACACCACCTAAACAACAGCTCTTCAAAGGGGTGCTCTGTCCCCAAGAGCTGCATCCATGGTGGCACTGGGGAAAAGCTCCAAAGGATATCCAGCCCAGCAAAGGCAGGGGGCTGGGAAGAGCAGCCAGAATTAATTATCTGTGATAATTTGTTATTAATTTTCTCTGATAATAAATGGCCTGCCTGATGGTGTGGATTTATTTCACTTTGTGATGGTGCAGCCTCCTGCCAAGGCTCTAAAGAGCTGAATTTAACAGGATCACAAAGGCTGACTTGGCTCCAAAGCAGATATTCCCAGGGATTTGATTTTTATGGAATACCTCTTCTCCTCCTCAAACTAAGAGCAGGTTTTTTCACTAAAACTGGCTGAATACTCTATCAAACACAGCTGAATATTCCACATTTACTCAAAGTTTGCTGGTGGTGGGTTCTGAGCAGACCCAGAGGTTTGATTTCCAGTGTGCTTTGATTCCAAAATCCTGCACAGCCACACTTTTCCCCCCTCCTTTGCCCCATGGCATGGCCAGGATTGGTCCCTGGGAAAACCTCACCCAGGTTTTTAATTAAACTTGGCTCAGGCAGGATTGATACAAACTGTAAATGATTGAAACTGAGAGTGAGATGCTGGGATAGCTTCATATAATCCTGAAGGGAACAAAAAAAAGAGGGAAAAACCCCTCCAACCCAGACACCCCCAGTGCACTGGGAACTTCTGGAACACTCAGGAGGAAAATGCAGAACAATGGGAGAAGCAGCACTGCTGCCCACTGGGAATTCCAGCAGGACTTCCAAATATTTGGGAGAAGGTTCTGGCTTGGATTCACAACTCCAACCAGGAGATTTCCCCCTCAGAGTCCTGCACGAGCAGGGTGGGAGGGACCACAGGATGCTCGAGGTGATCCAGGAAGCCAAACCCACCAAAACCAGAGATTTTCCAGCAAAATGACCACAACCCTTTCCCCTCTTGCCTGAGCCAGGCCAGGCTGAGCTGGTCCTTCAAGGTCAGCTGTGGAATCCACAGGCAGAGGAGGGAGAGGGCTGTGGGAGCAGGGAGTGCCCCGTGCCAGCCATCCGTCACCCCTGGGGATAAATACACCCCAGAGCTTCCAGGATTTTCCATCAGGGAAAATTGTCGGCTCCTCCCGCCCCCTGCGAAGTTGTCACTCGGTTTGAAATGAAAAAGGGGAGCAAAAGGGGCTGCTGAAAGGAGCTGGAGAGAGCAGGGGAAGGAGGTGACACCTGAGAGCCCTGGGTCACCCAACCCTGTCCAGCCCCTGCCGCCGCCGCCGCTTTGTTCCATATTTAGTTCCTGACAACTGTGCCTGGGGCAGGAACTCCCAGCTCTGCTTTCCCTCCTCCCTCGGCTCCCAGAGCTCTCAGAAATTGCTCCTTCTCTCTCCCAGTGGCCACAGCTCGGTGCCAGTGCCCTGGGGAAGATGGCAGAGAAGCAGGAGGAGCCCAGCAATGCCCAGAACGGGGAACCCGACAACGCCGAGGAGGGCGAGGGGAAGAAGAAGAAGAAGGTGAAGAGGGAGGACCTGCCACCCTTTGAGATTGTGACAGGGTAAGAGATTGGGATTTAAATATGGAACTGGGGGAGTTCAGTGACCTCTGTCTCAGCTTTTAGGTCGGGCAACACAAGCAGCATCTTCTGCAGAGTGTTTCTGAAGAGTTTGAAAAGGTTTGGATTTATTGTGGGATTTTGTTCAAAGTTTTGCTGACTTTTAGAGGATGGACTCCCAGCAGGCAGGCACAGAAGTGCACTTGTTTTATAGGAACAGCTCTGTTTCTGCAGTGCACTTGTTTTATAGGAACAGCTCTGTTTCTGCAGTGCTGGTTCCCTCCCAGCCCCACTGACGGGATGGGGATGGAGCTGTTGGCTTTGATGAGAGCTCAGTATTGATTTCTTGCTGTGATCAATGGCTCTTGTCTGAGAGTTTCTCCACCTGTGGATCAGGAAAAACACCCCTGCCATGGCTGATTGGCTTGATGGGCCCGAGGGACAGATTTTTCAAGAGACCTAAAGGTTCACATTTCCAAGAGCTCCACAGCCACAGCTGGAACCTGACTTTCATAAAGAAACCAAAAAGCCCAACTTGCAGAAAAGCTCCAAAACAAGAGGCAGTTTGGAAGGCAGCAGGGCAGCAGGGAGCCTGGCCTTTGGAAAAGCAGGATATCCCAGGGCTCTGGTGGAAGCTGAACTCTCAGCCATAATTGAGAGCTGCAAGTAGGAAAAGCCCTGGGTGCCTGTCCCTGGAGGAGCAGCAGGATGAGCCCTTCTCCCCTCATATTTCTCTTAGTGTCCCAGCAAATAAACCAAACCCAGGATTTCCTCCAGCTCCTTAAAACTAAAACTTTAAACTTAAAACTCAGGCCTCCAAAATATCCCCTGGAATCCTTCTGCCTGTGCCCTGGGCCCTGCAGGTGAAATTTGGCTGCCTGTCCTGACCAAGATGAGTGAGGCAGGACAGCACCCCTGCCACAAAATTGGGTTCCATTCCTGCTCAGGGGAGGAAAAAAAAACCTCCATTCTCTTCTCAGAATGTGAAAAAATATCCCTTCTTGGGGCAGTCTCTGGCACATATAATCATGGAAATAAATGATTAGCAGTGGCTTTTAAGGAAAGAGAACCCCTCTGCTAGGAATGGAGCTACATTGTGGATATAAACCACTGGGCCAAACCCTGAACACTTAAGACAGGTCCTAAAATGAAATTTAAGGAGGAAATGAGGTTTTCTAGCCTTGGAGCAGTCAGCCTGCAGTTAGGGACTGAGCAGGATGTCCAAACTTCCCTGCTAAGCCCAAGACTCTGGGCTAACCATGGCTGGAAAACTCCCTTAGCACCTTCCTGCAATGAAATCCTTTCTTGGAATGCCACGGGTGTTCCAGGATTCTTGACAGGATTTTCCACCCTGCAAGGGGGAGAGTGAGGAAATGAAACAAAAATCCTAAAGGAGCCCCAAAGAGGCAGAGAAACCCCAGGGATTTTTTTAGTTTCATTTTAAGGAGGACAACACCAGGAGATCAGGCCAGGCCTTGAGCTGGGATCACCACCAGGGTTTTTCCAGTGATTTACAAATTCCCAGCCAATCAAGGCAGTTATGGGAGTGATGGGGAAACACAAGTGCAGCCAGGGAAGAAGCACTTAAACCCAATTATGTTGCATTTCAGCTTTAGCCCTTGGATTAGGGGCATCTCAGGACTCCCAGCCAAGCTCGCTCTCTGCTGCTCACAGCTCCAGGAGGAGTCTGGCTTCCAGGAATCCCTGGGAAGACAATTACTCTCTTTAAGAATATTATCCCTTTTTATATTTTTTTGGTTGAACTCAGCCTGTAATCCCAATCTGGGAGCATTTCCTGCCACATTTATTTCCACTTTCCCCGGGTGTAAATGAGGGTCCTTGTAGGAATAATTCCTTGTTACTCTTTTAGATAATCCACATTTTTATTTCCTCATTAGATGTTTTCCTTCTCTCCTGTGTGACAGTGCCAGGGTCACACTGGGTAACTGCTCTTTCCTCCAGCCCACCTGATTTCAGCAACAATCCCAGACTGAAGATTCTGCCTCAAAATTCAAATTTATTTTTTTTCTCTCAATATGATTTATCAGTTTGTTACCCAGGGAAAACTGATAAATTAGGTTGGAGCATTTAGAAATCCCTAAAAAAAGTCATTTAATGATGCTTTTCAGAGGAGGTTTCAATTTTGACCTTTCCTCTCCTCAGGTGAGCTGTGCCACCCAAGCCTGGTGTCAGAGCAGGGGTTTACATTGAGAATATTGGGGAATTCAGTGTCTGTGAACAGTTTTTAAATTATTTCCATAAACATTTTCACTCTCCAGGAGGCTGGAGCCAGGTGGGGGATCAGCCTCTTCTCCCAGACAACAGGATGAGGGGAAATGGCCTCAGAGCCAGGGAAGGACATCAGGGGGAATTTCTTCACAGCAAGGGTTGCCAGGCATTGGAATGGACTCTGAGTGTTGCTTCTATTCCTTCTTGGAACGTTATTAATTGAACTAATGCAGATTCCAAAGTGCTGGGAGCAGAATCGAGGTGAACATCCCAGCTAAGCCCAGGCACACGCCGAGATAAGCAAGAAAATCCAGCAGGAAGGGCTGGCTAAATGCAGCTCCCAGTCAATCCAGCCTGGAGCAGCTTGCTGCTGCTTCAGCTGTTCCATGAAAACCCAGAGCCAACCTCGTCACTGCTGTGAGCCCTTTGCTGTCAGAGAGTTAAATCAGGGATGAAATTCCCTGTGCCTCTGATGTATTTAAAAACCTGATGTTATTGTGAAGCCACTCATGGCAGACATCGCTCTGGAATGGGTGTCTCATGTCTGCCCTTCAAAAAATCATCAGTTAAAGAATCCTTAGCCAAAGAAGCACTCATTAGCCAGGATACCAGGCAGGAAATGTGCTACTCTGTGAAGCACATGCATTTTTTTCCCACTCTTTTCCATCCCTTTCCCTTCCCATCTCCAGAGCCATCCCATGAGATGTTCCATCACGAGGTGATCTTGGAGTCACTAAAGAGAAGATGTGGATAATAAATTAAAAGAGTAGGTGAAGTTTATCAGTAGGGACTCCAGCAGGAAATCCACATTTTCACAGCAAAGTTGGATTTGATCCTGGGTATTTTATAACCCAAACCTTGGAACACGGAGAAATCAGGGGCAATGCAGTGATTTGCTTATGGGTAGAGGTAACCCAAAAGTGTGACCCTCACCTGAATCTGCCTCTGAGCCTCCTCTCTGCTCTCCTCCCCTCTCCCAGCCTAAACCTTGGAACACAGAAATCAGGGGCGATGCAGTGATTTACTCATGGGATTTGGGTCACGGGTAGAGGTGACCCAAAAGTGTGACCCTCACCTGAATCTGCCTCTGAGCCTCCTCTCTGCTCTCCTCCCCTCTCCCAGGGAACGCCTCCCAGCCATCTTCTTCAAATTCCAGTTCAGGAACGTGGAGTACAGCTCGGGCAGGAACAAAACCTTCCTGTGCTACGTGGTGGAGACGCAGGGCAAGGAGCCGGTGACCAGCCGGGGGTACCTGGAGGACGAGCACGCGGCCGCCCACGCCGAGATGGCTTTCTTCAACACCATCCTGCCCACGTGCCAGGCTGGTGCCCGCCACGACGTCACCTGGTACGTGTCCTCCAGCCCCTGTGTCACCTGTGCCCAGAGGATCTGCGAGGCCCTGCGCAAGAACAAGGGGCTGCGCCTCACCATCATGGTGGGCAGGCTCTTCATGTGGGAGGAGCCCGAGATGCAGGCGGCTCTCAGGAGCATGAAGGAGGCCGGCTGCAAGCTGAGGATTATGAAGCCTCAAGACTTTGAGTATGTCTGGAAGAACTTTGTGGAGCAGGAGGAAGGGGAGGAGGCCAAGTCCTTTGTGCCCTGGGAGGATATTCAGGAGAATTTTCAGTACTACGAGGAGAAGCTGGCGGAGATCTTGCACTGAGGCTCAGGTGAGTGAGGGGGTCACTCATTAACTCTCCTCTCTTTAATTTGGGTTCCAATTTCTCTTACTGTCAGCTGAATATTGCTAACAATCCCAGGCAGTGGCTTTCCCCTTCCAGGGGCTCCCCCACAGCACATTCCCAAGGGATTTCGTGCTTTTCTGTCTTCTCCTCCAGGAATAAAGAATGAAAAGGTTCCAGGGCCACCAGAACACCCCCTGTTCCCTGCAGGGATGATGTTCGGCACAACAGGGAGGGGAATGGAGGTTGAAGGGGATTTTACTCACACCTCAAAGTCTAAAAAACACCAATAAAGGAAATCCCAGTGGTTGCAGAATTCCCTTCTCTATGGGGTACTGAAGCATCACCTCTGAGTCTCCAGGACATCTCTTTTTTCCCTCCCCAGGATCAGAAAGGATCCATGAAGAGATGTGACAGACCTGGACACCTGGGGCAGTCCTGCTTCCCAAAGCTTCGATTCCAGCAGGATGGAGAACCAGCCTCTGGGAGACAAGGCCCTGTGGGACTCCAAACACACACACAACACAACACAGACCTCTGGTGTTTGGGATTTTTTGGGTGTTTTTTGTTCCTCCCCCTCCCTGCCCCAACCAAACCCATGCTGTGGTGAAAGGGATGGCAGCGATCCACAGGCAGGCTGTGGGATCACATTCTGGGAATATTTCATGGGAAGAGACCTTAGAACAAAGCTGCTGGTTAGATAAATGCATTAGAAAGGGGAAAAGAAATGGATTTAAAGGTGAAAAAGAAGTTTTCTCCCTCTGTTCTCCTCAATAGTCAGAGCTGTGATTTAATTCAGGGCCAACAGCTCTCTTCCAAATCATGATGGAGCCCAAGAACTGGACATCAATGTTGTTTGGGATATAAACCTGGGAAAAGCAGAGTGAAATAAAATGGGAAGCCACTGCAAAAGCCAAAACACTGTTTATTCCTTCTCCTCTACTTGCAAGAAGTCCTGAATTGAACCTGACAAGTCTGAGTTCAAGGACATCCCGGGACAGCCACACAGGGAATATTTTGTAGCTGGGAAGGGAGAACTAAATGCCAAAAAAATTTCCAGAGTACACACAAGTGTTGGAGAGCAGGATCATTTTCCATGTAAAACAAAGCTCACGGGGATGCCATGAGTAAGGAACCAGAACAAAAACCCAGCCACAAATAAGGGGAAAGACTGAATCCAAGAGCAGCCTCAATGCCTGTTCTGGATCAGCTCATTGCTCCAAATTCCTGTTGTTTTTCCCAGCTACAGCAATTCCCACAAACAGGTTTATAAAATATGGGCAAGGAACAAGGAGAGTAAGGATAAAGACAAACAGGATCTGCAGCAGCAAAAAGCCCCACAGAAGTGAGTAACTTCCCAGTCCCTTCCCAAGGAATCCTATCAGGAACCCTGTCATGCTACAAAATTCCCAACTCTTATGTCCCATTTTTATATCTCTTCAACACACCTGGTGTTTTTCTGGGCATGCAGAATAACAGAAGTCCAAAAGATTTGTTATTGTGGGAGGGTAAAAAACCAAACAAGAAGGGAAAGTCTGTGGCAGATCCTCAGTTCTGGAACAAACTCTGCCAAATCAGGAGTTTTCCATGGATCTCAGAAGCAGGGGTGGTACTGATTTGCTTTAGTTTTGGGTGACAAACATCCACCTTTGTGTAACACCTGGACTACAAATGCAACAAACAAGTGTGAAAATCCCACCTTAAACCCCATCCTGTGAGTTTTTAGAGCACACCAGCCTGTTTGGATCCTCACCAAACAAAGCTCTGCAGACTGTAAATTATAGAGCTGCTGAATAAAACACACCCACCAGGTGTATTCACCCCCCTCCAGCATTCCCTGCAATCCCAGCCTGTCCCCAGAAGAGCCACAGGTACCAATCCAACAGCAGGGCAGTGTTTATTTCACATCACAGCATGATCCCGAGTGAGCACGACCTCAGCAAACCCAATTTGTGGCCGGAAGGGAGAAATGAAACCGTTCCACGTGTGAGGACAGGTGAGCGACCCCAGTGCCAGGTAGGGCACGGCAAACAGAACAAAGCAGAGGTGCCAGCGCTGCCAGCAGCCCGAACAGAAACCCCGAGTCCCCACGAGGCAGCGGCTCCGTTTCAGTGCGTGGAGCCCCAGTGACACCTGGTGGCTGCAGGGACACACTGGGAGCTCCCCGAGGGTTTGCACAGCGCCGCTGCCTCCTGCTAATTAACAGCCCAAATGAACTTGTCTGGAGCTTGCTGCTGCTGCTGGAAGCGCCTGTCACTGTCACAGGAGTGAGTGACACCCGAATGCAGAACGTGCTCCACACACAGGTTGCCCCTTGTCAGTTCAGAGGTTCTGCTCCCAAAACTGGGGGAAATGGGGATCTTTGACCGTTCTGCTCACAGGCTGTACACTGTGATCTTGATGTCAGTGTTCTCAAACACCTCCTCAAGGATTGCTGACACCTTTTCCCACTGCAGGCCGTCGAGTCCACATCCAATCCTGGAAGATAAAGCACCAGAAGAGCCTTGTTGGGCCTTGTGCTGTGCCCAACCAGCCTTGGGAGCAGCTGCAGTTTGAGGTGGCCCTGCCACAGCTCCCCACGAACCCGCAGAACGTGGGCAGAACAAGGAAACAAATGCACAGGGAAATGCAAATTAGATTTGCCCAGCTGAACAGAGGAGTTGGATAGAGGTGGATGCTTGAATTCTTATTTCACAGCAGGGGATCATCCCTCAGACATCCCTCTAGAAATGAAACATCCAAGCACTGGCATCCAGCTGCTGAGCCCCTCACCTGGGCATGGAGATGTCGGTGACTCCATTGTTCAGGCAGTGAGCTTTCATGGCTTCCAAACTCTTCTGCATGCTCTCGTAGGTGGGCTTGTGAGAAACCTTCTGCTTTGTAATCTACAGAAAAATAGAAAAGCTCAGCTGGGTCTTGGCCATGACCCCTACAAACTTCTGTCTGTTATAAGTACTGGTACAAAACACACATTCCCTGACATGCCAAAACTCCACACCCAGGCTTGTCTCTGTGGAAAGACCTGAGCAAAGAACATTTCAGAGCTTAGAACACTAACTGAACAGCCAGTTCTGTCCATGTAAAGGTGAAATGCAGATGCACACAACAGCGTGGCTGCTCCTCACAGGCAATGTCTGAGGACACTTCTCTTATTGAGAGGAACATTCCAGAAACTCCCTTCCAGATCCCAAAGGGAGCCAACAAGACAGAGACTATTTATTTACAAGGGCCTGGAGTGACAGGACAACAGGAATGGCTTCACATTGCCAGCGGGCTGGGTTAGATGGGATATTGGGAAGGAATGGTTCCCTGTGAGGGTGGTGAAGCCCTGCTCTGCTGCCCAGAGCAGTTGTGGCTGTCTCATCCCTGGAGGTGTCCAAGGCCAGGCTGGACAGGGATTGGAGCACCCTGAGATAGGGGAAGGTGTCCCTGCTCAGGATAAGCTTTAAGGTCCCTTCCCACCCCAACCATTCTGTGATTCCATGAACACAACCAAACCCCCCCCCCCCTAGCTATTAATGCCTGACATGTGACACAGTTTAGCTCCAGGGAGGTGTCCCAGTGTCACCCCAGCCCTTACCAGGTAGTAAATGTAACGCTCGTCCCTCTGCAGAACTGCCACCTCCCCCGTCTTCTTCTCTAAAGCACAAAAACCAAGGTGTTTTTACAACAGCCACACTCCATAACTCCAAACAGCTCCAACACCCTCCCTGCTGGAAATCAGGAGCTCCTGCAGGCACCACTCACTTTGATCCAGGAGCTCCTGGACGCCTCCAAACTTCTTCTTGAAGAGCACGGCGATGCCGGCGCCCATGCGGCAATCCTCGCTGATGCAGTGAGCCAGGGCGTCCGTGCCCGGGCACGAGAACAGGTCCCCCTTGACACACCTGATCTGCAGGGCAGGGCAACAACACCTCCTCAGAGAGCACACCTGGCCACACAGGGCTTGCTCTGGTGACCAGGGAATGGGCAGCAAGAGGCAGGGGTTGAGTTTGCTGTGCAGGGCATGTTTGAGCTGGCACAGGCTACAAACCCAGGGGAGGGAATTACAAATCCCACGTGTGGAATTATAAACTCCATAGACAGAGCTGCAAACCAAATTCATGGCACTACAAGCCCAACTCAGAGAATAACAAACCCAATATGGAGATTTACAAACCCACTACAGAGAATTGCAAACCCACTACAGAGAATTGCACACCCCGTACACAGAATTACAAACCCACTACACCTCCTCAATAAGATCATTTATGAGCATCGTGTGCCAGCTCAGCAGGTAATCTTACAAAATCAAAGCTTAAAAGGGTAATTATGTGACAAGGAGCACAGCTGGATTAGTGAAACCCCTGCAGCAGCACCAGGCTCGAGGTGCTCAGGCAGGCAGGTGAGCTCTGTGCTGCTGCACAGCATCTGCCCCACTGACATTACACACAAAAAGCACGCGGATTTCAGCACTGGCAGCTCTCAGAAGCTGCAGGATGCAGCCAGCGCCGTGCTGTCAGGGCTGTAATGAGAGGAAAGCCTCTTTGCACAGACAATAATATCCCATGTAACCCATTTCCTACGCACTCTCTCCTGATCCTTGGAGAAGTGGGTGGCCATGGTAACGAGGGGTATGGAGAAGGCTCCTGCGGCTGGAAAGATGAGAGAAAAACAATTATTAGGAACCTCAAGCTAGGCAGAAAGAGTGTGTTAGAGGGGGCGAGGCTGAGCCTAATGGGTCTGTGACAGCGGGACAACCATGACACCCCTGAAGATGCCGGTGCCCCTGACCCGGTCCCGCTGCGCCTACAGCTCCGGCCCGGGAGGAGGGCCCCAGCCCTGGGTTACCGCACAATGAGCACCCCCAGGCTGCCGCCCTCCTCTTATCACCCTCCTCCTCCTCCTCCTTCCCCTCCCACCCCTCAGGGCCACTCGGCCGCCGCACCCGCGGGGCGCACAGCGATCAACCGGGCCGGGCCCACGGCCTGCGCCACGCCGAGCCTGCCCAGCGCCGCCCACATCGCTCCGGCCGAGCCGCAAGGGCGGCCCCGCCTCACGGCCACAGCGCTCCGCCTCAGCCGCCACGGCGGCTCCGCCTCAGGGGGACATTGGCGGTACCGCCTCAGCGGCTCCGCCTCGCGGCGAAACGCCGGGCCCGCCTCTCAGGGGAGTTGGGGGATCGTCCTCAGCCCACACGGCGGTATCGCCGCGCACAACACGCCATCAGCGCCGCGCACAACACGGCGGTACTGCCGCACACAACATGGCGGCCCCGCCCCACACGACATGGCGGCGGCGCGCGGGGCGGGCGGACCCCGCAATGCTCCCGGCCCAGAATATTCCGGGCAGGGGGCGGATCCTGGAGCCGGGCGGGCCCCGCCCCGCGCGTGCGCGCCGCGGCCCCCGCGCAGGCGCGG
>JAYDZK010000107.1:4293395-4319307 GCA_034509185.1 Euphonia xanthogaster | reverse complement strand
GGGATTCTTCTTTCCTTAAAAAAAAAAATTATATATATATATATATATATATATATAAATTCAAATACCCTAACTACTTTGCAATTGAATTTTTATAAGATTTACTTTTCACTAAATAAATGTTAAGGAGCAGTTGTTTGGTTTTGGGTTTTTTTTGAAAGTGTTTTTAAAAGGGTGTTTTCAATATGCAGATGCAAAACAAAAAAAAAAAATCAGACTAAATGTCTGAAATGTCAGCTGGATAATTAAAGGAAGGTAAAGTTTCAGAGCTCAGTGCAGGTTTTTTCCCTAACCCTGGTGCTTTCCCTCATTTCAATGCCAAAAATATATTTTTCCCCAAAACCCAATCATTTTCAACCTTCCATTTTCTCTTTATTATTTTTTTTCTGTGTCTTTTCTTCCTGAGAAAATTAAAATGAAACCCCAAATAACTGAAAAGGGTTTTTTTTTTTAACCCCCACAATTTAAATCCCCACTCTGCAGTGTCAGTGTAGGCTGGAACAAAAGGGGATGAGTGCTTTAAAGGAATCAAAGTGTCACCAAAATCACAGGAAAATCCCATCCCAAATTCAAGGAAAAAACTCTTCAAGGAGCTCATCCAGCACCCAGTTGGCACAACAGTTTCACCCAGGCAAAATTTGGAATTTGGGATTAGGAAATGGCAGATATTGAGCATATTTTAAAAGATCTGGCTGAGTAAGTATTGAAAGGATATGAAATTGTTGAAATCCACAGAAAATCTGGGCCTGATCCCAAATCCCTGAAGCCAATGAGGATCCTTCCACCTGCCCAGTGGCTCCAGCAGCCTTTGCTGGGAGGGACTGGTGGCTCTAATGAGGTGATTTAAGTGCTGCCATTCATGGCCTTATAATTCAGATTGTCCTTTATGAACTCCCTTTTCAGGGCTGGCCATAAAATTCCATCCTGAGATTGAATTCAGATCCAACAAAGGGTGCAAACCCCTGTCCCAGGGTGACAGGAGCTCACCACTGGTTTATGGGGCTTTTAAAGACATTAAAAAATTAAGTTTTTAAAAATAATTTTTGAATGATCTGTAGGGTCCTGCAGGAGTCTCCATCACTTCACCAGTGGGAAGTTTAAGACAAGGGGAACTGTTACCATGAGTAAATTTACTCCCAGGTTAAGTCTGGTGTTTGTTTGGTAAACATCTCAGCTTGTATTTCCTTTTTCTGTTGACCAAAATCTGGGGTTTTTTAATTCCAAAATCCATTCTTTAACCCCTGATTAACCACAGAGATGTCTCCTCACACACAGCCCAGGCGAGTGACAGACCCACCCCACCCACCCCGTGTCACACCAGCCCCTGATTCGGAACCAAACCACCCCAGGAAAGGTTTTTTTTGATGGAAAGAAAATTTTTCAGGACAGGAAACTCTGGGATTCGCTGAGCTGCCCATCAGCACCTGCTGAATGTTCCAGAATCCCAGGCACCTGCTCAGGGGTTCTGTGTCTCCAGAGCTCCCTCGTGCTCCTTTGCTACTGAAACCTCTCCCTGCCTTACCTGCTTTTAATATCCACAAACTAAACCTACTTGAACCTATTTCGCACTAAAACCACATATTTTCCCCTGATTTATAGAACAAATCATTCGAGGAAATTACTGGACACTCTCAGCAGGTGTTCTGTGTCCCTCCAGCTTCTGCTTTTCCTGCCGAAGCTGTAGCTCCGAGTTCAAGGCTGGAGCAAATGTCTGCTTTCCCTCCTGCATTTTTGCCCTTCTGTTTCTTTTCCAAGGGGATGACTTCAGAGCAGAGAGTGGCAGAGATTCATGGAATGCCTGCCTGAGCTGCCTTTAATTGTCCCTGGTGCTGGGGAGCCAGGAGATAAGAGCAGAGAGCCACTTCAACCTGTGTGAATTGGCAGTGGCCCCCTGACTCACTGGAGCAGCCTCAGTTTACACCACCGAGGAGCTGACTTGGAATTTCAAGCTTTCCAGTTGCTATCATAAATATCTCTTCTTTTTCTTGGCAATGAAGTAATCTAGAGAGTGGTTCCAAAAAATTAAAAGAAGCTGTTGGCAGATGTGTCTATTAGTTTGAGCTGGAGGGGTTTGGCTTTTTTGGAGGCTTGAGCTCAGACGTGGTGTAGCCTGGAGGCTTCTGGACATCCACAGTAGCTTTACCTTTGGCTGGGCTGTTATTCCTGGAGGAATGTGCTTTGTTGAGGTATAGGAGAGGTTTAAATGAGAGATCAGGGAAATGGGGAACGGGAAGAATTCCAAAGCTGCCCCTTGTCTGACGGCCCCAGTGAATCCCCAGGGATGAGGCCATGTGAGGTGATATCCAACTTTGCACGTTTAAAACACAAAACCAGCACCTTTCCCAAGGGCAGACTCCTCTTTTTTTTCCCCTGTGGAAAACTCTCCCATCCTGCTGGGAGCAGAATTCCTCAGCGGGGCTGTGCTGGGGAAGCCGGGCCCAGCCAGGCCTGCCATGGCCGGGGCGCGGGGCTGGCGCCGCTCTGGGTGTGGGTGTAAACACGAGCCAGGAATGCCAAAACCAGCCAGGTGTGCCAAGCCCAGCGTGCCCCAGGTGTGCCAAGCCCGGTGTGCCCGGCTGTGCCAAGCCCAGCGTGCCCTGGCTGTGCTGGGCTGGGCTCTCTGCAGTCTCTCCGGAGCCATCCGTGCCCCGCTCCCGGCTCCAGGGGATGTGGAAGTTGCTGTGTTTGCTCTCCTTTGGCAGCCCCCGGAGGCCCTGAGGGCTTCCTTGAAGTTGAGAGTGGCTCTGCAGAGTAGGGCTGGGATAAAAAAATGAAGCTGTGTTTTGGAGAAACGAGGTTTTGGGTGGTGGAGCTCACCCCAGAGGGACCCACGCGTGTCCTGCTGGCCCTGTCTGCAGCCTGTGCTCACATCACCTACACAAATCAAGGTGAAACTCTCTACAAATCCCCAGACGGAGCTGAAATTGCCTGGATTTTATCATTTGTCCTTGGGACTCACTCAGAAAAAGCATCAAAGCCTTTTGCTCCACCACTGAGTTGAACTGGCTTTGGGGGCTCAGCTGCCCACGCTCCCTGGAGAGCAGAGCACTGCAAAAATGCCCACGTGCTGCTCTCCTGGGCTGTGCCAGCCAGGAACCAAAGCCACCAGCAGCTGAAACCCCACTGCTCCATGTGGTGCCACCCTTCCTGATGGGAATCACTGGTCAGGAAGGGGGATAATCAGCAGTAGGTCCCAGGAGGGGAGGAAGCTCTTGCTGTGGGCATCATTCACCTTGGCAGCTCTCTGTGGTGGCCTGGGGGAGTTTGGTGTGAGCCCAAAGAGCAGCACGGGCAGGATTTGTGTTGGTGGAGCCTTTTTGGGCAATACCAGCTCCCCAAACTTTGCTAAGTGGAGCATTTTTCCTAAAGCAGCTCCGCTTCTTGCTGCCAAGACAGCCCCATCACCTCCAGACACTCAGCACTTTCCAGGCTGGATCAATGGGCAATTGTTCCAGAAACACATGGAACTCCCCAGCCTGCCTCTCTCCTTCTGTTGTCTTGTGTTTTCATTGGGTTTTGGTTTTTTTTTTTTCAAAAATTTTATTTCAACCTTTAACAAAACCCCCAGAGATCCGAGCAAAAATAGCACGAATAAGAAAACAAATTCTATCATAATTTTCCTCCAGGCCAGGGAAATAATTGCCCGGCGTGCTCTGCTCCTCCTTCCCAGCCCCAGGAAGGTTTTACGAGCTGGAGCAGCCGCTCTCTCAGGAGGTGCTCGAGAGGAAAAGGAGCCCACAAAGCCAGGGCCGTGCTTCCCATCTGCTCTTTCCCCATGGAAGCCTGGCCCAGCAGGGACAAACCCCTCAGATCCTTGTCAGGGAGCTGAGCTGACACCTGGCCCTGCTGCAGTGACCATTCCAGGGCACTGGCCTCAGCTCAGTGCCACATTTTGGGTTTACAGGCTCCTCACAATAATCACCTCCTCACTCCCCCTCCCTCCTCGGCTCTGGGCGCTGAGCAACAGCAGACGGGAGATTTCATGTGCCATAAATATTTAGATTGTGCCTGTGTGTTTATAACACTTGCTCGGGGTGGGACTGGAGCTGCTCACACTCACACCTGATGCTGGGGAAAGTTTTCCATCACCTCACGGGCACCACGGAGCAGTTTTGAGCCAGCCCTGCCAGGGGACCGGGGTCTGGGTTGTTCCTTCCCTGTCCTCCTGCTGGAAAACAGCCCCAGGAACAACGTGAGGGGGATTTCATGGAGCTGCTGCTCCAGAGGATCCAGGGGAATAAAAAACAAAGTTGTGGTTGGGATGGAATGGGAAATTTTTGCAGCGTTACCAGGGGAAACAGGTCCCCTGTGTGCCACAGAGGTTCCAGGCCCCTCCAACACGGAATCCCAGTTTGGTTTGAGTTGGAAGGGACCTTAAATCCCATTTGATTCCACGCCCTGCCATGGACAGGGACACCTTCCACCATCCCAGCCTGCTCCAAGCCCTGTCCCAGGGCACAGTTCCCCTGGAAAAGCTGGAATAACTAAAGCAGAGGATTTAAAGCGGGTTAGATCACAGGAAGGGCATTAAAGGGGATTTTTGGAGTGCAGGAAGAGCCCAGCTGAGGCTCTAGGCCCTCTTCCACAAGGATCAGGGCTGTGCTGTGCTGGTGGCCCTGGCTGGGTTGGACTGGGCAGACTGGGAGGCCCTGCAGGGCAGGTCCTGTGCTCAGCCCAGCACTCTCCAGAGCTCTGAAGTGTTGTGGAATTTTTGGGGCTTTCATAAATGTGTTTTTACGAATGTTTCTTTCGGGGGAAATATTTTTCTTTTGTTTCTCTGTGTAGCCTCTTTAGGACTTGCTGTGGAAATGCAGCCAATACTTTGAGCTCTGGCTCGTTTTTTCCCTGTCCTGTGCTTTTTTTTTTTCCTCTCCTTTTGGGTTTTTTTGTTTGGGTTTTTTGGGGTTTTTTTGAGAACAAATAAATCTCAGGTTTTAGTCCCTTCCCTTGCTCCTATTCCATCTACCTGCATGGTTCTGTTCTGTGGATTTAGAAACAGGAAAGATGACTCCATGGCAAACTTGGGAAGGGTTTTCCTCCCTGGGCAGGAGCTTTGATATTTGTCTCTGTTCCAACCTTTTTTCTGGAGCCTTTAATGCTTATCAAGGTCAGAGATAAGGCATCACCAAAGATGGATAATAATGGATGCCCAGTTTGGAGATTGTTGGTTCCTCTTTAAATTTTGAGTTTGATGCAGTGAGGACTGAAGAAGGAAACAAAAGAAAAAAACAGAGAAAAAGAGCGAGAAAACCCTTCCTCATCTCGTTTTAGAATCTGCAGATGGAAAGGAAACATAAACTCAATTTTATGTGGATTATAAGGCACCTATAAAGAGTCATATGAACTGAGACACTTGGCTCTGGTACCCTAATGATACCTATGGAACAATATGTGAAACCTATTACACTCTCCTGGCTGTATGTGTGTGTATATATTTATATATATGGACAGAGAATGAGCGAGGGGGACGAAATATGGGGCCTTTATTTTTATTGGCTTCTGCGAAGAATAAATTACACAGCAAGGGCAAGGTTAAATTATTGTAAATGTCTGTATGAAAGGCATCACTTAATTATTAACAGTCTGCTACAAATAAAAGGTACAGATGCTAAAATGGCCTGACCTGCTGGACTGGGGGGTTGTTTAAAGTTGGGGCTGGGGCCCACAGCTGACTTGTTCTGTCAGACAGGCTGGAAAAAGAGGCAGGGTAAGGTTTCATTGCAGGGTGGCTTCGAGCCCTCTTTCCCAGATGGCAAGGGAAGGCTTGGAAAATGGGGCAGGGGAAGGTGGGAGCATTCTGAAATCAAGGGGGTTTGATTTCCACTGCCAGGAGAGACGATGCTTAGAACCACCTGGATGGGGAAAAGATGGAAACTCCAAGAGTTTAACTCCCTGTAAATTTTGTCTGGCAGTCTCTCTCCCTCCTGCCTTGCCCACAAAGGGCAAATCCACAGTGGATCTGAGTTTTTTAAAGTGGGATTAGGAAAGTCACCCCTGTCCCAGGTTGGAAAAGGTCAGAAGCCCTTTAAAGAGGGGGCTGCACCTGGGCAGTCTGCACAAGGTAACTCAGACAAAACCATCCCAGCATGGAATTTTCACATGGAAACTTGGAGGCTGCACCACGTTGGGAGGAAAAAAAAAATAAAAATCTGAAACTCCCCCAGTCTATAGGAATGAAAGAACTCTGTGGAAAGCTCTCCTTTGCACTCACTCACCAAATTAAAGCTGCTTTTGGCAGGGAAGGGGCCATGTCTGTGATTCCATGTTCAGCCTCGGGGCCAGACGGAATCCCCTGGAGCAGCTGGGCTCACCCCCTGCCCACTCCCACCCTCTCCCACACGTTCCAGGCACTCCCTGGTGGAGCCACAGCATCATCTCCTAGGGAGAGACATCCAGCCTCGATTTAAGATCCCAAAATCCCTCAGAATTTGCTGCCTCCCCCCTCCCTAAGCCCTTCCAAAAGGCTCCATGTGCCAGCACCACCATTTGCTCACGTGGAAAAACAGGATGGCAAAGGAAACACTTGGTGTGAGCTTGATCCTGGTGGAATTTAAAGGAGTTGGACACCCGAGGGGATGGGACAAAGAGGAGGAACGCAGATAATCACCCTGCAGTGCTCCCTGCACCCGTGTTTAGGTGCAGAGCATCCCCAGCCCTGTCTTTGACACACAGTTGTGTAAAGCCACATCACGTTATTGCCCTGAGCTTTCACCTCCTGATTTCCACAGCGCAAACAAAACCAAAACATGCCAATTTCATCTCCCGTGTTACTGAAATTCCCAGCAGGGGTTGTTTCTCTGCTTCCTCTTCATCCCCTTGGCTCTGGCTGCTCCCTGCAGGAGCAGGGGGCTCCTCGGTGGGAGCAGGATGCCCTTGTTCCACAGCTCAGGTTTGTGGAGAAGGTGTTGAAGAAATTACCCCCCCAAAAAAATGGAATTTTGGTGTGGTTTCCCACCCCCTCAGACGTCTGCATGAAGGTTTGGAAATATGAGCCTTGAGCTGGGGAAATTTGAAGTCCAGGTGGAGGCTGGTTGGATGGAATTAGTGACAGGTAACTTCTCTGCTCCACAGGGTTCCTCCCATCTCTGTGTTTTACCTTTGTGGGAGCCTGATGTTTTCCCACAAAGCCCTCGATGACAGCAGAGCAGGAAAACACTTAACCCACCGCTTCCTTGAGTTCTGGAGCTGCAGGAAGGAGGAGCAGAGGCTTTTCCCTGCTCCTGGCAGCCAGGGATGGAATCCCTGCCGGGGAAAAGCTGCCTCCACAGGAGGTACATCTCGGAACAAGGGGGAACGTGTCGTGACCAGGCTCCAACAGTAGCACAGCCTGCTCCAGACCCCATGGGCTGCTGAGAATCCTGATCCCTCACATCTCATGGACTGCCTTGGCCCCTCTCCAAAGGCCCTTGGCAGCCGTTCAAGGCCTCGCAAGGTGCTGAACACGCCGACGTTCCTTTTGTCTCCGGCGTGTGTGTGTGTGTGTGTGGGGATGGATTACCCCAGCTTCCCTCTGGAATGGGGCTGGGATTTGGCTGGAATAGTCAGGCAGAGCTGCAGGTGAAGCGTTTGGAAGGTGGCTTCACCTTGTGTGGGAGCTCCAGCTGGTTCTCCAGAGGTTCCTGACGGGGGAATCTCGGTTCCACTCGCGGAGGGCTGTGGGTAAAGCTTTGGCAAAGCACCAGGAGTGTGGATGAGATCAATCCAGAGCAGGACAGGGATGGAGATGTTGTTGGAAGCCCCTTTTGAGCAGCTGTTGAGTGGGAAGTGCTGGTGGTCACTGCTTGGGGCTGGAGCTGCCAAGGGCTCCGTGGTGTTTGGTTGAATGGGGTGAGGGAATTTTTGTCGTTGGGATTCAGTGGGAAGGGTCGGGAAGAGCAGAACTGCCACCAGGAGCTGGGGCTGGGATGGGAAGGAGATTCAGGGCTTTCTGAAGGTGTAGGAGCAGGGCAGGGCCAGGGCCAGGTGTGTGGGAAGGGGCTGCTCCACCAGTGTCCCATTCCCACATCCCCTTCTCCCGCCCAGCCCTGAGGGGAGCTGTGGCTGGGGGTGAAACTGCAGAGCCTGTAAAACCCGGGATCTCCACGAAAGGGAAAAAGTGACAGGGGGAAAAGCCAGGGCAGCCCCACCTCGCAGGGTCCGGCTGGAATGTGTTTGCTCTGGGGGGGAGCGGTGCCGGTGTTGGGTTTGTAACGTGAACCCTCTGCAAATACCTCCGGGGCAGACAGGTCCCTTTCGGGCTGTGTTTATTTAATAAAGAGCCAGTGAAGTAACTGCAATTTCATTGTCAATTTACTAATGCGTTACAGTTATGTTTCTGAACCTCATTGTTTGGGCTCAGGAGCTCGCAGTGCCTGGCCAAAACTTTCCTTTTTTCTCCCCCTTATTCCTCCCCTCAAGTGTAAAACACGTTTTATTATGACTAGAATGTCTTCTATTTATCAAAAACTGGGATTAAAACCCTTGACTCCCCCCTTCCATGCTCATATCCAACTTGGCAGCAGGTCAGTGATTAACCTCCTGAAAGCCTCACTTGCTCACTCTTTTTTTTTTTTTTAAAGTCTTTTTTTATTATTTTTAAGAGAGGTAAAACCACGCACGTTTGCACACACGCTGACACATAACACACACACATTTTAAAAGTTCATCTGGGAAGAATACAATGGAAACTCTGGCTGGAAAAGCCACAGAGCCGTGCGTCTTTGTGGTCTGGGAAGTCTGACTACAGCCTCCTACTCTTCTGGATGGAAATCTGGGCTTTGAAACACAATTGCACGTTCTCAATAATAATAATAATAGTAATAAAAAAAAATACCCCAAGAACCACCCAGCCCTCCCCAACAGAGAGTGGAAAAGAGAAACGAGGTTTTTGGATGAAGAAGGGGAGAAGGTGGCAGAGCAGCTGCTGAGATGTTTTGGGTTGGAGCCTCAGCAGGTTCTTCCTGCTGTGCAAAGGGGTGGAGAGCGGTGGTTTGGTGGATCCCCTGTCCCACACTGGTTTATTTTCACCAAGGATCCGTGTAGGAGAGGAGTTTCCTCCCCTCAAAGCTGTGGAAGAGCCTTGGCTTCAGCAAGTTTGATTTCAGGGCTGCTGTGGTGGGAGCAGGGTGGGACATTTGGCTCCAGACAGGACACGGGGACCTTTTCGGGTCCCACCCAGGTGATGTTTTTCCTCTGGAACACTGCAAACTTCCCGATCCCACATTCCCAGGCACTGGGGGGTTTTGGGAGCAGCTCTGCCTGTGGGTACCTCTGTGTGTCCACGCTCCCATCACTAACAGAGCACATCCACAGGCCTGTTTGATTTTCTCTCAAGGGATTTGGGGTTTCATTCTGCCCAGGGCACTCCAGGCGTTGCTCCCTCAGACAGAGCTGGGCCACTCAATGATGGAGCTGCCCGTGGGTGTCTCAGGGTTGTTTGAGCCAGGTTTGTCTGTCCTTTTTGGGGCAGTTTGAGCCGGGTTTCTCGGTCCCTTTTGGGGCTGTTTCAGCCAGATCTGTATCTCCCTTTTGGGGCAGTTTGAGCAGGGTTTCTCGGTCCCTTTTGGGGCTGTTTCAGCCAGATCTGTATCTCCCTTTTGGGGCTGTTTGAGCCGGGTTTGTCTGTCTCTTTTGGGGCTGTTTGAAACTGGGTTTTGTCTCTCCCTTTTGGGGCCGTTTGAGCCAGGTTCTTCTCTCCCTCTCGGGGCTGTCTGAGCAGGTTTTGTCTCTCCCTTTTGGGGCTGTCTGAGCCAGGTTCCTCTCTCCCTTTTGGGGCTGTCTGAGCCCAGTTTCCCTCTCCCTTTTGGGGCTGTTTTAGCAGGTTCCTCTCCCTTTTGGGGCTGTTTTAGCAGGTTCCTCTCTCCCTTTTGGGGCTGTTTTAGCAGGTTCCTCTCTCCCTTTTGGGGCTGTTTTAGCAGGTTCCTCTCCCTCTCGGGGCTGTCTGAGCAGGTTCCTCTCCCTTTTGGGGCTGTTTTAGCAGGTTCCTCTCCCTCTCGGGGCTGTCTGAGCAGGTTCCTCTCCCTCTCGGGGCTGTCTGAGCAGGTTCCTCTCCCTCTCGGGGCTGTCTGAGCCCCGTTTCTCTCTCCCCGCTCTCTCCCCCATGGGACCCCGGCTCTTTCCCCGCCGCCCCTCGGAGCTCGCCCGGCTCCGGCAGCCGCAGCGCAGCCCTGCCCGGGGCCGTGACCCCGGACCGGCTCCCGGCCCTGCCCTCCGAGGCTCCCATCAGCTCCCGGGGCCCTCCACAACACAGTCGGGACAAATTACATGGGGTGGCTTCAGCGGGGACCCCTCGGGCTGGGCTTTGAAGCCGCCCTGGAAGCGCAGCCCGGGCCGGGGCTCCGGGAGCGGCCGCGGCGCAGCGAGCGCGGCTCGCTCCGTAACGAGAGGGAAGATTCCTGCTAATCTCCTCCTAAATGAGGGGCTAATTCCTGCCGCAGAAACTTGTCAGCTGCTTGTTAACAGCCTCTCGGACCCTCCCTCACTTGGCCTTCATTATTTTTAGGAGCCTTTTTTCTTTCCCCCCCCCCCCTTTTTTTTTTTTTTTTGCCTTTTTTCTTTTGGTTTGGACCAGAAGTGTAAACTTTGCTTAAACGGACCTCGCTTAACAACCCCCGGCTTAAATGCGAGAGAAATCCGGCAAGAAATCCAGTATCACTTGTACTGGGGGACGTTTCGTATTGAATTTCCCCCCCCCCTTTTTTTTTTCTTTATTTTTTTTTTTTTCGTTTTTAAATGTGGAAACTTTTAGGCACAATCCCGGCCCTGTGTTTAAGTCATTAAAACATCTTTAAGCATTTTCTGGTTTGAGTTTTCTTAGCAGCAGTCCTTTTCCTGGAATGTATTTTATTTTTCTTTTAAGTTGATGAAAAAAAAGAAAAAATAATAAAAAATAATTTTAAAAAACCCCACCCCTTGTATTTCTAGATTTTTCTTTTTAGGGGAGTGAGGAGGGGGGGGTTGGAGGAGGTTGTGGGATGAGGAAAGTGAGAGAACAGGGCCCTTTCTGTGCTTTATTTCTAATCCGCAGGAATCCATTTTAGCCTTTTACGGCTGTTGCACTTGCTGACAGGATTTACATTCTCCGTATGTTATCTGAAACATCACAATCTGCGGCTCTGGGATTGTTTCATGCCTGGGTTAAAAACACCACCGGTGCTTCTGGGAGGCTGCGGGGAGGGAGCCGGGGAGGAGCAGGGAGGGAAAGCTTTTAAAAAAGGGGAAAAAAAGGGGAAAAGTGAGAGCAGAGCACTTCACTGGAGCTGCTGTCGGCAGAGTTCATGGCCCAGACAAACTGATGTTCAAGGCAAGCAGGGAGGGTTTTAGATCCCTTTGATTCCAGCCTTGTTGGAGCACAGATCTGGGAAAGCAGCGATGGAAAAATCCTGGAAAAATCCACCCTGTGCTGGCTCTGTCTGAAGCCCCTCCGTGTTGAGCTGCGACGGAATCACAGAAGGGTTTAGGTTTGAAGAGGCCTGAGTGTTCTTCCAGTCCCACCCCTTAAAATATTCCACTGTCCCAGGCTGCTCCACACCCCTTCCAGCCTGGCCTTGGACACTTCCAGGGATGGGGCAGCCACGGGACAACCTGGGCCAGGGCCTCCCCACCCTCCCAGGGACATCCATATATTTAAATTTTCCCTCTTTCAGTTTTTCAGTCAATTCCCCTTGTCCTGTCACTACAGCACTCTGGGGAGGGATGGATGGATGGATGGATGGATGGATGGATGGATGGATGGATGGATGGACGGACAACAGCATCCAGAAACTTTCTTCTGGCCTGTGTATCAAGAACTCCTGGGAATAAAACTTGCTTTTGGTAGAAACCGAACCAAATGCCACTAAAATCCAACTTTGCCAAGCGTTTGTTGAGAAAAGAGCAAACACTGAGGACATGGTAACAATTTTCCAACAGCCTCAAGCATTGCTGTGCCCATCAGTGATCCCAAACTCTCATCCCTCCCTCTGCTTCAGCCTGGATGCCCCAAAACCCCCCAGGCTTGGCTGTTCTGGGCAGCCCCAGCTCTTCCCCACCAAGCCTGGTCCGTGTCTCTGAATGCACAAGGAGGTGCCACTCCACCTTGTTGGCTTTCTGCTCATGACCAAGCTCTAAGCTCTTAAGGTAGGGACTTCAGCTTTTTAATAACTCACAGGAGAACCCAGGGAAAATGTAAGTTTTATGGAGTCTAGAGAATATTTTTAAAGGATTTAGATGTCTGGAAAAAGTGTCTTAGGAGGTTTAACTGCTTTGCAGTGGAAAAAAAAAATTAACAAATATTCTTATTTCTTTGTTAGTCTCTTTTGGGGCAGAGCAGCCGCCACATATTCCGGGCAGGGCTATGATCCCAAGGCTCTGGGCCAAATCCCAAATCCGTGCAAGGCAGCAGAGCCCAGGTAGGGTGGGCTGGAGCTTGGTCCTGTGTGTGTTTACAGGGTGAGAGCTCAGCAATCACTGGGGATCTGAGAGATGATTATTTTTGGGGTGGTGTAAAACTCACTGGGCTGTGAAAAGCTCCGTGTTGGAGAATCAGCAACATTATCCGGGATCCTAATCCAAACAAAAGGGGATTTGGGCTCTTCTTGTACCCCCCTGTCTGTGCTCCATGCTGGTTTATCCTCTTAGTGAGCACGGAGCCACCTCTCCAGGAGCTGGATCATGGCTGGGCACCAGCTGGGGCTTTGTGCCAAAGCAGGGGGAGGTTTCAGGTTGGTCTGTGGCACCTGAGCTTAGGAAAAGCTCAGAAAACTGGAAACAGAATTTCCCAGCGTGGCACTGGCACAGCTCACTCCACACATCCCTGATCTCGGCTGGGCTGGGCTCCACCTGGGAGAAATTCACAATTTCCTCAAGGAAAGGGTGGTCGGATAGTGGAAGGGGCTGCCCAGGGAGGTTTGGAGTCCCCATCCCTGGAGGTGTCCAAGGAAGGACTGAATGTCACACTCAGTGCTCTGGGCTGGTGACAAAGTAGGGATTGGGCACACCTTGGACTTGAGGAGCTTTTCCAGCCTCAGAGGTTCTGGGATTCAGTGGGACACATCCTGAGCCTCATCATCCCACATGTGTCCCTGCCTGGGTGCGTTGCCAGTGTCCCACACAGATCCCTTCCTGATCCCGAGTTTGACCTGGAACTCGGCTCCTTCCTCCCAGATAAGAAGGAGAGCAGGTTTGGATCAGATATAGGGAAGGAATTCCTCCCTGTGAGGGGGGTGAGGCCCTGGGATCGCCCAGGGAAGCTGTGGCTGCCCCTGGATCCCTGCAAGTGTCCAAGGCCAGGCTGGACAGGGCTTGGAGCACCCTGGGACAGTGGGAGGTGGCAGGGCATGGAATGGGATGATCCAGCTGCCTTCCAGCCAACCCATCCCACGATTCTGTGAACACCCAGCACCCTGCCTGGCCGTTCCTGTCCCCCCAGCAGCCACAGGGAGGTTCTGGGGTCATTTCCACACCCCTTGTCTCACCCCTCTGGCAGTGCCCACCCCTGGGCACCCCCAGCCCAGGGCAGAGCCCCACTGGAGCCGTGTCACTCCACCCACCCCTGCGAGTGAAAGAACCCACCTGTGTCTGTGGGGCCTGTTTGGGATTCCTGGGAAACTTTAACCTCTATTAATACCTCTGAATTATTCCTTCATATGGCAAAGCACTTATGTAAACCGATCTCCTCCCTCCTCCTCGGAGGCAGGCGCTGCTCAGATGGATCTACCTGCTCTCAGGGGGCTCCCAAACCCTCCACATTCCTTCCTTTTTTTCCCCCTTTTTCCCCCCCTTGCAGGAGGACTGTGCGTGTGCTGGGAGCGGGCACGTGATGGGAAAAGGGGGAGAGAGGAGAAGGAAGGGAGGAGTGAGATCACTGGGATAATTGGCTGCGAGGCCTCTGCAGCAGCAGCAGCAGGTTGGGGAGTACATTTGTCTGTCTCTCCGTCAAGTTCTGCCGGGCTGGTGTCTGAGTCAGACCTCCCCAGAGCTGGAGGAAATCAGGAGGAGGCTGGCTGGGGTCAGGTGAGCTTAGCTGTCATTTACACCAACACCTTCTTATGTCCTGCCGTGGCCAGAGCAGGGAATCCATGGGAACCCATGGGGATGAGAACCAGCCCAGGAGGGTCCTTTCAGCACTGGCAGCACCAGGGATTCCCAGCCACTGACACCCAGAGGCTGTGGAGTCATGGGGCTGTCCTGAAATTCCTCAATTTTATTGTTTTACTTCATTTCTTGGGGTTTATGGCTTCTGCCCTTGGCTGCAAAGGCTCAGAGGGGGCTTTGGAAATAGAAACCAATGAGGGAAAGATCAAATGTGTCATGAAATCGTGGGACTCCAGCAGATGGGGCTCAAAGAAAAGAATGCCAAAATAGCTCTGGGCTGGCAATGCTGCTGGGTGTCCCTGGGGCAGAATCAGACCTGGCCTGGGGGGCAGGAGCTCCAGGGGAAAGCTTTCTGCCCTCCTGCTGGATGGCACTCAGAGAATCACAGAGTGCTTTGGCTTGGAAGAGACCTTAAAGTTCAGCTCATTCCGTGCCCCTGCTGGAGGACACCTTCCAGTATTCCAGGTTTTTCCAAACCTCATCCAACCCGGCCTTGGGCACTCCAGGGATCCAGGGGCAGCCACAGCTGCTCTGGGCACCCTGTGCCAGGGCCTCTGCACCTTCCCAGGGAAGGATTTCTTCCCAATATCCCATCTGTCCCTGCCCCCCTGACAGTCTGAAGCCATTCCCTGTGTCCTGTCCCTCCAGGCCCCTGTAAATATTCCCTCTCCATCTTTCCTGTTGGCTCCCTCAGGCACTGGAAAGCCACAATCATGATCAGGTCACTCTGCAGCTTCCATATTGAACAATCCCACTTGTCAATCCCACAATCCCACTTGTCAATCCCACAATCAAACTACATTTGAACCTCTCAGGGCATTCCTCAAGCAAGGATTGCTGGATCCCAGCTCTAGCTGCCAGGATCCACAGTTGGATTTTAGCCTGGTGTGAAGCCCAAGGTCACAAATGATCCCAAGCCCTTGGAGAGACTTTGGCTTTTCCAACCCAAGAGCAGAACAAGTTGGAAAAAGAGGAGTGGGAAGCTCTGCAGTGTTTCACCCCCTCTGCTCCCCAGCAGATGTTTTGTTTGGGGTTTTATTTTTTTTTTTTTTTGCAAGCAGAGATGAGGTTTGAAATTCCACCCACGTTGGGAAACTCAAAATCCGTTTTCCATCCCTCCAGTCACCCTTTCTGCATGGCTGAGGAAGAAGGATTTTGGAATCCCTTTTTGCTTTGTTAGGACCAGGTTAGAATTCAGCCTTTGGTCAGTTCTGAGAAGAGAGAAGAAATATCTGCACCCCCAAAATTCAGCTGTGCAGGACTTTCTGTCCACACTTGGATTGAATTAACCTCAGGTGAGGCAACAAGCACAGCAGTGCCAAAGAAATGCTGGACATTGAGGCTTCTCTTGGCCTGCCAAGCTGGCTTTGTCCTCTTGTGCTGGTGACATTCCTGGCTGGCTCTGTCCTCTCTCTCCAGCACCAAGCACAGCAGGAACCTGATTTCATCTGAAGCTCTGAGATGCCACCATCAAACCAGGCTGTCCCTGCTGTCCCTGCAGCCCAGGACTGTCCAGATGTCACCCTGGACCGCTCCAGGTGATGCTGCACTGGAAGATCTGCCCCAGGACCTGGAGGTTCCCGTGATTCCATGGCTCCAGCCTTTCTGGAAGGGGTGCTCTGGTCACTGCAGGGGATTGGGTTAAGTCTGGACAAACGGGAGACAAAGGAATTACTGAGCAAAATGTCCTGGCCTGTCTTCTGCAGGAGGTCACCGAGATGATCTGTTTGTCCCTTCTGGCCTTTAAATCCACTAATCTATTTTCCCTTCCAGGAACTGGAACTGTATTCTGAGAACAGCCCCTTAGGAAAAGAGAAAAAAGCAGGCAAAGGAGGCCTTTGAAAAACAACAGCAAAGCAAAAACCCCCTTCAACTACAAAATAAACTGAGGTACAAGGTGCAATTAACAATGCACCAACAGCAGAGCCTGGAATGTAAATTGTATTTAAATAGGGCTGTGAAGAATGTTTCAGTCCCCTAAATGGCTTCTCTCTCCTGCTGCCTTGAACCTCCAATCAAGCCCTGCCTGGGAGTAATTTGGGGCTGGAAATTGTTGCCACACGAACAGCTGAAGGCTGGCAGGGTCACCGGCCCCCCGTGTCACACCCTGTCATTTTAGATTAAGATATGCAAAGGCGACACGGCTGCGAACTTTCCCTGGGCCGTGTCCATCCCCTGGCTGCCAGGAGAGGAAGGCGTAATTGGAGTCAACTGCTTGATTATGATAATTGCTACTGTCTGGGGGAAGGAACAGCCCAGGCCTGGAGCCTGAGCACTGCTGCACCTTTGGGGTGCTGCCTGGCTGCTTGCCACCAGATGGGCCTGGCAGAAAATGCCCTTTTTGGCCCCATTTTGGCCCCTTGACCTCTGCTTGACCACTTGTTGACTCTGGGCAGGGTCACGGGGTTTGCTGCTCCTTCTCTGCTTCCCACCAGAGGATTGGGGCTGAAAGGATTTATCCCCTACGAGGGAAAAGGGCTTTTTGAAATGTATCACAAGCAGGAGATGAGGTGCTGTGTGTTCCCTGCTGGGGTTTTTATGGGTTTCTATTGTAGGGTCAGGCAGCAATCTGTGGGAAATCCATCCAGGAAGCTCTGCTGGTCAATCTGTCACAGCCTGCCCATTTCCATTTGCTGAGAGAGCAGGGATGCTCCTGGAGGTCACTGGGATGGGAATGAGGGGCAGGGATGCTCCTGGAGGTCACTGGGATGGGAATGAGAGCAGGGATGCTCCTGGAGGTCACTGGGATGGGAATGAGAGCAGGGATGCTCCTGGAAGTCACTGGGGTGGGAATGAGGGGCAGGCACTGGGATTTCAGTGCTTCCAGCAAAATGTAATGGGACTTTGTGGGGTTCCCTCGTGTTCCTTTGCCTTGGAGCCCCTTTGAGAAGCAACAACAACTCCTTCTCTGCATCAGTTTTATTTTCAAGGCTTTTAAATGGTTTTGAGGTGCTGGGATAGAGGAGGACGGATCTCAGGGTGAAATCCTGAGGAAATGCTGTTGAATTCCCAAATCCGCTGAGGCTGAAGCCTTGGAGCCATTGGCATTTCCAGGGGGAGTCAAACATTTCCATACCCCTGGGAAGCTTGGCTGCAATCTCCTTCAGCACACAGATGCTCCTCAGCCCAGGAGTGATATTAGGCAGGGAAAGGCCCAGAATGGAAATCACATCCATAATTAAGGAATTATTGTTAATTCCTGGCTATTTTTTATTAATATCAACCCTCACTGCAAAGCTGCTGCTGTGGAGCAATAAGCACAGCCACAGCTCCGATAATAAATAACAACAAATCCATTGGATAATTGTTTCCTTGGTGTTGACTAAAATTGTAGGGTTTAATAATAAAAAAGCAGAGATCTCTGAGGAGGGAGTGCCTGTCAGGATACCTGGATTTCTGGACCAGAACAATGGGATAACAGGATCCATCTGTCCCTGTGCAATCTCCAGGAGTGGCCAGCCCCAGCTGCTCCAGGACAGGGTGCTCATGCCCTCGGAGCACTTAAGGCAATGACTCAGGACCCTGTGCCTGGGGGCTGTGACACCATTGATTCCATTAATTTATGGGATAACCAGTCCTTTGGGAGAGGTTCTTCCTAATCTCCATTAGTTCGAAATTGCTTTATCCCTTTGCAGTGAGGAATTTTGCATCCCTTTCCTCTGTGAGCTTTCTTAAAACTCCATCCCCCTGATTCTGGGGATCACTTATTTCAATTTCCGTGGTTTTGTTTTCTTTGGTTTTTTTCCAACTCCCCGGGAATCACTTGGGGAGTGAGCAGAGTGAGGCCTGCAGGTGAACTCTGCTTCTCCATAGAAGTTCAGATCTTTCTGACAGCTTTGTTTTACTTCACCAAAAAATTGCCAAAATACACTCAGGGCCTGTTCTCTCACTCCATTTTCAGTTTCAATAGGAAACTCCAAGGGCAGCTGACAAAACCCCTTTCACACTCTCCTGATTTTCTCTTACCAAATCCTGAGTCCAGCAATTCCTCCTCTTCCATCCTTCCAGGAGCTGCAGGTGTGGGGTCGGGAGCAGGATGGGGAAGTGGGGGCTCTGTCCAGGTGTCCAGCCCAGCTTGGGGATGCAAAATCCCACCTGAGTTCCCAGAGGAGCTGCTGGAAGTGGCTCTGGAAGCTGATTTGTGCCAGGGAGAGCACAACAGCCCCTGGCTGAGCTGCTGTGGAGGGGATGGTGAGACCCCAGCACCTCCTGAGCTGGGTCTGACCTCCCCATCACTTAAATAGAGCCACGACCTCAGGGAGAGGCAGATCCAAGGCCTGGGCACTCGGGAATGTGGTGGGATGAGGGATGCAGGGATCGGTGGGGTGGATGCAGGAGCTGCTGGGATGCAGGAATCTCTCATTTCTCATGGCCATCACAAGCAACTGGAGTCTGGAAATGTTAACCAGGAGGTGATAAAACGCTGGCTTTTCTGGAACTTTCCTCCCAAGTGGGAAAGCGAACCCCGAGCCCGGGAATGCGACTGTTCTTCCTTCTTTGATCACAAGTCAAACATGAAGGAAAAGTTTCACAACCCTTCAGCACTCAGATGTTGCCTGGTGTCTGTGGTGCTGGAAGCAGTGAAACAAACACCCCCCTCCCCAGGCCAGCCCCGGGGCCTGGCAGCAGGAGGGAAGGAGCATCACAGAATCCTGGAATGCTCTGGCTTGGAATGGGACCTCCAAGCTCCCCTTGCCTGGCAGCTGCTGGGGATGATTTGGGAAACAGAGCTCTGCCCTCACCTGCAGGAGGTGCCCTCACCTGAGGCAAAGGAGCTTTCCCCCTCCCTTTGGGGGTGGGGGTGAGGATGGCAGCCTCCTCTTGGGATCCTTGGAAGTTTGGGAATTCCAAATGCTGCCTGAGAGCTGCTGGTGGCTGCTGCCCTGCGGCACAGGGGAGCCCAGCTCGTGTCCCCATCCCTTTGTCCCATGTCCTCCTCCAGCTGCAGGGGCTGGGGTGATGTGCTGCTCTCCATTAATGAATGGCTCTCCATTAATTAGAACCCTGGCTCAGGAGGAGATTCCAGCTGTTATCCCAGTGTGCAGTGCTTGGTGCTGGAAGTGCCAGCAGCACTTTGGGGACGTGGCTGCCCCGTGGCTGGGAGAGCTGGGGCTGTGGTGGCGCCCTGGTGGCACCCTGGGGTGATGTCCCACATCTGGGGCCAGCTCAGCCTGCCTCAGGGCTGCTGCTTCATGCAGGGAGGAGCCAGACTGAGGTGCTTTAAATCAGCTTTGCCTAAATCCCTTCTGAGGTGGACACAGACCCTCCCTGGGCAGCTTCGATGGGCTGGGGCCTCTTCCCCGAGCTGTGATGTTCATCCCGAGCTGCTGCCTGGCTCAGGAAGGGAAGGGAAGGGAGGCCTGGCTGGCTGGGGAAGCAGGGATGGAGCCCAGCTCTCCTGAGAGCCCAACCAGGCTTAATCCAGAGCCCACCACGCAAATCTCAGCTCCCAGAGAGCGGCACCAGCTCCATCTCCCACCTCCTCCCATCGCCTCCCTCCTTCCCTCCTGGCTGTGCCCGCTGTGAGGGACAGGCACAGAGAGGGGGGACAGCTCCAAAAAAAGTGGCAGGGTGGGGAGGAGGCATCTTTTCCAAAAAGAGCCAAAAAAAAAAAAGGAAGGAAAAAAAGAAAAAGAAACAGTAAACGCATCAAATAATAATAAAAACCCACCCTTTTCTTTGAGCCTCAATGTATGCTGGTGCAGTGCTTAGGGGATTAATCTCTTAAAAAATAAGTGCCATGTGAGTAGACAGGCAGTGATTAAGGTTTTAACTGATCAGTCTGCGTCTGACAGTGAACCAGCTATTATCTTAACGGAATCAAACGAACATTCAGAGCCTCGCTCAGCCCCAAACATGAAAGGAGATGTCATCTGCTGGCAGTTGGCAAAGCCGCAGGGGAAGGGGGAGAGGGAGAAAGGAGGGAAGGCAAGGAAAGCAAAACAAGGGTGAGAAAAAGGAGGAAAGGAGGGGAGAGAGGGAGAAAGGGCTGAGGAAGGATGGAGGGGTGAAGAAAAGGGAGCAACGGAGGGAAGGAGACAAAAGGGAGGGCAGGGAAGGTTTGAAGAAGTGCTCAGCTCTGGTGTTCCTCTCCTTCCTGCTTTCCCAAGTGGTTTGGGAGCTGCTCCCTGAGCCGTGTGGGCCTTTGGAGCCCTCTCCAACCCTTGCCCTGCCTTTTCCCACAGCAGCCGCCGAGGTCTGCCCTGAACCAGGGAGGTCTGGCACTCTTGAACCTGAGGTCAAAAACAAGAGGGAGGAGAAGAATGGCCTTCAGGCCAGAGGGGGAAACCAGGGCAACGGGGCTCTTATCAGGATAAAAGGGCTTTATCTCACAGCACTTCAACAAAACACACAAGGCCCGAGAAGAGGCTCTGTCAAGTGTCTGGTGGGGCCACGCTGGAGATGGCAAATCCCTGAGGGACAGGGGAGACCCCAAATCCTGAGGGATAGAGGGGTTCATTCCTTAGGGAACACCCTAAATCCCTGAGGGAGAGGGGAGACCCCAAATCCCTGTGGGATAGAGGGGTTCATTCCTTAGGGAACACCCTAAATCCCTGAGGGAGAGGGGAGACCCCAAATCCCTGTGGAATAGAGGGGTTCATTCCTTAGGGAACACCCCCAAATCCCTGAGGGAGAGGGGAGACCCCAAATCCTGAAGGATAGAGGGGTTCATTCCTTAGGGAACACCCTAAATCCCTGAGGGAGAGGGGAGACCCCAAATCCCTGGGGAATAGAGGGGTTCATTCCTTAAGGAATAACCCAGATCCCTGTGGGATAGGGGGGACCCCAGATCCCTGCAGGACAGAGGGGTTCATTCCTTAGGGAACACCCACAAATCCCTGTGGGACAGAGGGGCTCATTCCTTAAGGAAGACCCCAAATCCTGCAGGACAGAGGGATTTCTCAGGGGAGACCCCAAATCCCTGTGGAATAGAGGGGTTCATTCCTTAGGGAAGACCCCAAATCCCTGCAGGGGCTCCTTCCTTATACTGTGCAGACCCCAGAGCTGGGGCTGGGGCAGGTTTTGGCCTCTGGGGATGAAGTGCTGGTGGGATTTACCTGGGAATTTCCCCTGGGATGTGTTGGAAGACTGAACTGGAGCAGTTGCAGTCCCCAGTGCAGGGGAATGAGGGCTGGGAGAGGCTGCCTGGCCGTGTTTGCATGGTCACTTCACATCAAGGGAATGCCAGGATTTATGGACTCGAGGGTGCAGGAGGAGCTGGGAGAGGTGGAACAATGGGGGTTTGTTCCCCCAGGGCTGTGGGACTGGGCTGGGAGGTGACAGGGACCAAACAGGGGGAAAGCCAAGGAGTTGGAGAGGAGCCCTGGAGCTTGCTGGGGTTCCTACAAAAGGTTACAGCAGGATCCTGGCACAGAGAGGGGAGGATGGGGTCTGGGTTCCATGGGAAGGGCTGTGATCCATGCTGGAGAAAGGCAGCAGGGCTGGAGGCCCCAGTGCCTGACATCCCATGGACCTGCAGCCCCCTGGATGCCCCCTGGCTACCCCCTGGATACCCCCTGGATGCCCTCTGGATGCCCCCTGGGTACCCTCTGGATGCCCCCTGGATGCCCCCTGGGTACCCCCTGGATGCCCCCTGGATGCCCCCTGGATGCCCTCTGGAGCAGCAGCCCCTGGCACAGACCCACAGGCACAGGTTAAAGGCTCAGAGGCAGAGCCCTGCCAGACCTGAGCTCCCCTGGGGTGTCCAGGCTGCAAATCCCACCCGCTGATCCCCCTTTCCAGAGGGGCTGGCCCAGCTGAACCCCTCGTGGTTCCCTGCTCCAAGGGCTGCTTTTCTGCCTGATCCCTTTGGGACTCAGCCCTGTTCCCTCATAACCACCTTTCACTTGTGTCTTTGGAAAACACCCTGTGCCAGAAATCCCCCTTTTTTGGGGAATATCCTGCTCTCCACCTGCCTGCCAGGCTCCCCTCTGTGTTCCTCAGGCTTTGGCTCCCTCAGTGGAGCTCAGACCCTGCTGGAGACCCCCAGGTGTCCTTCCCCATCCCACACCTGCACTGCAGCATCCCAGCCCAGGGAGAACCATGAATTTCCCTGGGTGCAGCCCCCCGTGCCAGGCTGTTATTGCTCTGTGCTGTCCCTGCTGACTCCATCCCTCTGCTGCTGCTGCTGCTCCGTGCCAGGAGGGCTCTGGGAGCTCCAGGGTCACGACTGCCCCATTACGGGGTGAGATTTATCCTTGGCAGGTGTGCTGCTGGATGCTATATTATCCAGGATTATGAACTGTAACAGGATAATCTCTCTAATGTAATTCAAGCTCTCGACATGGCTTATGGCTCCTTAATGTACCTCAGACTGAAGAATTACAAGAACATTTTCCCCCCTCCCTGCCTTGTCAGCTCCTAAATGATTTAGGCAATCGCCTGAAGCCAGATCTTGGCCTCCAGTCATAACTCAGAGCAGTTCAGTAAATATGATGGGGAAGGAGTTTTCTGGGCTTTGCTCCTTTCTTCCTTCCACTCTGCTCAGCCCTTGGTGAGCTGGGGAGTGAGCAGGGAGAGCTGGGATGGCCAGGGAATGGGTTGGGACTCCCAGGGAATGAGCAGGGAGAGCTGAAACTCACAGGGAATGAGCTGGGAATGCTGGGGCTCCCAGGAAATGAGCAGGGACTCACAAGGAATGAACAGAGAGGGCTGGGATGGCCAGGGAAGGGGTTGGAACTCACAGGGAATGAGTTGGAACTCACAGGGAATGATCAGGGAGAGCTGGGATGCCCAGGGAGTGAGAAGGGAGAGCTGGAACTCCCAGGGAATCAGTTGGGACTCCCAGGGGATGATTTTGGACTCCCAAGGGATGATTTGGGGCTCCTAGGGGATGATTTGGGACTCCCAGGGAATGTTTTGGACTCCCAGGGGATGATTTTGGACTCCCAATGGATGATTTGGGGCTCCTAGGGGATGATTTGGGACTCCCAGGGGATGAGGAGGGAGAGCCAGGACACCCCCCTGCCCTCACCTCCCACTCATCCATGGCCTTCCTCCCTCCCTTCCTCAGCTTCCAGGAGGGATTGCTGCCCCAGCCCCTGGAGGGCAGGGCTCAGGGCATCCAGCAGGTCCCCTCTCAGGAGGGCTGTGCCTGTGAGACCCCAGGACTGTCCCCCTGAGGACATCCCCCCTGCCAGCCACAGCAGCCACAGCAGCAGTGCCCAAGGCAGGAGAGGGGCAGATTCTCCCAGGAAAATCCTTTCCTGTGCCTGGAACTGGCACTGAGCCACCCTGAGCAGCACAAGCAGCCCTCCCAAGGTCTGTGCACATCCTGGGCGAGGAGACCCTCCTGAGTGCAGAGAGCAGGATCACATCTCTGCTCTCTGCAGCAAGACAGATTTCCAGCAGTTCCAGCCACCTGAAGGAGGAATTTTCTCCCCTCTTTCCTTTTTTCTTTTTTTTTCCCCCTTCCCTGGAAGCTTCTGCAAGACAGAGCCTCATAAATCTCACCTCCCAAACCCCTCAGGCGGCCGGGTGTCTGCATCCTCTCCATCTTCATTTCTTTTCCCTGCTTTGATGCTCTGGGAGGTGGATGTGCCGTGCCAGGAGCCCCAGCTGGGAGGTGGGAGATTCCATCCTCTCTGTCCCTGCCCTGCCATGTCCCTGCTGCCACCTTGGTGGCACCAGGGATGTCCTGGTGGAGACCAAGTGGCTTGGAGGAGCTGGGAAAAAAAAAATCCAGGGAATCCCTGGATTTTCCAGGGGCTGCTGTGACAGAGGTGGTTCAGAGCCCCTCAATCACTGGGAATTCTGCTGTGTTCCCTGCTGGGATTCTCTGTTGGGATTCCCTGTGGGATAACTCAGCAGTAATCAGTGGTTGGCTGTTCCTGGGGTGTCCAGGCTCACCCCACGCCCTCCTCTTAAGCCAAGAGGAAGAATTCCCATCTTTTCCATAATTGTCCACTTCTGTTCATTGCTTTGATTTCCAGGTGGATTTTGTGGTGCTGATTGTAAGTGGAATGAGGATCATTCCCATGGAAAAGACAATTAAGGCAACCTCTCCATCCTGACAATCTTCTGGGCTGGAGAGCAGCAGGATCCCAGCTGGGACCTGCCAGGAATCCTCCCTCCCCTGAAGGCTCAGCTCTTCCCTCTCTCCCTGGCTCACTTTGCTCCCAGTCCCACCCTGATCCCTCCTGCTGCTGTCCCTGTGACCCCGAGGACAAAATCAACTTTGTAAACTGGGATGGGAGGGCAGGAAGGAAAGCACAAGAGGTGAAAAAAAAGCAGTGATTAAGGACAGGAACTGCGGGGATACAAATCCCACCCGGCCACAGACTCCAAATAAACACCAGCTCTGCAGATGATGTGGAAAAAAGTGATCCTGGAAAAAAACCACACCTCCCTCAGCATTCCTGGTGTGAGGCCTCGGAACCTGTTGCTTGTGTGAGCCTGGCAGGTGTGTGAAGAGCTGGAGGAAGAGGAGGAAAAAGGAGGAAGAGGAAGAGGAAGGGGGGAGATGCAGCTTCAGGCTGGGGCAGGGGAATGGCCGAGCTTTTCCTGGGAGAAAGGGGGACAGAGATTCCCTGTGAGCACATCCCTGCCTGCCCCCCAGGAGCCTCACCAAGGACCCACTTTGTGCCCTGGGCACCTCTCCGTGCCCACCCCAGGGGTGAAAATCCCTGAGGAGCTTCTGGAGGTGCCCAACTGATTCCCTGGGAGTTCCAGCTCTCCCTTCTCACTCCCTGGGCATCCCAGCTCTCCCTGATCATTCCTTAGGAGTCCCAAGGGCACGGGATCCGCACAGGAGAGGAAAACAACCCTGGAGAGAGAAAAACAAAGGGATGAGAGAGAGGAGCAGGGGGGAGAGGCACTGCAAAAAGCATCCAGCCAGCGAGCTGAGCTCCTCCGCAGGACACCGGGAGCTGCTGGTGCCCGAGCAGGGTGGCAGGGGCAGGACAAGAAGGCGGAGTGTCCCCTGGAGGGTGGCAGGGGCAGGACAAGAAGGCGGAGTGTCCCCTGGAGGGTGGCAGGGCAGGACAAGAAGGCGGAGTGTCCCCTGGAGGGTGGCGGTCCCCGGGCAGGGCAGCTCCCGGCAGCTGTATTTGTATTTACTGCTGCTGTTTGTTGTCGCCCTGGCAGCCTCCGCAATGTGAATTTTCTGTGTCACTGGCTGAGAGGATTCCAGGCAGGTTTTTGATAATGTGGGGTTTTTGTAAAACGGGGGAGGGAGAAGGGGGGGAAAAGAAGCCACAGGCTGGGAACTGCTGGGCCCAGAGCTTTTAACTCCTTCGTCACCAAGGGAGTTTGGCTGGAGTTTGTGGTTCACAGAATCCAGGGATTTGGGGTGGCTTTGGACCCCTAAATGTGGTGCTTCCACCACACTTCCCTTCCCTCAGCCCATCCTCAATTCCCAACATCAACAACTGAACCCCCCCGTCCAGCAGCTCCCCCCATCCCTGCATCCCCCTCCCCTGTCCCTTCCCCATCCACTGCTCGGGATTCATGTGCCAAACCCCTCCGTGCCTCAGTTTCCCCTCCTGGAAAAGGGGCAGAAGGAAAGCACCGACAAAAAGCCGTGCCCAGCTCCTGCCACCAGCCCTGGGGCAGTGCCAGGCTGCCCAGGCAGTGCCCACCTGGCAGTGAGGGGCTGCACTCAGCCCGAGGCTTCTGCCACTTGAAAGGCAGACAAGGAAATTGCAGCGGGTTTGATCTCTGTAAACAAACTGGGAATCCAAGAGTAATCTTGTGCTCCTTTGTTTTCGGGCAAACAGAGCAGCAGCATCTGTCCCCTCCCGGCTGTGCCGCACAGCCGGCTCCAGAATCCCTCCTTTCTTCTCCTTCTTTCTTTCTTTCTTTCTTTCTTTCTTTCTTTCTTTCTTTCTTTCTTTCTTTCTTTCTTTCTTTCTTTCTTTCT
>JAYDZK010000107.1:4259759-4270539 GCA_034509185.1 Euphonia xanthogaster | reverse complement strand
TCCAGAGGGTGCTGGGCACTGCCCAGGCCCCCCAGGGAATGCCCCCAAGGCTGCCAGAGCTCCAGGAGCCTTTGGAAAACGCTCTCAAGGACGGGGTGGGATTGTTGGGAGCTGATTTCCACACTGGGGTGAACCCCGTGGATCAAACCCACAGCAGGGTCAGGATGTTGGGGCTTGGCACCATCCTGGGAATTTTGCCACGATTAATTGCGAGTTTCCTGGGAGCCGGGCTGGGGCTCTGGAGGCAGCCCAGTGCCGGATGGGGATGAGCCGAGCTCGGGGCACACCCGAGCTCGGACGGGGCTGGCGCGGCTCCCCCCGAGCGTTGGTGACCTCATGCCGCAGACACGGATGAGGTCACCGCGATAATTGCCCTCCCAGAAGGATGTATCTTGCGGGAAGAGGATGTTGTGAAGCCGGCGAACTTGCTGGGGCGAAAAAAACACCTCGCACGCCCCTGGCCGGGGGTGCTCCGAGGGGAAACTCATTCCCGGAGCGTGCCAGGAGCGGCGGGGGCATGGCAGGAGAAGAGACGGCGGCAGCGGGATGCGAAACGGGGGATAATTGCTGCAGGAAGGTGCGCGGTACCTGGCGGGGAGGGAGAGGGGCCGTGCAGGGACCTGCCCTCCCCAGGGCACGGGCGGGATGCGCTCCCGGAGCTCTCCCGGCCCCATCCGGCGCAGGGCGCTGCCAGGGCCGCTCCCGGGGGAAGAAAGGAGCCACGCTCAGAGATCTCCCTCTCAGGCTGCCTCACATCCTTCTCTCACAGTTAAAAGCCCCGCTCCGGGATGGATCACGCAGGTGCCAGGGGGCTGCGGGGTGCCTGGATGAGCCCTCTGGAGCGCGCCGTGCCTCAGTTTCCCCAGCTGCCAGCAGCAGCAGCGGTGCTCTGCTGCCCTCAGAAAACACTCAGAAATACAAAACCAGCCCATTAACCAGCTCTTCCCGTGCCAGGGAGAGCTCCAGATGGTTTTATCCTGCCGTAGGAATGCTCCAGCCAGGGGGATGCGGGCTCGGCTCGCCGCGCTGCTCTCAGCTGGTTCTTCTCCCCGCAGCCCCGTGACAGGTATTTGAAAAGAAGCTGAGCACAATCCTATCAAACCTCCGCAGTTCCTGGGACAAGCCAGACTTTAAGGAGTCGGAGTCCGAGCGAGTTTCACAAGAAAACAAACAGAAATACTTCTGTCGCTGCAGAGAAAAGAAAAGGAAAAAAAAAATAAAAGAAAAAAAAAGAGAAGTCGGGGGGGGAAGTCGCAGCACTGTGGAAAAAAAAATCAACTCTTTCCTGAATAAAGCAGAAAAAATAAAAACCCGCGGCCGTATTGAGCTGTGACATATGGTTACACAAATAGAAACCACAGAGGGGAAAATCATGTTTTCTCTTTCATTATTTATCACTCTCTAACTGTCTCCAGCTGGGTGAGTAAACAGCCTCATTGGGCTGTAATGAGAACAGCCTGCTGCCACTGTGCCGGGGCTGCCGGAGCGTGTGCGAGCCGGGCTGGGACCAGCCGAGCCCCCGAGCCAGCCCCCGCTGCCCTCGGGCGTCGCTGCGGGCCCGGGGGATGCGGAGGGATGTGAGGGATGCGGGAGGATGAGGAGGGATGCGGGAGGATGAGGAGGGATGCGGGAGGATGAGGAGGGATGCGGGAGGATGAGGAGGGATGCGGAGCGATGCGCGCACGTGGCCCCGGCGCCCGCAGCATCCTCCCCTCGGCACGCGTTAACGAGGTCCAGGCGCGGAGTTAAATTAAGCGGCCGCTCCGGTTATTGTTCAGGGGAATTATGTGCCAAATTTCCCCCCTGAGCCGCGTTGCAAATTGACTCCTAAGTGTCCCGTGAAATGGCTGCATAATTTGCACATTTGAGAAGCAGGAGCGGTCCGAGCGAGCGCCGGTTCTTGGCTTCGCCTCCCTCCCCGCCTCGCCCGGTTTTTGCCGGTTTTGCCGCCGGTTTTCGCCCATCCCGCGGCTCTCAGGGGGTTCAGTCTCAGGGTCCGAGTGGATCCATCCTCCAAACAGGGAATTTTGGCAGCTCTCAGCACGGTGGGAGCAGAGCCGAGGCCACGATCCCTTCCCACTCCTCCTCCATCCCCGGGAGCCTCCGCGGCTGCCCCGCAGCTGCTCCCGGCTCCCGGATCCCAGCCCATTCCCCATCCCCTTCCCTGACTCGAAGGTTCAGATTCCCCTCGATTAGGACAGGCTTTGGATTAGGCTCTGAATTAGGTCAGGGCATGGGATCTTCCACCCTCCCTGTCGCTCTCATCTTTTCCTCCTTGAGTCTCTCTCCTAGATGGATTTGGGATCCCCTGGCCAGCTCAGGGCACGTGTTGCACACCCAGGGCAGGTGACACAGGTGACACGGGCACAACCAGCGTGGCCCAGCCTTAATCAGCCCCATCCCACCTGAATTCTCCCACCCAACACCCAGCCAGGAGCCTCGGGAAGGGGCGCTACCGAAACGCCGTGTCCATCACAACTTTTGGGAGGAGAAAGAGAGCCAAAAAGTCCTTGAACAGTGATTTCCCAGGAAGATTAACCCATTTCTCCAGTGAAGAAGGGCAGCCGGCGTCTGGAGCCCATCCCAGTCCTTCTGACACATGAAAAACCATTAGTAAACGGAAGCGTTTTTAATGAAAACTGACCCAATTCTGAATGCCACTTCTCCTCCCACCTCAGGAATAGGCTGTGCCAGAGTTTGAGTGAAATTAGGTCATTGTTGAACAAAGGTCATGAAAGAACTTGAAAAGCTTTTTGATGGGAAACCCCATTTTTTATGGGGTTTTGTGGAAATCCCCTCCCAAATAAAGTTATAGAGTGACAGAACAGCTCAGGGAGCCAACATCCCTGTGTTACCCATCCTGGTGAAAAATCCACACTTCACCCTTCCTGAACTCGGGGGAAGGAACACAAAACCTGGTGAGAACCTGACCATTTTTTCCCCCCTACTAAATCCTTGCATCCCTCAAGCCTGACCATCCAGGGTGGGGATTTGGGGAAATGTCCCAGGAGCTTGGAGTGTGTGCAGAGAGGGCTCTGCTGTGCCTCTGATTCAACACATTCCCCATCCCACTGCCAGAGCCCTCGAACTGAATCAAAGGCCTCTTCCAGTAAAAGCTCCCTGAGCTTTCCCAATCGCCCTGGGGATGAGCTAATCCCTGCCCCATTCCAGGGGAAGGGATCAGAGGCAGCTCCTTCCCTGCCAGACTGGGAACCACTGGGGAGCTTGTGCAAATAAATCAATAAAAGCGGAAGTTTTGGGGTTGGGAACACCCCAGGAAGATTTTTTTAAGGGGAAAGGAGGGTTGAGGTGGCTCCTGTGGGAAGGAGGGTTTCTGTTTCTTCCCCCAAACCTGCTCAGGTGTGGATGTGTCCAACCCCCAGGAGTGTGCAAGAGGAGGAGCAACCTGAGAAACTTCTGGGGACGGGTTCTTGGATGAGGAGAGGCCTGATGCAGCAGCAGAGGCAGCTCTGATCCAAGGAATAATTTGATTTTTTGAAGGCTCCCGTGCTTTGCACACACAGATGTCCAAATATACACAAATATTCACACTCAGCACCAATTCCCCCTTCACTCTCTGGCAGAAATTCGGGCTGAATGTGCCTGCTTTGGGTGGGTGGAGGTGCTGGTGGTCACTTCCCTGGCTGGTTTCGTTACTGCCCAGCCCTGCTCCCTCTCGTGCCAAGTTCAGAGCTCTGCTGCCACCCTGTCCCCATCTGGGAGCCCCAGCAAGGGCACAGCCAGCACGGGCTGCACTGCCCACGTTGTCCCCACACTGCCAGGAGTGGCTCTGAGGGACCCTGGCCTGGTGCTGGCCCCGGGGACGCTGCAGTGCCCTTAAACCCAGAGCCCCAGGGGGGGAAGCAGCACAAGGAGCAGAATTCCAACCCCAAACAAAGCACTTTTGTGTTCCTGCAGAGAGGGGCGGGAGGGCTTCCTGCTGCCCTGCTTTGGGGGCTGCTTCCCTCCTTGCCTGGCCTGTCCTGACCTCCAGAGCTTCTCCAAGCCCACATTTCTGCCCAAGTGCAGCAGCTCCTGCAGCACCTTCCCTCTCCTCCTGGCCATTAGCATCCTCCCCATGTAAATGTTAATGAATTGTCATCAGACCAAAGTAATCACCAGTCAGCAAAACTTAATTTTACTAAAAGACAAAAAGAGGCTCCGCTCTAATTGATGGAAAATTGGTCGTTTCTTGTCAGGTTATTGTTCATTTCCTGCCTGTTAATGGCCAGATCCCTCCAGCCGTGCCCAGCCCCGAGCCTGGGGAGCAGCAGGAGGAGCCGGCAGGAAACCTGGGATGAGCAGGGACATTTTCATTCAACTTCCAAAGGCAAAGTGAGCAGGATGAGCCCCTGTCCTGCCTGGCAGCTTTGGGGAAGCAGCAGCAGCAGCAGCAGCAGTGCTGGCTGCTCAGAGCCAGCAGCACCCAGGCTTGATAAGAGACAGTGATTACATTTTTGGACGCCTTTCTGTTCTAATCACCCAAGGGGCTTGGAGCTGGAGCAACTTTGAGGTCCCTTCCAAGCCAAACCATTCCCTGGTTTGTGATTCCAAGTGCCAGGCAGAGGAGGCTGGAGCCCTGGTGCAATTCATGGCCTCAGATGACAGAGCCCCCTTTTATGTCCCTTTATCACAACGTCCTTGGCTTGGGAATAGAAAGGGACGGAGAATTCTCTTTCCCTTCAAACCCTGGCAGCCCAAAGGGAAGCAAACCTGCTTCCCACTATCCCAAGCACTGGTTTTAGGGACATGAGCACCCTGCCCCGGTCCCAGCTTGCTTGGTGACATCCATGGAGTCCCATTTGTGGTGGCAGCAGCCCCCAGGCTCCCCTCACACTGCCCGGGCTGGCTCTACTCAAGCTATTACAGTAATTTGATAAGCCACTTCTTCGTGATATGAATCTTTGCCTTCGTTAAAGGCAGGGAAAAAAAAAAAAAACACCATTGCATTTTGATGGCTCACAGGGACAGTTCATTAAGCAATCAACTCTTTTAATGAAATATTTCTTTGTTAAAATATTCATTGATCTGCTGGGGTGTGCGTGGAGAAGGGGAAGGAGCGAGTGTCCCGAATGCTCTTCTGTTGAGTCTTCCCAAGGAACAGCAGGATGTGCCCTGGCATTGCCAGGACAGGAATTCCCACTGCCAACCTTCCCTCTGGAGAGCCTGGAGAGAGGATTTGGGGTTTTCTGGGTGTTTTTTCCCCTCCTCTAACCCAGCTGAGGTGTCACCCACCAGGTCTGAGGGGGGATGCGGGGTAGGCTTGGTTGGTGACATGTGGGGACAGTGTGACAGGGATGGGGGGAAGTTGGGCCAAGAATGAGCAGCAATGGGCAAGCATGGAAGTGGCAGAGTGGGAAGAGGGCGTTCCCAAGGGGATGGACTGGCTCTCCCAGCCAGGCGTGAGGGGACCCCTCTGTGACCATGGGACAGCAAAGAACATTTTACACCCCGCAGAGCTGCAGCCACATTCCCCAGCCCAACGTCAGAGTGAGCAGGAGGGAGCTCAGGGAGCCAGGACAGAGAACGTTGGCAGGAGAAGAAAGAGAGAAAGGGGAAAAAAAATCCTATCAAAGGGTGAGAAATGAACAACTGCAGACAAAGCAGCAAATGTGGCCTCCCCCCCTCCTTCCTCCAACCTTACACCGTGAGTAATTCCCGGCCGGCACCGTGACGGCTCCGACAGCAGCCACCACGTGCGGGTGAGCATCTCCTGAAGGAGCAGGAGGGAGCAGCACAGGCAAACGCAGCCAGGAGCTGAGTCCTGCTCCAGGAGGGAACAGCCAGCACAGGCAAACACGGGAGCTGAGTCCTGCTCCAGCCGGGAACAACTCAGGCAAACACGGGAGCTGAGTCCTGCTCCAGCCGGGAACAGCTCAGGCAAACACGGGAGCTGAGTCCTGCTCCAGGAGGGAACAACTCAGGCAAACATGGGAGCTGAGTCCTGCTCCAGCCGGGAACAACTCAGGCAAACACGGGAGCTGAGTCCTGCTCCAGGAGGGAACAACTCAGGCAAATGCAGGAGCTGAGTCCTGCTCCAGGAGGGAACAACTCAGGCAAACATGGGAGCTGAGTCCTGCTCCAGGAGGGAACAGCTCAGGCAAACAGGGGAGCTGAGTCCTGCTCCAGGAGGGAACAGCTCAGGCAAATGCAGGAGCTGAGTCCTGCTCCAGGAGGGAACAGCTCAGGCAAACACTGCCAGGAGCTGAGTCCTGCTCCGGATGAGTAACGTTCTTGGAAAAGCAGGGAAATGATAAAAGAAGAGGAGAGGGGAGGAAATCCCACAGGCAAAGCACAGCACGTGCTGGTGGGGACAGGGGAGCCTCCTGTCCTGTGTGCCCAGGGCTTGGCAGGGCTCGGGGAATTCCATCCGGGCTGGATGATCGCTGCTTGCAGCTCCTTCCTCTCCTGGAGTGGGGTTCTGCAGGCACAGAGGGATGTTGGGGACTGTCTGAGGACCCCCAAACAGCCCAAACATCCTCCTGTCCCTGTGTGGGAGCACTCCCAGGCACTGGGGGTTTCCTTCCCTAACCCATTACCTCCAGCTCCCCAAAACCTGGCTGAGTCCAACCCTCAGCGTGCAATGGGGGAAACTGAGGCACGGCACAGCCACCAGCCAGGGATCTGAGGTGGTGAAAGCTCCCTCAAAACCCACCCTGAGCTCTGAGCTGAGCCCAAGTTGCTGATGATTTCCTTGCTATCCCCTCTCTGTGCAGCTCTGGGATTGTCAGGATCCCCCTCCCTGGGGGATCACTGGAGCTTTCTGCCCAAGGGTGCCAGGATCCAGCTGGCAGGAGCAGTGCCAGCCCTGGGACAGGCAGCAGCCTGTGGCTTTCCCGGGCAGCCAGGAGCCTCTCATCACTTACAGGAACTCGGTGCATCATCCCCTGGCCTTACGCAAGAGCCGAGCGGGGTCCAAGAGCTGCAGCGGCCGCGTTCCCGCCAGCGCGGGGCAGAGCCCGGATTGCTCCCTGGGCTCGGCTCCTGGGAGCCTGGCCCTGCCAGCACTGACCCTCCGGGGGTCTCTGTGGGACCCCCCCAGCCTCTCCAGCCCTGTGCTGGCTGGGGGTGCAGCGCCCAGAGCCGTGGGGTTCCCCAGGGAAGGGCTGGTCCTGCTGCCTGCTCTGCTCGATGCCCTGGAGGGGCTGGGATGAGCCCCTGGGATGCTCAGGGAGGAGAGGAGCAGGCAGAGGGCTGGGCTGGGGGCACTGCTGGGCATCACGGGGTGCTGGGGTGAAAATGGATGGTGTAATTTGGGTGGAAAATGAGATTTGCTGCTTATCAGTTGAAATTGCCTCCTTGGAAGGGATGGGATTTTGGAGTTCAGCTGCGTCAATGCGCAACGCCGTCCCCAAAACACTGCTCTGGAAGGGAAAAATTACTTTCTTCTCTCATTCTCTCAATTTTCCCATCCCAAATTCTCTTTCTCTTCATATTTCCATGTGCTTTTTTTATTTGTTTTGCCTTGGAAGCAGGAGAGAGAGAGAATCCAGGACGAGGCAGGAAGCAGAGGAGTTCAGGGGGTCTTGCTCTCATCACCAAGCACTGATTTTTCAAGTAAGCACATTCAGAAAACTCAGATTTTGTTTCTGAAGTTGCTCTTCCCACAGAAGAAAAAAAGAGAAACCAAAGGAGATGTTCTCCACTACCTGTTTGCCAGAAATACCAATCCAGTGGCAAATGGGCTTTGGGTTAATCTGGGAGAAAACTTTCCTGGAGGGATGAGGATGCTTCAGGTGAGGTGAATCAGAGCTGCTTTTCCTTAGGTGGGATTCAGGATAAACCCAAATTGACCTTTCCCATGGAAGATTTCAGCTTTCTGTCAACCTTACAGCAAACTGGGATTGTTCTCATTCCAGGCAAACATGAGATCTCCATCCTTTGGCTGAAAATGTTCAAGATTTTCAAAATCCCGGTTATAAGATCAGAAAAAGCCCAACTTTGTGAGGAAAAACTTCCCCCAGCTGGGAGTTTGGGAGTGGATTGCTGAGAGTGAGGATGAGCTGGGAAGAGGTGGAAGGTGGAGTTTTCCTAGAAGGGCAGAAGGACTCTGGGTTTGGGGCTGATCCCTCACCCTGCTCTGACTCTGCTGCTCAGGGCTTTGCATCCACACAAAGCATTTCATCCCAGAGCTCCAAATCCTCCTGCCCCCACTGGACCCTCTGGAGGTGATCCCTGCCCGAGGCTTGACCTGGTGCAGAACAAAAGGAAGTTTTTTCCCCTGTGTCTCTCTTTTGGGAGCTCAGCACTGCTGCAGGAGCACCTGTGGACTCCTTCCTGGGAATTTCCTCATCCCTGCAGCATCCCTGATGTCCCCAGTGCTTTCCCAGGAGCGAGGTGGTCCCTCAGAGAGCAAACCCCAGCAGGGAGGGAGCTGTACCAACCCTGTCTGACCCTGATCCATCCGTGTCTCCTCACCCAGACCCCTCCTCCCTGCTCTGCCTCAGTTCCAGGCTGACACAGCTGAACAAAGAGGGATCTTGGGCCAGGCTGGATTCACAGCCTGCCCTCAGTGGAAGGCTGCCCACGTCTTTTCGTGCAGCTCCTTCCCCCTCTGATGATGTTTGATGTCTTCAAAGGGGCTCCTCTGATGTAGGGAAAAGAGGGCAAGCACAGGTTGGACCAGGCTCGTCACTCAGAGCTGGTTTTTCACTCAGAAAAGTGCCACTTTTGGGATGGAATAAAAGTGGGTATTGTGTTTGTCATGGACTGATGGGTGGGAGGAGAAATCCCAGAGGTCTCGGAGCTTCCAGGGCTCCTGGGGTTTGGAGTGTGTCAGGAGGGATCTGGGCTGAACTGGGGGGGTTGAAGATGCTGCACTTCCCATGTGGGGACCCCCTAAAATGGGGTGGGGTGTCCCATAACTCTGAGTCCTGAGCACGGAGTGGATTGAACCCTCAAGGGTTGATCCAAGGGCTGCCTCTCCCCTGCCATGCTGGGAGAGCTGGGAATGTTCAGCCTGGAGAAGTGAAGGCTCCTCATGCCTGAAGGTGCTCCAGGAGAGCTGGAAAGGGATTTGGACAAGGGCCTGGAGCGAGAGGAAGTGGCTGCCCCATCCCTGGAAGTGCTCAAGGCCAGGCTGGATGGACCTGGAGCAGCCTGCTCTGGTGGAGGCGTCCTGTGGGATGGGATGGGATGGGATGGGATGGGATGGGATGGGATGGGATGGGATGGGATGGGATGGGATGGGATGGGATGGGGGCAGAGCCAGCCCTGCTGGGCCACCCTGGATCCGAGGGGTCACCCGGAATCCAGAGCTGGCTGGAGAGGTTCTCCTGGTGTTCCATGGCAAGAAGAGGGAAGGCTGTTCTCCCATGAAAGGAGGTGCTGGCAGGAAGTGGAGCCCTGGTGCTTCTGAGAAACGGGGCCTGGGGCGCCTCTTCCACGAACTCGGGCTCCTTCCACCAGGAGAGGCTTCTGTAGAAAGGGGAGCAGCTCCAGAGGGGACTGACACCAAGCCAAGCCCTCTGGAAAATCCCAGGACCCCAACAGGGATGGGTTAAGACCTCAGTTTCAGCCTGGTGCTTGCCCTTGTCCTGTTTGTCCCCTTGAATGGAAGATTTCTGGGGACAAAGCCAATGGGATATTTCCTAGGGCTATCAGAATGACCTTGTAGAAAACCAGCTTTCCCATCTCACAGAAATTCCCTAACTTTTCATTCAATAATAGATTATTTTAAAAAAACCCAAGCCAACCATAAACAGTCTTCCTGTAAAAAATTAAATTATAGGGGGAAGAAAAATTCAGGTGGGTTGAAATACTTTTCATTCCAATTTCACCTCTTAAAGCTACTTCAGCTGTCCCTAAAACAGAAATTTCAAAAGAGCCACTTTTGAATTTAAAAAAAAAAGGGAACAGAGTGGCCACTCTTTGGTGCCATCAAGATGTGACAGGCTTTGGAAAACCTCTCCATGTGGGAGTGGGATCATCCACCCCCAGCTGTGCAGGTGCCTGAGGCAGGTGGGAATTCAGCCTCAAACTCTGAGGCAGCCTCAGTGGCAAGGCTGGGACGCTGGTCCCTCCCCTGCTCCAGCTGTGTCACCCTGACCCGTGTCCCCAGCGCTGGGAGAGGGTTTGGGAGCAACACCAGGGGGCTGGATTGGGTCCAGCCCCCTCTCGGAGTTTTGGGGCCTCTCTGCAGATGTTTGGGTGCAATATCTGGGTGCTGGTTTGGGTGCTGCACCCTGACACAGCTCTGCTCCCCCAGGGGCTCTGGGGGCTCTGTCCCTGCTGTGGGACGGGATGTTGGGGTGTCGCAGGGGGTGTCGCAGGGGGTGTCGCAGGGGGTGTCACAGAGCGGAGTTGGAGGTGTTGGGGTCACCAGCTCAGCCTCTCGCTGTTCCCATCTGTAAATGGGGCTCAGTGCCCCTGTCCTGCCTCTGCCCCGTGCGTTGAACTCGATGCTCCGAGCGCTCTTTCCCCGCCCGGCCGACCCTGTGATCCCACGGAGCGCCCCGAGCCGTGTCCCCAATCCCCCGTGCCTCAGTTTCCCCGCCGCTCCCCCCTTTCCCCAAGCCCTCGGCTTCGCCGCGCGCCGGGGACCGAACGCGGCAGAAACCAATTAGCGCAGGCATTAATGAGCAAAACGCGGGGGGGGCCCCCCAAAGCACGGCGGGGTGGGGGGAGAAGGGAGGAGGCTCCATCCAGCGGGGTGCTCCAACCAGCGGGGGGACCCCCCCCCCAAAAAAAACCAACTCCGCCGAGCGAGCGGGGGGCGCGGGGGGGGATGCTCGGGCGGGGAAAGCGGCTGCACCTGCTTTAGAGGAACTATGGTAGGGCG
>JAYDZK010000107.1:4238646-4258131 GCA_034509185.1 Euphonia xanthogaster | reverse complement strand
CCTCTCTAACCAGGACACGATGCCCGGTGCCTCGGGAGCTCAGCGGGGACGCTGCCGGCAGCGGCTGCTGGTGGTTACCGGCAGTGATAACGTGTTCGGGAAGAGTTTTTATTACGGAGCATCGTCTTCTGGGAGTTCCGAAATTCCCGGGCAGACAGCGTGTGCTGGCTCACCCGGAGCCCTGGATCAGCCTCCGGCAACATCCCCTTCCCACCGCGGGGTCCGCCGTCGTTGCGATGCTCTCCCGGCGCTGGCAAAGTTCAGGGATTTCTATTCTTCCCGGCTCCCTCTCCCTGCTCCTCCGTGGGATAAACAAACGCGCCTCTGTCTGCTCTCCCCTCTCCCCCTCTCCGGGAGGAAAGGGCACTTCGGGAAGTGCCGCGGATGGCTCTGGATGTTTCTTTAGGTGTAGGAAATCTGGTTTGAGTTGGCAGGCGCGTTCGGAGGTGTGGATGGGAGAGAACAAGTGGAGCGTAATTGGGTTTTCTTTTTCCGTTTGGGAGCGATGCTGGTTTCTCTTTCCCCGTTTAAAACGCGAACAAGCCGAGGGCCGTGTGTCTCCCCCTCTCTCCCTCCTGTGCACTTTTTAATACAAATGAAAAATGTGCGGAGGAGAAAGTGGGAATAATTCACCAACCCCACTTTGCCGGGAGTCGTGGTTGGGAAGTGCCCGCTCGGAAAACTTGTGCTGAGGTTATTTTTTTTTTTTTTCTGCTGCTCTTAATGTAGTCCTGGAGGAATTTGTGTCCGAATTCCTGCCTGGGATCACTCCTCAGCTTCAGGCAGCTCTTCCCTCCCCATCACTTGATACCCCAAGATTTTCCTTTTCCCACCCTCCACCCCAACTTCCATCGGATTAAGACCTCACTTCTCCGCGAGCGTCGTAAAGCTGTGGGGCAGACAATAAAATTGTTATTAGTTTCTGTATTAAAAGGTTGGGTTGTTTTTAACCCAAACCAGAAGGAGGATTTACTTTTACAAATTTCTGCTGGTGTGTTAAAAATTTACACGGGGAATACGTTCCGTGGAGGGCAGGGATTTGATGTTAAATCAACCCAACATGTGTCTCACGCAGGCGGCGTGACCCGGTGCCGGGTGTCGGCAGGGATGTGTTCCCTTCCATGCCTCCCCACATCCTCGATTAAAACACAGCAAAGTCTCAGGGTTTTCCAGAATCTTAACTCTAAATTAAGGATTTTAATTTTTTTTTTTTTTTTAATTGCCGCCCCACCTTAAAGTCCATCAAAAATAAATCTAACAAGCTCCAGGAGCGGGTGGGTGGAGGAAATAATCACGGTTGGAAAAATTACTTTTCTCTCCCCCTATTTATTTAATTTTTTTCTCCTTCAGGTCACTTAAATTGAACTGGGAAAGGGGGAAATGTGGGAGAGAAGGGGCAGAATTCCCTGTGCCAAACCAGGGAGCTTTGTCAGGGCTGTGGAGCCCTGGGAGGCTCCGGCTTCTCCTGCCCTTTGTGGTGTGGGATTGGGGGATGTGGAGAAGATCCCGGAGCCCTCTGCTCCCGGGATCTCCCAGAAATAATGCTGGGAACTTCTGCTCTGAGCTGCTCCCCGTTTATTGTGATGTGGAATTTAATTTATTATTTGTTGGGAGTGGTTTTTTTGTGGATCTCCCCCATCCCAAAGCCCCTTTTTAACGGGATTCTCAGTGTGGGGATGGGGGTGCATCCATTCCCAGCCGGATCGACCATCGCTGGCAGGTAAAATATAAAATCCAAAGTGGAACTGCCGAGCAGCCCAAAGTTGGATTTGATGGGAGGGAAAAGTGCAGGAGAATGGGATCGGTGTGGAAAATCCCCCCCCAACCCCTGCACCCCGGGATGTGTCGCCCAGCAGGGTCAGGGAAGGAGGAGGCGAGGGGTGGGCAAGGGGGGAAAGGCTGAGCAAACGGAGCGAGGTGGAATAAAACAGATTAAAGTTGCTGCTGGGGGAGGTGGGGAAGGGGCCGGAGAAACAGATAATATCCAAAATATCTGTAAAATCTGTGTCCAGCCCTGCTGTCCTGCCTGGAAACCAGGCAGCCGTAGGTTTTACATCCCCTTTGGAAAAGGGAAGAGCAGGGAGCATTCGGAAAACAACAACAACAACAACCACAAAAAAATCAGTGCAATGTATAAAACCAAGTGACACTAAAATATCTCCTCGGGCCCTCGGCCTTTCTCTCCTAATAACCCGGCAGGAATGCGAGTGCACTCAGTTGTGAAGTTGCTGCCCGGAGAGCCCGGGAGCTTTTCTTTTCCGCCGCTGGCTCGGGGGATGCTTTGAGTCTGCTGATGTTTGTGTCTCGCTGTGGGGCTGGGGAGGGGCCGGGGGACTCTGGCTTTCAGGGTTTTCTCTCCTTTGATTTTTTTTTTTTTCACACACCCCCCCCCCCCATCCTTTTTTTCTCTTTTCTTGTCGGTCCGGCGGGGAGCGGGGCCGGAGGGGGAGAGTTGTGGGGTTGGGATTGCCTTTGTGGCAGCAAGGTGGGGGGCAACGGGAACAGGCTCATTCTTCCCACCGGGGAAAGGCGGGAGGAGAAGCCCGGAGGTCCCTGGGTTTATAACTCATACACATTTATGGCTCCTTGCCTTTCCCCTCGCTGTGGGCTTTGGGAGCCTGAAGGATTTGGGGAAATTCTCTTCTTTCGGGAAGGGCTGTGATGGTTTTTTTCCCCTTCATCCCTGTGGGTTTGAAGCCCAGCAGAGCGCTGGGATGGGGCTGGCAAGGTGGGTTTGGGGTCTCCAGAGGTTGTTCCCCATTTCTGGGTGCAGGGGGGGGATCCCACCTCCTCCTCCAGGGCCACCCTGGGTTTTTGCTCTGCTCCCGAAATGACCCCACTGCCACCTCGGCATCACCTGCCACTTCTGGAAGTGGGAACTTGAAATTTCCCGTCCCTTCCTCTTTGGTTTGCAGCTCCTGCAGCACGGACAGGGGGATTCCGCAGGGTGGGGAGCTCTGTCCTGCTCCGTGGACACCTCCCCACAGAGGGATGAGCTCTGGTAGCTGGAGAGGGAAGGAAAAAGAAAATAAAACCACTCAGAGCTTGGAATTTCCATGTGTTCCTCCGTGAGCCACTCCTGGATGCACCTGATTAAGGCTCGGGGGGGCAGCTGGCTCAGAAATAACCCCAGGGGCTGGGACATGTCCCTACACGGAGCTGGTGACACTTGGGGTGGCCCCAGAGCCCCCTGAGTGGCCGTGGGGCTGTGACCAGCAGCACTGGCTCCTGGGCCAGCTCAGGGCAAGGACTTGCACCCATTTTATCTCTTACAAAACCTCCTTGTGCTGCACCTTTTCAAGTCAAACAGAACTTGTAGATCAAGATGGGGCCGGGCACGGCTTGAAAAACTTCCTAATCTTTTTTTTTTTTTTTTCCTCCCCCCTTCTCCAAGTGTTTGGGAGATGAAATCCAGCCAAGACGCTGCTTGAGGGTTTGTTTTTGTTTTTTACAAACTTTTCCTAATTTAAACGGCTCTTGGCATGGCTCAGCACGAAATGTGTTGTGGTGATCCGGCTGCCCGTGACAAAAACGTGTTTGGAAGTGGAATGGCATCAGGGAAAAGGGAGAGGGGAGAGGCAGGAGAAGCAGAGGAGGAGGCGAGGAGGGATCCAAAGGCACGATTTATTTCGTAGGGATCCTGCTGGAGCAGGGATGAGCTGCAGGGAAGTCATTAAGGGATTCCTGCGCCACGGGCACGGGGCTGGCACCGGGATGCACAGGGAAAGGAGCCTGGTGTAAGTCTGGATCTTTTCTCCCAGGGTTTATTTTATTTCTAAGGAAAAGCCAGGCTGTGTTTGCAGCCTGTTGTGCCCAGGTCTCTCTGGGGTGGAGCGTTCTGGTGCCGGCTCTGCCAGCCCCGGTGACACTTCCCGGCGGCTCCGTGCCCTGGCAAGTTGGCAGCAGCTGTTGGCAGCGTGTTCCTGTGCAAGCTGTCCCCTCCTCCTGGGTTGTAGAGCCAGGTTGGCAGCAAAACCAGGGGTTTTTCCTGGGAGGATAAAGGAGCAGAGGGTGGATGTGGAGGAAATCTCACCTTGTTCAGCTCAGGGCTGCACGCTGGGTTTGTCAGAGGCAGAAGTCGGGGTAATAAAATGGTTTGATGGAAGATTCCTTTCAAAACTGTGGGAAAGTGCACAAAATAATTGAAGGGCATAGAGGAGGAAAAAAATCCCACGAGGGGGGATGATTTGGAGGTGATTTGGAAGTGGTTTTTTCTGCCTCATTGGGAAAACTCTTCCGGAACTGGAATGGGCAGATGGGGCTGGGGAGCACCGGGATGGCCCCGGCTGGAGCAGGACGAGGAGGAGGAGGAGGAGAAGGAAGAGGAGGAAGCCCCGGTGGGATGGGTTTGTGCTCTGGGTGCTGTCAGGTTGTGTTTGGCAGCTCGGGGAGATGCTGCTCCCGTTCCCACAGCCATGGAGCCGTGGCCGGGAGGAGCCGCTTGCCCGGAGCAGGTGCTCAGGAACGACTCCTTGGAACAGCCCTTGGCCAGAGCTGGGCTCATCCACGGGGATTTCCCTGCTCCAAGGCTGATAAAGGCACAAAACCGGTGCCATTCCAGGTTCCTGGCTGAGCATCCCACTGCCAGCTTCCCTCGGGATCTGTCAGCTCTGATCCCAAACCCTTCCCTTGCTTTCTCCGAGTCCTGCTGTATTCCACAGCCTGTAGATTTTAGGTGAGTGATTTTCTTTTTGCTGTTTATTCCGAGTCTGGGAGCTGGATGTGGATGGGACCACCTTGGAGGAGCTGTCATGGATTGGGAAAAGATGCCTTGGAAAAGAGGGAACAGTGGAGGAGGGCTGGAGGTTGGAGGCTGAATGCAGAACACAAGGCCAGGATTGTGCTGAGGAGCCAGGGATGAGCTGTGATCCTGAGTTCCCAGCAGTTCCTTCCATCTGGAGCCCCCTTGGATTCACATTCCTGCTTCTCCTGGGTGTCTGCCGTGCCTGGGAGTGGGGATGTGGCCCCAGTGCCCTTCTGCTGGTGCTCCTGGAGCTGCCACTGGGCTCACGGCTCCGCTGGAGCCTCCCATCCGTGCCGGGATCACGGCTCATCCCTTGGGATGGGGATTCCAGCACGGGGGCACCCCGCCTTGCCCACACAGTTCTGGAGCTGCTGGGAGGGTGCTCCTGGAGCAGGAGTGACCCCACAGCCTGCAGGGACCTGGGGACTCCTGGATTCTTCACCTCCAGCTCCTGGGAGAAGGGAATGCCTGGCAGGGATGGCAGGGGACATCCCAGGATGGGTGAAAGGTGCCCCACTGCAGCCTCAGGAAAAGGTTTTGGGGCTCAGGGTGGGCACAACGGGCTTGGAGGAGCCACCCAGGGTGTGGGGACAACTTGTGGCAGGAAATACCTGGCAGAGCTGAAGTTCCTTGTTGAGGATCCAGAGTTTGGGGTGATCTGGGCAGGAATGTTGGGCAGAGACCTTGTGCTGGACAGGGAGAAGAGCTCTCCTGTGTCCCCTCTGGGTGCCACTTGCCAGGCTGTGTCCCTTGTCCCAGCAGGGAGGGAGGTGCTGAGGGGCTCTGGGCCCCCAGGAGGGTTTCTGGCACCCAGCAGGCTGCTCCTTCCTCCAGGATGCTGCCAGAGCTGGCACTGGGAGGAAAATTCCCTGGAGCGTGGGGTAACTTGGATGGGGAAGAGAAACACGGCATCACCAGGCCTGTTAAAAACAGAAGAAGAGCAAATAAAGGCATGGGGAGAAGTGTCCCATCAGTTTTGAGGCAGGAAATGTTAATTTTGGAAATGTGCTGGGCTGGGGAGAGCTGCAAACCCCTGGATTTTTACCGAGGTGGATTCAGGTGGGATTATAAAATCTCCAGCTTCGCCTTTCTCTGGGATTATTTCCCAAGAATTTACATTTCTCCTCTACACCCCAGCCTGCTTTCCCTGCAGCTTCCTGGATGGATTTTTATCCTGCATTTCTGCAGCAGGGTCCTGCTGGGATGGGGTTGGGTTTGTGGTCAGGGCAGGCTCTCCCCATCCCCTGCTGCCCTGCCCTGTGCTCAGCCTCAGCTCTGCCCAAGCGGGGTTTGGGGAGCCAGGCTGCCACAGATGTTCCCCATTCATAAATCAAACCCTCAAAATCAACAGGAATTCCTCATCTGGAAAACAAAAGGGGCCCTTGTCACCTGCTGGGTGGGTAAAGCTGGGGCTGGGGTGTGAGGAGGAGGAGGAGGGAGATGCTCCTGCTCATCCCATTGCTCCCAGCTTGTCTCAGCCTCTTGGAACTCGTGGTCTGGGGTTTTCATCCTCAGTTCTGCCTCTCTGGCAGGACCCATTCCTGTCCCTGTGACCCCAAGGCACTCGGGGTTTGTTGGGGGTCTGCAGGGGTCTGGGTTTGGCAGCAGAGCTCTTGTTCTCCCATGGAGGTGAAGGAGAGGAAGGATTGGGGCAGATCTCTGTAATTTTGGCTCTGTGGGGCTGGGGGTTTAAAATCCTCCCCGAGGAAGAGTCTGCTCCATTTGGGAATGCAGTGGGAGGGAGCTTGGCAGGTGGGGGGTGGTTTGGGGGTCTGGCTGCTGGCTCTGGGAGGGTTGGTGCTGGCTGGTCCCTCGTGTCCCCAGGGGATGCATCATCGCTGCTGCTGAATTTCCAGCTGTAAATTTGGGATGGAGACAGGGCTGTGCCCATCCCTCTGGGAAAAGGATGGGAGGGACAGACCCGTGTCCCCTCAGAGAGGACAAACAGCTCCTTCCACTGCAGCCTGGGTCCTTCACAAGCACAAATTGCTGAGTTTATCTGGAGGTTTAGAATAAGAATAGGGGGTTGAAAACTCCTGGCAGTGGGCAGGACTGTGCTGGGGCTGGAGAGGACAGGGGGGACATGGAGCCAGGGATGTGGCTCATGTCCCTGAGGGATTTGGTGTCCCCAGCTGTGTCCTCTTCACAGCTTGTCTGCTTCTGTATCCCGGTGTTTTTGCCTTCCCTCACCACGGTGTGATGATTTTTGGTCTGGGGGCAACGGGGGACATCCCCTGGCTTGGTACCCTGCCTGTGACAGCCCCTGTGCCACCATGTCCTGCAGTGGGTGATGTCAGCGCTCTCTGCCCACCCAGGGACAGCGTGGGGACAGTTCTGTGTGCCCCTGTCTCACGGGAGATGTGGGAAGAGGATGTGACCGGATTGTGGAGGAGCGGGGACTCGGGGGCTGTGCTGTGGCTGCCGTGGGACAAAGGTGACACCCAGAGGGTGGGCACCCAGCCCGAGGTGGGCACCCTCACCTGTGACCCCATGCCAGAGCCCTCAGCTGCGGGTTTTTTGGGATCTCCCCTAAAAAAGCAGCTTCCAGTTGTCTGGTGGTGAGTCCTGCTCAGGCAGGGGACACGTTGGGAGCCAGGTGGGCACCAGGGAGGACCTCGGGCCCCTCCTTGCCCCAGCACCCCGAGGTGCTCAGAGGACCCCAGGACTGCAGGAGGGTGGCAGCAATTGGTGAATCATTAATTATTATTTTTAAAGGATGAGGGTTATTTTTAGGAGGGGTGGAGGGAGCCCAATTCCTGGGAATAATCCCTGGGATTTGCACGGCGCTCTGTGTCCCACGGCACGGGGAAGGTGCTGGGGCTTCCTTGGCCACTGAGTTGGAGCAGCAGCAGCCACCCGAGGGCCAGGACAGCCTAAAGTTGGGCTTCAGGATCTCCACCATTCCCAGGAGGAAGCAGTGCCTGGGACGAGCAGGGATTCAGGACATGGATTCACTTCCCCCTTCCCCAGCTCTGTCCCAGTCCAGCAGGGACGTGCTGGGTTTGGAGATGCCGCGTCCTGCTGGCGCTGAGCTGCGGGGCTGCCTGGGAGCCTGGATGGATCAGCACGACCTGGGAATGCTGAGTGTGACCCTGGGGAGTGATGCTGTGGGATCAGGGCCCTTCCCTGTGTGCCAGGCTGGCATCCAGAGGGACGCTGGAGCCGTGGCAGAGGTTTGCTGCCATCCCTGCGGGATCCATCTGCACCTCCCGGATTCCCCATGAAGAGCCAGAGAGTGGGACATTCCTGGGAAGAGGACGTTCCTGGGAAGAGGACGTGGTGGCTGGACATGGCTCATCCAGGTGACACCGAGAAGGGGACCCCGGTGACCTTCTGACTTCAGCACAGGGTCCTGGTGGGAAGCGCTTCCCGCAGCCAAGGGATGCTCCTGCCTCTTGTGCTCTCTTCCCAACACCTCAGATGTTAAATGCAGCATCCCACTCCCCTCCATGGGGGAGCATTCCCAGAGCAGGATTCCAGCACAGCCCTGCTGAACACGCTGCTTCCCAGATTTTAGTGGAGAAATCTCCGGGGTTATTCCCAGCCGAGCTGTCGGGAGCCGCGTTCGTCTGCGGGGCTGGGTTTGCTCCATGGCGGTGGCAGGTGCCCAGAGAAACCAGGAGATGCTCAGTGTGGCCGTGGAGAAGCCAAGCTGTGCAGGAATAAAATCAGGGAAGCTGTTTGGAAGTGTGGAGCTGGGCTCTGGCAGGGCTGTGAGACGGAGCCGGCCTCGGGTCACGCTGCCTCCGATCGGGATGCGAAGAAAAATGGACTTCAGACCAGGAGTTTGAAAGTGCCCAAGGATAGTTCTCGCCTCCACTGCCTTTTTTCTTCTCCCTCCTCATGAGCAGCATAATTTCTGGATGGAAACCAGGCCTCTTCCTGCATAGAAATGGGATTTGCCGTGGAAAGCATCGGGGAGTGCATTAACCAGAGCCTTTTCCGGATGAATTTTTGCACAGACACGACGGAGTCTGGGAAAACTTGTGGCATCCGAGTTCCTCCCTCCTGCTCCATAGGTACCATGCCTGTTTTTCCTTCCCCTCTGGATTATTTGAAGGCCAGGAGAGACTTTTAGCAACTCCAGTCTGACTCCCCACGAGCTCAGCTGGAAAATTTTGCTCGGGGTAGGACATGAGAGGCCGAGCCTGAGCCCTGGCATCCTGGCATCGCTCCTCATCCCATTCCAGAGTGTCCCTCACCCGCTCCAGGGCATTTCTTCCTCCCTGGCTCCATCCTTGCCCTTTGCAGCCTCTCCTGATGGGATGGGGAGGGGGGAGCTCCTGGAGTTTGGGGCTTATTTTGATGTAGGAGCTTCCCCCATCGCTCCCCTTTTCCGGGAGTTTTTGCCTTCCCAGGGATTGAGTCGGGACATCTTCCCATGTCCCTGCCCTTCCTCACTGCCACAGGGCAGTGTCCTTGAGCCTCCATCCAAGAGGAAGATGCCTCCTCTTCCTCAGGTGTCCCAGGCTGTGGGAGGCAGGTGTGGGACCATCCTGGCTGGGAACGGGGGGCGCAGAGGAGATTTTGGCCGGAGCATTCCGTGTGCTCCGGGTGGGATGAGGGCTCTGGTGTCTGCAGCAGGAATTCCAGGTGGGATTTGCAGCAGGGAGATGTGTCCCCAGTGTGTGAGTTTTAAAAAAAAGTGTGAGCTGGGCACTGGGTGTGTGTGAGAAGCTTGAACCGAGCTGGGATTTACTGGGAGATGCTGGAAAAACCTTTGGAAAACTGGTGTGGGTGATGCCATGTTGGTTGCAGCTCTATCCCGCACCAGCAATGGGAGCTGCTGGCAGGTATTTTAATGGGATTTTGGGGGAATTGTTCTGAAAACCTCATCCCAAATCCTAAAACCCTCATCCCGTGTGGAAGCACAGAGCGATGGATGGGAGTTGTGCATGGTGGGAATCTCACCTTATCCCATGGGTTTGGGGTTTTTTTTCCCTGGGAGTTTAGAGGTTTTTTTTTTTAATTATTTTGTTCCCTCTGAAATTTTTTCCCCACCGTCCTCATTATCATTTTTGTTAATTAGATTGTGCTGGGAAACAGTCTCTATTCAAAAGCAAAAAGCTCTGAGATGGGTTTTTCCAAGTGCGGCTGCGTTCCGGGGCTGGGAGAAGGACGGGGAGGGGGAGAGCTGAGATGCTTGAAAGAAATATAATTTTTTAAAAAATAATTTCTTCATAAAGCTCTTTAAAAAGAAAACCCCGGGCCCCCTTCCCCCACCACGGCCACCTCCCCTCTTCCCCCCCCCCACCTCCCCAATTAAACGATTTGAATTTCCACGTTAACCGCTTGGTGCTTCCTCGGCGCCTCAGATGATTAGAAAGGGATATTCATTTATGCCTTTTAAACGCCGCCCCGATTAAAATCAGAGAGATTTTTTCCTTCATCAAAATCTAACATCCTTGAAAAATTAATTTGATGCCTCTTGTTATCAATTAATTGAATCTCGTTGGGAGAGAGGCTCGTGCGGCGGGTGGTTGGAGCCGGCCCTTCTGTTCTTAGTTGCTTTCCCCCCTCTCCGCTCCCTTCCGCTGCTTCCAAACACTGGGACATTATCAAACTCGGCCTTTTCTTTTTTTTTTTTTATTTTAAATATATTATTTTTACTCATCTCATAAAGTAAAATAAATGAATAAAACTTGCTCTCGCTTTCTCTCTCTCTCTCTCCCCGCCGTCATCCTCCATTCCCCCTGAGTTCCTCTCGGATGAAAGACCCTTTTTTCCCTTCCTTTCTCTCATCCCTCTTTCCTATAACTTCGGAGAAAGGGGGAGAGAAAGAAAAGTTGGGGCTTTTAGCAATTTCTCAGTGGCCAAGGTCCGTCTTTCTTCCTTTCTTTAACGGGGGATATTGGATATTTCATTTGAATCTCCTTTTTTTCAATTAAAAGTGCCCCGTTCCTGCTCTTCCAGCTGCTCCATTCTCCTGCCCTGGCTCGGCAGCCGGAGAAGCGATTTTCCTTTCTTTAATATTTCAGCTCTTCCCCTGAGACAGGCTGCCTGCCTTATTTTTTTTTTTTTTAATAGACTTTTTCTCCCTCTATTAAACTTTTCCAATCTTCGTCCCTTTAGTTTTTTTCCCTTCCCACCTCTTTAAACAAAAAAAAAGAAAAAAAAAAGAAAAAGAAAAAAAATCCAGGAAAAGTTATAAAATGGGAAGAACTGGGTCATTCAGGAAGTTATTGAAATAACTTCAAAATTAGGCTTCACTTTCACTCTCCTTGGAGTGGTTCTGCCTTTGGATCCAGTCTCCTCCCTGGTGGCTCTGTTGTTGATGTCCAGTTGGGAATTTGGGGCTGGAGGTGTTGGGGGATCACCCAGATGACAGCAGAGGGGTGGGTTTGGGTTTCTTTGAGGGAAGGATCTGGGATGGGGGGGTTTGGTGGGGGTGTCCCATCCAAGGACTCCTCAGGGATGGTGAGGGGATGTGTCCCCCCAGTCTGGTGCCCTAAGGGGTGATTCGGTGCCAGGACCCCGGTGTCACCTCCCCCTGTCCCTGCACTGTCCCCTCACTTCTTGTGCCCAGCTGGGACCTGGCAGGTGAGAGGCTCTTCCAGCCCTACCTGTCCTCACTGAGGGTCCTCTCCTGCTCCTGTGTGGGGTCACCAAGGATTTTGGGGCTGGGGAGAGGGTGACCCTGATCCATGGGCACAGAAGGGAGTTTTGGGATCTTTAAATTCCCATTTGGATCGTGTTGGGCTGAAGGAAAGCAAGTTTTCAGGGGGATGAGAAATTAGGGGATGCAGGGCTGGACCTGGCACTGTGGTGGCTGATGTGGCTCCACGGGGGCTTCCTGGATTTGGGGGAGTGCCCCCAGCCTTGCTCCCAGTGGGAATCCTGCAGGATTTGGGCACTGGACCTGCATCCCAGCCTGATGGGACACAGGTATTGGACCTTCAGCCACACCTGATGGAGCACTGGTACCAAACCTGCATCCTGACCCACTGGGACTCAGGTTTTGGTTCTGCATCCCAACCCACCAGGACGTGGGTACCAAACCTGCACCCCAACCTGGTGGGACAGGAGTTCTGGACCTGCATCCCAGCCTGATGGGGTTTGGGTACCAAACCTTCATCCTGGCTCAGTGGGACATGGATACCAGCCCTGCATCCCAGTCCAGTGGGAAATGGGTACCAAACCTTCATCCTGGCTCAGTGGGACATGGATACCAGCCCTGCATCCCAATCCAGTGGGACACGGGTACCAAACCCTCATCCTGACCCATTTGGACATGGATACCAGCCCTGCATCCCAATCCAGTGGGACACGGGTACCAAACCCTCATCCTGACCCATTTGGATATGGATACCAGCCCTGCATCCCAATCCAGTGGGACATGGGTACCAAACCCTCATCCTGGCTCAGTGGGACGTGAGTACCGGACCTGCATCCCCACCTGATGGGACACAGGTGGTGGGACCTTCATCCACAGGATGCTCCATCACCCCAGCAGTGTCCCATGGTGGGTGCAGAGGCCCCCAGCACCCACCGAGGGGCTGCCCCCGGGTCCCCTCGTGTGGTGGCTCCGGAGGTGGGAGCCCCGTGCTCCACGTCACCGTCACTATTTAATTAGACGTCCCTGATTAACAAAACTTGGCGTTAGGCTTCCTCCTGCCCTCATCTTTCCTGGCTCCGAATCAATGGCTTTGATATGCTAATTAGGGAGTAATTTAATTTCAAAAGGCCGCAATTAACAAGGGTATTGTGGACATGCTGTAGTTAAGCAGCGTAATCTAATTTGCATTAGTAACAAGCAGGGACTAATTAGAAGCTTAATTAGACACTTAGACGGCTCTTGTGTTTACTTTCTTAATGAGATGGAGTGGGGTTCCTTTTTTTTTTTAATCTTTTCAAGAGCACAGCGAGGGAAGCAGGGATGGAGCAGGATGGGGCAGCCCGGCACGTGCTCCAGGATGGAGCAGCAGCCCCGCGGTCCCAGCACCAGCCTGGCCACCTCCAGCCAGTCCCACACCCACTCTGGGAAGGGTTTTGTATTCCTCGAAGCTTGGAAGGGAATGGGAGAGGTGCCAGGCAGGCATTGGTGTCTCTGGGAATGTGTGGGGTGGGCTGCACTCGGGGCAGCTCTGGAGAGCAAGGGATGCTCCGGGGGTGACAGGTTTTGGAGAGGCAGGTGGGGCTTGTCAGGAGCACAGGAACCATCCCAGGGTTTCCCATGTTGGAGTCCTCACACTTACAGGAGCTCTCCAGCTCTCTGGGTGAGCTGATCCAAGGATCCCTGATTTTTGGGAGGAGGAGAGCCTCGCTGTGGCCATCCCTGCCTGGTTTCTACAGAGCAGCAAAGGCTCCTCACTGCCTGCCAGTCCCTGGTGCCCACGAGTGTAGCTGGGCTGGGCTGGCACCGAGGCAGGTGAGGAGAGCCAGGGGGTGAAGGTGAAGCACCAGAGGCTGGCTCTTCCCAAAGAAGTTGCTGGGAGGGAGATGAAAGTGGGAGATGAAAGTGCCCAGAGGTGAGATCCCATTAAAGCAGTGCCTGGGCTTAGCCGGTCCCTGGTTCCTTAAATATCTTCTAATTTACAGTAATGCTCTGGATTCCTCTCAGCTCCCCCAGACTTTTATTTTAATCCCCTTTCCACATTTCCATGTGTTTATGTGTTAATTAAAGGGTAAAAAGCCACTCTTGGAGCAATCCTGGGCTGCTGCTTCTCTTCCAGCGAAGCCTTTTAGGATTAGCAGCGCTTCCTAAAGCCTCGCGGTGCCGGAGCAGGACGGGCAGGTTGCTCAACTTTCCGTAGCTGGGAGCAGATCCAGTGCCTGGGATCCAGCTTGCCTGAGTCCTCTTCTCCTTCCAGCTGTGCAGAGGAGCATCCTGGAGATTTCTGAGGGCTCTGGGGGGGTTTGCTGGGTCTGTGCTCCTTTGGGATCTGCTGGTACCCAGGGGAGAGGCCGCCTGCTCCCCTCGGTGTCCTGGCCAGGCTGGAGCTGGGAGGAAGGCTCTGGAATATTGCTTTGGGACTGGGATGACTCTGGAATATTGCTTTGGGACTGGGATGTGGTGGGAGGGGTGGAAACAGCCTCTGGAAGGTCTCGGTGTCAGTTTGTGTGTCACCTGTGCTGTCCCGTGGAGATGTGATGGGGGAGTTTTCCCACTGGCGTTTCCCACTGTTATTCCTCATCCCTCCCTCCTGGGCAATGGTTTAGGAGCTCTTGGAGTTTGTGGCTGGGGACACTCAGAGCAGGGTAACCCACAGTGGTTGGGGATGGGGACTCGAGGACAGGGACAGCAGGGTGGAGGTGACATTGGGTCCTTGTGTGGCCCACGAAAGGCAGCCCAAAATTACAGAGCTGCCGAGGGCTGCGGTGGTGAGGATAATGAAAAATAGGGAAAGCTGCTGAAATTGGTGTTGGGGCAGTGGTTTCTGAGGAGCTCGTGGTGTGGCTGTGGCTGTTCCAGCAGGCACTGACTGGGATCTGGGAAGTGCCGTAGAATTTTCCTGCCTTTGTAATCAGGCTGAGCAGTGGCATTGCTTCGGACAAGTCTGGATGGCCCAAAATTCCTTGGGAGTTTTTTGGGGGGGAATCACTGCTTCACCTGCTCTAGCTGCTCCTAAAATCCCACATCCATTGCTTTGAGCCCATGGTTTGGTCACCTCCACGTTCATCCTTCCCTTCTGGAAGGCTCTGTGGCAGTGCCAGGCTCCCTGGCATGGTGTTCCCACGGGAATCATGGCACACGCAGTGGGAGCCGAGTCCCCAGCCCCTGCTCCAAGCCCCTCCCTCCCAGGGAAGCTCCGGGCATCCATCAGCCTGTTAATTGCGCTAATTAGAGAGTGCGGAGGTGTTAATTGGAAAACCCTGGGATCGTGCCTGTTTGCGGCAGGGATGGATGTCAATAAACCGGGATTGATGACTGGGATGGAGCGTGCTGGGCGCAGGTTAGCGGCGAGTCGGGGGGATGTCAAGGAAATGTTACTGCTCAGATGAAGCAATTGTTAATTAAAAGCCGCGGTAATTAATACACCCTCGTTGCCATATGGTCCTGCCGAAGGCAGGGGGATTCGTTGCTCCGTTTGTGATTCTCCGTTTCCTTCCCTTTGTCCTGCGGAAGGTGCGTGGTTGGATAAAAGGGGGGAACAGAAAACGCAGAGCCGTGGTTCAGCGAGTCTGAAATGGTAATTAATGGTAATTAACGATCCATTTGTGCAGCTTCTGTTGCTGTTGCCGTTGGAGGGGGCTCCTCCCTCCCCTTTTAACCAAACCCACCCTTTCCCTCTGGATGTGGGTGTTGTTGGATCTTCCCGCTGACTGTCTGGGCACCGTCCCTGCCTCTCTGCCTGGGGGAAGGTCTGATCCTGCTGAGCCCCTCTGGATGCCGTGGAGGAGAATCCCTGGAATACTGCTCGTGTTTGAACTGCGAGGGATGAGCAGCAGGAGCTGGGATGCTGCGGATCCCTCCCGGCTCTGTGCAGGGCTGCACGTGTGCTCTGGCATCGTTCAGCCCAGTTCTGCTCTTCCCACTCATCCCAGATCCGTCCTGGCTGGAAAAGTGCTTGTTCCTAATTTAAATCCACTTTATAACCTCGCAGACATCGGCTTCGTTTTTATTTTTTTCCCCCCCTTTTTTTTTTCTTTAAGGTTTTGTAAAACTTTTTATAGGAATGGAAATATTTCCATTATGATGATGATGACTTTCTTTTATGACTTCCCTCGCAGCGTTGTTAGGATCCCAGACACTCCAGCATCCCAGAGGGGTTTGGGAATGGGAAGTGGAGTTTTACAGGACTTGGAGAGTGAACTCAGCTGGCCCAGTGTCCCCAGCTCCGGGAATCACCCGGGCTGCAGGAATCTGCTCCAGCATCCCGCCTCTGGCAGGGGCTGGAACCACCAGAGCGAGCCCACGGCTCCTCCACCAGCAGAGATTTCCTCCTAATTCCCAACAGTTAAACTCCAGTTTATGCCCGAAGCCAGGAAAGTTTTATATCCTTTCCAAAACTGTCTTTTTTTTCTTTTTTTTTCTTTTTTCCCCCCCCTTTTTTAATACTTCCTGTTGTAACTCTGGATATTCCTGTTCTCCATGTAAAAGTCAGATCCCTGCTGGAATCCTGATGAGTTTCTGACCCTGGCGATGCCGTTGGAGTGTCGGACACGAAGCGTTCCCCGTGGGGCCTCATGGATTTCAGAGGGAAAATGGGAATAGGAACAGCAATCATTTCCTATTTCTGAACTTAGAATCCTTGGAATTCAAAGTGGGGAAGGAAATAATGTAGTTTTAAGGAAAAAGGTGAGGGGTTTGTTCCAGATTTTTGCTGCTGAGGCAGCATCCTGTAAGCACCCCATCCTTGGGAAGCTGCTCCAGCCAAACCCAACTCCCAGTAATCCCCTTAACCTTGAGCTGTCCCACAGCCACCGGTGTGTCACCTCACCCCCAGAGCCCTGGGACAGTGGGAGGAAGCCAGGAGCTCCCCTTGGGAATGGATGTCACTCATATCCCCTGCGGAAATGACTTTTGAAATGCAGATAATCTCCAACATGCAAATGAGCAGCGCGCTGCTCCCTGTTTAATATGAATGATCAGCCCCTGAATAGCGATTATTACACGCCACATTTCAGCAATTATGTTGTTCCTGGTTTGTCTCGCTGCCTTTTGGGGTGTGGAGGGGGGAAATAGGGAAGAAAAGAGGGTGGAAAGAGAAAGGGGGGTGGTGTTTTTTCATCCCATCTCTCTGGTTTTGTTCCCGTCTTGTTACAAACTCCGCGAGCGGCGGTGGGTGAGCGCTGAGCCCGTGCTGGTGGGATGGAGGGGTGTGGGAATAAAACTGCTTTTCCATGGAGGAAAATGTGTGTTGGGAAGGAGGGAGAGACCCTTACTCCTGGGTGGATTCTGTGCTGCCACTTTTCTGTGTCAGGGCTGGATGTGGCACCAGCTGAGACCAGTGCTGGGTGTGCTGGTCCTGTTTGCTCCAGTGCCAGCCCAAATCCAGGAGTTTCTCCCAGAAAAAGGCACCCTCAGCTTCACAACCACCAACCTGCCACTCATCCGAGCCCACTGAGCAAAATCTGGGAGAAGGGAAGGATTTTCCAACCCGTGTTCCGCCGGGCTCTCATTCCCACATCCCAGCTCTGCCGTTCCTTTGGGTTTCCTCAGCCCGGCACCTTCTGCCAGGTGGTTTTTCCAGCTGGGAAGTGATGGTTTGCTGGGAGATGAAGCACTTGGAGGGAATGTTTCGACTTTGTTAGGATTTTTCAGGGCGGAGTACGAGGTGCAGGTTCTCTGTGTCTTGCTGGGGCTTCGGGTATGCTCTCACCATGAAATACTTTGGGATTTGGGGAAAACAAACGGATTCCTGGAGCTCTGTGCCTTGCACCAGGCTCGGGGAAAGCTGGAATTGTGAGTTTTCCTAAGGACTGGGTTGCACTTGCTTTGCCTAGGGACGCACACCGTGTTTGCAGCAGCCCCACAATTCTTTTTTGGGGCGAACCCAACGCAGCCAAAACCCAGCACGGTTTGACGTGCCATCCCGCCGGGATCAGCCCCCGTTCTCAGGCTCTCCTGTCCCCTCTTTAGGTCCTGCTAGCGAGTCATGATGGTTGAATCTGCCTCGGAGACGATCCGTTCCACGCCCTCGGCGCAGAACGGGGTGAGCAGCCTGAGCAATCAGCCCGATGGCGGCGGCGGCGGCAGCGGGGGCGGCCCCGGGGGCGGCGGCCGCGACGGAGCCGCCGGAGCCGAGGCCAACGGAGAGATGAGCCCCGTGGAGCTCCTGCACTTCCAGCAGCAGCAGGTAATTTGGGTAAATCGACCTGTTCCTCCAAAGCTGGCTTACCCAGGCGGCGGGGTCCTGCAAGGATGTGGTTTGGGGACATTGGGTTTTGCCGTGATTTGCATCAGGTTTGGTCATTCGTGGTTGAGCTGTCCCAAAAATCAAGGGTTTGTCCTTGTCCCACATCCCTTGGGAAGCAGAGCTCATCCATCCCTGGGGATGGAGTTCGCTGCTTTTTTCCTGCCTGCTCTGCCCCCCATCAGTCCGAGGGGCTGGGGCACCAAAAACCTTGGCAGTAACACCAGGGGCAGGTCCTGCCTGAGAGGCTTTTGGTTTTCCAGGAGCTGCTTTCCCATTCCCAGGGGCTCCTGGAGATTGAAGCTCACCCACATGGCCCAGGACATGTGTGACAGTGACACGTGTGTGCAGCAGCTCTGGCTGTGCCCCTGGGGTAGCCCCTGCCACACACAGCCCTGGGGACGTGCCTGCAGCTTACCTTTCCAAACAAACTTTGGCAAAAAAGCATCAATTTCCCTGCTCGGCTACTAAATAAGGCAATGATCCCTGGCCTCGTAGGGAGATCGCCTCCCTGAGCCATAAATTCCAGCGTGAAAGCTGTAAAAAATTGCTGTGTCTGATACTTTAGTAGGGAGCGCTGTAAATCCATTACCTGGATAACAGGCGTTCCGCACGCCGCTAAGCCCCTGTTCCCCGCATCCAAAGGGTAATCATGCGTGTAATGCTGCTGCCAGTGCCCCTCTCAGGAGCTCCCTGCTCCCCTTCCCGGAATTCCAGCGGATAACAGGAGATCCCTGTCCCCTGCCCCAGCCAAAAAGATGCAAATCGTGGCTGTGGAATGGGAGAGCTCCTCCAGAAAATCGGGGGTTTCGTTCTTGTGGATGCTCCCGGTGGATGCTGAGGTTTCATTTCACCCCCGTGTCGTTTCTCCTGCTGGATTCCTGCTGGGAAGCTGGCTGGCATGTGGGATTGTTAAAGCAGAGGGTTTGGTGAACTTCCAAAAAAACCAAGTGACACCTCCAGCCACAGCACCTGGGGAAGGGGGAGGACTTATCCCGAGGATTATCCATCTTCCTGCTCCAGGGAGCAGGCTGAGCACCAGCTGGGGTCAGGAATAAATGTCCCCACAGCAGGAGTTTTGGACAATTAGGTGCTTGATGGAGGCTTTGCTCCATCCCTGGGAGCATCCAGCGTTCTCCCCGGGTTCTTGGATGGCTGGGCTCTTCCGTGTGCTCACTCCCTCATCCTGGAATGGCAGCACTCCATCCCCATTCTCGTTGAGCTTTATGAAATCCCCCCAAGAAACCTTGGGAAGCCTGCAGGGGTGGGAGCCCACGTTTTATCCTGGTGGGCCCAAAGCTCTGTGTCTGTGGGGATTTCTGTGCCCAGATTCCATTTGTGCCCAGATTTGACCCTTCCCAGTGCCCGTGACCTCGCTGCTTTTACAAGTGAGAGGCCGGACGGGTCTTTGCCGGGAATTTTGGGGTTAAAGCTGCTCTCCAAGGGTGCTGCCTCGAGGTGGCTGGGATACTGAGGCCATGGGGGTGTTGTGGGGTGCTCAGGGACCTTGTTTTGGGGTGTCCCTGGAGCAAGGATTGCTGAGACAGGGTCAACCCAGCTCTGCTCCACTCCAGATCTCAACATTCCCTCCCCTTCCCAATCCACGCCACTTCCCGGAGAGCCTGAAGGGGAGAGCAGGCGGCCGGTGGGGAGTGGAAAGGGCATCCCCTCCCCTTCCTCCCTCCTCCTCCTCCTCCTCCCTCTCAAATCCCTGGATTTCAATGCTGGGGACGGGGCTGAAAAGCCTCAATAGCTCACACCAGCTTTGTGCAGGGGCTGGAGGGGAGGGGGCACCGGGGGCAGCCCCCAGCCCGGGACCCCCCCCCCCGACCCTGCTGTTGCTGTGGGAACGGGGAGGGACCTCCAGCACTGCCGGGCTCCAAAGGGATCTGCCAGCCCCTCCTGCCAGGCTGGATCCCCCCCGAATTCCTGGGGGCGGAAGGG
>JAYDZK010000107.1:4210970-4238443 GCA_034509185.1 Euphonia xanthogaster | reverse complement strand
GAAAGGAAAGGAAAGGAAAGGAAAGGAAAGGAAAGGAAAGGAAAGGAAAGGAAAAAGGAAAGGAAAGGAAAAAGGAAAGGAAAAGGGGCATGGGGTGATGGGGGTGGCACATCCCTGTGATGAGGGATCCTCTGGATTTTTAGGAGTGGGAATAAAGCTCTGCTCAGCAATGATTTGGGGTTTTACTGGGTGGGTTTTTTTTTGCTGAATTGCTGCAAAGAATTCCAACTTTTAGCCAGCAGCTGGTGTTTGAATCCATGGGGTGCAGGGAGATGGGGTCACTGCAGGTTTGGGGTGCAGGGAATGGAGGGAAAGGATGGAAAAAGATCCTTGCAGACACGGCAGAGTTCCACATGAGAACCCAAATCCGTGCAAACCTCGTGGAGCAGGGATGTCCTGGGAGAGGCAAGGGGACAATCCCTGAGTCTGGCACCCCACAGGAGCTCCTTCCAGCTCTAAATCCATGGAAAAGGAGCCAGCTGGAAAATTCAGCTGCTCTGGGGTTGTTTTATGGTGCAAAAAATACCCAAAAAATTGCAGTGTGCTGCAGACAGACGTCAAAGAAACGGGGAGGAATAAACAAAAATAAGGCTTGTTTTGGAGAAGGAGCAAACGGGACTTTTTTGGGAGTTGGGGAAGGGTGTGGAGGGGGAGGAGAGGCACTTTGCTGCCCTGGGAGAGATACCATTCCATAAAACATGTGATCACATCTCAGATATATTGTGTAATCCTCTATTATTAGGGTATTTAAGATAAAAACGAGGCCGGAGCACTTAAGTGAGACTCATCTCTCTCTTCACTTCCCTGATTCATATTTAATATTTCACTGAGGACAAATGCAGGAGCAGTTTTTCCTTTTTTCCTCCCTTTTTTCCCCCCCTTCCCTTCCTCCTTTTTTCCCCCCTTCCTCCTTTTTTCCTACTTTTTTCCCATTTTCTCCCCTTTTTCTCCCCCCTTTTCCCCTTTTTTCCTGTTTTTTCCCCTTTTTTCCCATGGGGTGGGATTGTCAGGAGGTTGTCCCTTGTCCTCTTAATTTGTGGGTCTGGGTTTAACCCCTCACCTGTGAGGATTGAGGAGTCAGGAGCAGAGGAATAAAATCCAGGAGCACTGGAGCAGGGCAGAACAGCTGGGGCTGGGCCACAGACACAGAGCTGGGTGTAAAAAGAGATTTTTTTATTTTTTTTTTCATTTTCCTGTGAGGAATTGTGTCATTTTTTTTTTGTTCATTTGGATCTCTTGGAGCCATTTGGTTCTGGTTAAGCGAGGCCAGGGCTGGGCTGGTGGAAGTGCTCCTCAATATGGCATCATTTACTGTTAATATCCAGCTAAAAATATCCCTGTGTGTTGTTTTAATGGCTCTAATTCTGGAATGTGACGATGTCATTTTTATGAGGTTAGTGTAAAAAATCTTCCTTTTTTTATTTTTTTTTTTTGTTTTACCATTTTTTTCAGCCCTTCCCAACCTCTCTCCACCCTCCAAAAGGATCAGAGGGAAAAGGGAAGATAAACATTCCCTTCCTCCCTCTTTCCATGCAAAGTTCTTGCTGCAATGGAATTTTTCAGGTGTTTTTTTCTCTTTTGGGAAGGTAAAACACCACATAAAGCTCTGATCCAGGTGGAAAATCCCTCAGCTGACTTTGGGCAGCTCTTCCCAGCTGGAATTAAAAACTCCATCCTCATAAAGTGAAATATCTGGTAAATGAGGCACTTTCAAATACCCCAAGCAAGATTTTCCTTTGTCCTGGGATTATTTTGCCTTGATTTTTTTTTGGGGGGGGGGAGGCTGTGGCTCCTCCTGTTCCGATGACCCATGGATGTCTCCATCCTCTCCAAACATTTTTTTTCTTTTTTGGAGCTCCTGACCCATTTCTTCCCAATCAGGAGGCCTCAGAGAGGCTCTGCTGGGGCAGGTTTTGAGGAGGAAAAGGCAGGGATGAGGATTAATCCCACATTAATCCAAGGTGTGGTGTGAGGCAGCTCTCCCTGGGCTATTCCAGGGCTGGAGCCAGGTTTGCTTTGGTTTTTTGGTTTTTTTTCTTGGTGTTTCCCCACGGCAGAAAGGAGAGTTTGTGGTGTTTACCATGGGAAAGGTAAAAATCAGCCAAAATCTGCCCTTGCTGGGGTCTGGAGAAACATCCAGTGCATCCAGGAGGGGGAAAAATCAGGATAATCCCCAGGGAGGCTGGGTGGGAGTTGGAAAAAGAGGCTGCTCCCCTGCTGGAGGCTGTCTGGAGCTGGGGATGGTTCAGAGAATTTGGGGATTTGGGGTCTGAGGGAAGGGATGAGCATCCCTGGGAGGGATCCTGAGAGCAGGGAAACCTGCAGTGCTGGGGGAGCAGGTCCTGGCAGGTGGGGTTGATCCCAGCATGGCTGAGCTGTTCCTTGACCCCTTCCCCATCCCAGCACACACCTTCCAGCATCTCCCACCTCTCCCTGCCATCCCAGGTGTGTTCCACCTCCCAGGGAGGTTCTGGGCCTCCCCCAGCCATGTCCAGGTCCCCATCCTCTTCCTCATCCTGGAATGTGCTGCTCCTGGGGAGGGCAGAGCCAAACCACAGCAGCCCTGGCTGTGTCTGAGACAAACTTCAGCTGGGATCATTTGCAAAGTTTTTCTGGGATCATTTGGTGACCAGAGGGAGTTTGACACCAGAAATTCATTCTCCATTCTGGCTGATGGTGCTGATGACTCCTGGATAACGCCAGGCATTGGGATTATGGGTTAATTTTTATTTATAAATCATTTTCCCTCTGGTTCACAGAGGTAAAATCCCATCTGCTCCTACAGGGAAACTCTTCCTTCTGCTTCCCACCTCCTCAGCCCCAAGGAGAGGCTCTGAATGATGGAAATCTTCATCCCCCACCACTGGGGGGGTGAAAAAATGCAGCTGACAGGTGGCTCTGCCTCCTGAAATTCCATCCTGGGTGCTCCACATGCTCTGTCCAGGTTTCCATCCTCACCTGAGGCACCTGCAGCAGGTTCCATCCCTGCCTGAGGCACCTGCAGCAGGATCCATCCCCACCTGAGGCACCTGCAGCAGGTTCCATCCTCACCTGAGGCACCTGCAGCAGGATCCATCCTCACCTGAGGCACCTGCAGCAGGATCCATCCCTGCCTGAGGCACCTGCAGCAGGTTCCATCCCTGTCTGCATCCCCCAGTCTGAGGGGGCAGCTCCAGGACACAGAGAGCCCCCTGTGTGCAGTTGTGAGGCCGTGTTGGGTATTTTTTTCCCTGTAAATCTCTGTAATTTCGTGCTTCAGAGCACACCAAAGTGAGGGAGCCAGCGGGGAGTGAATTAAATTCCCCCCTGAGAGGCGGCGCTGGGGGCTCGCTGCCACCCCGGGCCTTGGGAAGAGAAATCTCAAGTTTGGGAAGAGAAATTCCGGGAGAAATCTTGTGCAGCACTTTACTCAGAGCTTTACTCCTTTTCCTGGCTCCCAAGCTCTTTCTCTCAGCTCACACTCGCTCCTCTCTCCTCCTCATGTCTTCACAGGATTTTCCTTAATTTCCCATTTTCTCCAGCTGCTCACAGTGCTGGGCATGGCTCTCTTGGACCTGTGTTTTTCACAAGTGCATTTTATCAGTTTCTGTTGTATTTTCCCTGTTTTTGTGCGAGTCCCAATGGGATTTTTGTGGGATTCCCTGTAAAAAACTTGACGAAACTCATCACTTTTTCTAGGCAAACCCCCCTAAAAACAACCAGGTTTCATGGTGGTCACTTGTGTGGGTTGCTGAGCACCTCCTGGATCACCATCAAATCCCCTCAGACACATTCCTGGATTGATTCAGGCTGGAATCCTGCACTTCACCCAAGCCTGACTGGTGACCTGAACTTTCTGCTGCTCCCGTGCCACAATCCAATCAACAGAATTAAACACCCACGGTGGCTTTGGGCACAAGAGCTGCAGGAAGGCGGCTCTGGAATTCATCAGCCAGGGGACAGATCTCTGAGTGGCTGTGCCAAGGCTGGGCCTTGGGAATGACCTTTGTGAGATGGCAGTGCTGGAGCTGGTGGGGATTTTTTGGAAGAGGACGGGATTGTGTGTCCCCGTGGGGGCTGGGAGGGGGCTGGTCCCTGATGGGATGTACTGGTGTGGCCGGAGGGAGCCATCAAACCCATCCCGTGAGGAAAATCCATGGAGAAGGAGCCAGAGCTGGAGGAGGAGGAGGAGGGAGCCTTCCTCATGGCCACCCCTGTGTTTGTCTTGCAGGCTCTGCAGGTGGCTCGGCAGTTCCTGCTGCAGCAGGCCACGGGGCTCAGCTCCCCCAGCAGCAACGAGGGCAAGCAGCCAGCAGTGCAGGTGAGCCCCAGGTGTCCCCTGTCACCCCCTCCTGGGAAGGGCTGGGGACAGCACAGAGCCCTGTCACCCCCGTGGCTGGAGCACTGCGGGAGTTAAACCCTCTGGAAACCTCCAGAAGTTTCTTGGGTGTGGGAATGGTTGGGGAGGGGGGGTGTCACTGTTTTTCACCACTTTTTTTGGGACAGTTTTGGAGACGGAGTTTCCCAGGGTTGGAGCATCCCAGGATTGATGCTGAGTGCTGTGAGGGTGGCACAGGGCTGGAAAAGGGAGCAATCTTTTGGGCTGCAGCCAGGGCAGGTCCTCCAGGATGGGACAGAGGTCCAGCTGGGATGGGGATTTGTGACACTGGCAGGAAAACGGGCTTTGGGTTGGCACATCCTGCTCCTGTAGGGATGGGGCACCTCCCTTTGCTCCTCTTCTCTGCCAGAGGAAAAGGGCAGAAAATGGGCAGGAGAGGGGTGAAATCTGGAGAGAGGGAGAGGCAGGGAGAAGCAAAGCCCAGGCGATGGGAAGTGACAATTTAAATAGCTGTGCGGAGGGGCTCTCCCTTCAGGCTAATTAAATTTATCGGAGAACAGCAGGTTACCTTATTAGAGCCACGTGGCTTTAATTAACAAAGGAAAGTAATTAGCACAAGCGCTCTCGGAGCTGGAGGTCCTGCCTGTGCCAGGCTGAGCCGGGTGGCAGCAGGAGCCGGGCTGGGATGGACAATCCCGGGATCCTCTCCCGGCTTGGAGTGCCAGGGCATGGCTGAGCCATCCAGCAGCAAATCCCAGAGCTGCCGGGGGTCAGGAGAGCCCAGAACCCCCCCGGGCTGGGAAACAGCAGCGGGGTGGGAGCAGTGGGAATTAGTCAGGGCTCCTACGGCACAAACAGGCGGCTTTTTCCAGCGGTGCCGGCAGGAAGGAAATGCAGTCACTGCATGGAAAATGTCTGCAGAGGACAAAGGCGGCGAGGGTGAAGTCAGATTCCGGTAACCGGCGCCTCGCTCCCCTCCGTGGGTGTGTGTCCCTGCACTCCTCCTCCTGCTGCTGCTCCTTGTCCCTCCTCGCTCTCCCTGGCATTCCCGGCTGGATGCAGCCGAACATCCCGTGCTGCTGCCCAGCCTCCCCTCCCTGCCTGCCCATCTGGCCAGCGGCTTTTGCCGGAGCGAACTGGATCTCCTTCCTCTCCCTCCCCTCCTCCCTTTTTTCTCTCTCTCCGTGTTGCAGAAAGGACTTGTGAAAGTTGTAGACGTGAGTCAGAAATAGCTCATAACTCAGGCAGTCCCTCCCCCGCGGCCCCGCCGGCAGCTGGAGCGGGATCTGCCCGAGGGGAGATAGGGGATTAAGCAGACTCCTTTGAAAGGAAGTTTATCTAAGGCACCGTGGTGTGGATGAGACTGGCCAGGACGGCTGCAAGAGGAGGAGGAGGAGGAGGAGGAGGAAGGCTGGGTCCCAGCACAGCTCTCCTCGGCTTGGAGGCAGCAGGAAGCGCAGCAGGATGGGAATGTTTGGGAATTGGGGTGTCCTTGGGGTGCCAGCCCGGGTCGCTGGCTGTGGATGTGCAGCCTCTCCCCCCCCCCCAAGTTTGGGAATGGATTTCCACATCCGTGGGGAATTTTGTCTCCCCTGTGCCAGCTGGGTCCTGGCCCTCAATCCTGGGGGAATGAGCAGGAGGGTCCCAGTGCTGGCAGGGAGAGTAGGAGACCCCCGTGCTTGCCCCCACCATGCACTCTCCTTGTCACCCCACTGATGGGGACGGGACATTTTTGGGGCACCAGGCCAGCAGGATTAATGACATTCCCGACAGCCTGAGCTTAAAGACAGGCAGGGAGCTGCTGGGCTCAGCAGCATCTTGGATTGGGGTTTTTTTTGGACTAGGGACCCTCTTCCCACAGATGCCTGGAGGTGTGTGTGGACAGTCTCATGTTGTCACTCCAGTTACAGTTGCAGGAAAGGGAAAAAAAACCCCAAACCCCATCCTTGGGTGTTCTAAAACATTTTAAAATAGGTTTATTTCTTGACAACTTTAAAACTCTTGAAAACTTGGTGGGCACTGACAAAATGTTGCTTTTGGGAGCTTTTGGGGTTGCAAGGCGTTGTCATCCTGGGATGATGGGAGCAGCAGATCCCTCTGGGATCCAGGAAAACCCAAGGGAGGAGGTGCTGGGAGAGCAGCACCCCGAGTTGTCAGTGCTGGCTTGGAGACACCTGGGAATGATGGGGTGCCCTCTTTGGGTGCCCTCAGAGCTGCTTCTGCTGGGATCAAGTGGCTGGAAGGGGAGAGGGGCTGGAGGGCACCCGGGGAAGGGAGGAGAGGAGTTTGGAGCAAACTGCGGGAAATTGCTTTTCTTTTGTCTGCTGCAGCGGGGAGGGCAGCAGAGCGGAAAAGTGTATTTTGTTGATTTGAAACTTGAGTGAAATGGGTAATGAAGACAGATCAATACCAGCCCTTCTGCCTTCCCTCTCCGGGAAAAAAAATCCAGCAGCAGCAGCAGCGCGTCCGTCTGGGCTCACTCTGAGGTTCCTCCATTTGAACTTGGAGCATCCCTGTCTGTCCCTGCTCCATCCCAAAGCCCCCAGCTCTGCCAGCCCGGTGCCACTGCCACCATCCCACTCTGGGATTGGTGTTTTGGGTTCACAGAGGAGCAAAGTCCCTTTAATCCCTGTGGAATCATCGGTGACAGAGCCCCGTGCTCATGGAGGGGTCACAGGGATCCTGCTGGGGTGGTGCTGGGGGCAGGGGCTCACTGAGGAGGGGGCTCAGGGCTGTCACCTCCACTGCCACTGTCCCCGAGCAGCAACTGGAGCCCAGCCAGGTGTGATTGGGGCCTCCCCAGCAGGAAGGCCGCGCTAACGAGGACGTGCTAATGAGGATGCTCTAACGAGGGATTGATTCCTCCTTTTCTTCACAGGAAGCTGAACATGAGGGCCTCGTGTCCTCCATGCTGGTGTCCCCTCACCTGCTCACCCTGCTGCCACCCCACCCCAGGCTCTCGAGCCTTTGCTGCTGGGGCTGTTCAGAGTGTTCCTAAAATTGCTCCTAAAACCACCCACAGCCTCAAAACCCAGCCTGGCACATGGGGCTGAGCCTCATTTCTCCTCTGACCCTGGGCAGATTTTAGTGCCTTGTCTCATCCCAGCCTGGTGAGGTCTAGAGGTGGCACAGCAGCGTTTGGGTGGCCCTGTGCCACCCTTGGGGTTTATAAGCCATGGCTGGGGTCACCTCGGTGTCAGTGGCATCACTGCCTGGCCCCGGGCACTGGGAGCACTCCCAGACTGTCTGAGCCAGCTGGATCTTGGAGCTCACCCAGGGATGCTGAGTGCAGGAAGGGAGGCCAGGATGTGCCAGGAGGGTTGGGGTTGCTCTTGTCCTGTGAGAATTGGGTGCTCTGCGATGGGATTTGCTCATCCCCTGCCCTTAAAACAGCCCAACTTGAAGCTGCTTTTGGTGGTTGTTTCCTCCCTTCTGTTCCCAGTCTCCTCAATTTGTTTCTGTTTGGTTTGGATTTGAAAAGCGTGGTTAAAATTAGAAAAAACAGCACAAACATGTTTTCTGCTGTTTCTAACTGGGAGTTGAACCCCAAGATTGGATCAGAGCAGGGATGTGCAGCCCTGAGCTCTGTGGGAAACCAGGAGCACCCTCTGGAGAGAGAGGGGTGCTCATCCCCATGATCCCAGAGCCAGCAGGGATGGGAGGGACGAGGTCTGGGCTGTGTGGTTGAGGCGTGGAGCAGGAGCTGCCCCTTCCTGTCCTGGCGGTGACGTGCAGCCCTTGGGGACGTGGTGGCTCCTGTGGTGACCTCCCAGCCTGGGTGACAGCAGAGCAGGGATGTTTGGAGGCTGATGGAGGATGTCCCCAGGCTGTGCCAAGCCAGCTGTCCCCGGGGTCAGGAGGGCAGTGTCCCTCTGATGACAGCCCCGTGGTGCTGCGAGCCAAGGCTGCCGGGCCGTGCCTTCCCCCGCTCTGCCTCGTGCCTGGGAGTTCAATCTGCTTCCCGTAAAAACAACCCCAAAAAATCCAGGAAAAATCTCTCAAGAGCCTCGCTCGCCCTCCTGCCTCACTCCGCACAGCCAAGTCCTGCTTCCCTCAGCTGCCTTTGGCTCGGGGAGGGAATATTCCCTGGAATACCTGCCTGCTTTTCCACCCACTGCCTGCTGCTCCCGCCCCGTCCTCTGGCACGGGGATTCCAGCCGGGCCAGCCTGGAAAAGCAGCCCCTGGAGATGCTGCTGGCCGGCCCGAGCAGCGCCGGGTGTTTCTGGGAGCAGCCAGAGCTGTTAGTAAGCAGTTTCTGCGGGGTGGCAGCCAGCCAAGGCGTGAGTCAAACCCTTCCTGACTCGGTGTCTGGCAGATGCCAGCTCGTGACGCGTCGGGCTGGTCCCCAGCCACTGCTGCTGCTGCTCCGGGGCTGCTGCCGGGACCTGCTTCCCCAGGGATGTGCTGGCTGCAGGGACATTTCCTGGCTGCTCCCGTGCCTGGGGGTGGAGGCAGCTGGGTGGCACTCACCCTTCAGCTGGGTGGCACTCACCCCTCAGCTGGGTGGCACTCGCCCCTCACAGCCCCCGAGCTGCTCTGGTGTCCTGGGCTGGTGGCAGCTGGGTGGCACTCACCCCTCAGCTGGGTGGCACTCGCCCCTCACAGCCCCTGAGCTGCTCTGCCTGGCACCCTTCAGCTCTCACGTTGACCACCTGCATCCCAGATTTGGAGGCAGCTGCTGCCCAGATCCTGCTGTTCTCCAGGGATGCCAGGCTGGCCTCATATCCTGCCACAGGGAATCTTGTCACTGAGGGCCATGGCTGCAGGTGAAGGGGTGTCCCAGGGCCATCCCTGTGGGGCTTTTGGCCAGGTTGGGATGGACATTTCCAACCCCATTTCCATTCCCATCTCGTTTTGCCAGAGCAGCAGCTTTCCCTGTCCCCAACAGAGGCAGCTGGCATTGTCACCAGAGCTTGGGACAGAAACCCCCCAGTACTGGGGTTTGCTGGCCCACATTGGGGTCAAGGCAGTGCTGGAACATTCCCAGCACCGGGATGTGGGATGAATGAAGCAAAACCGCCTGAAAGAGGGAATTTCCTCTTTTACTAGAAGTTGCTCCTTTCCCTGGAAACCTTAGCTGGGAGAGGAACGTTTTCCACGCTGTGGGGAAATTCTTCACAGGAACCAAGGAAGCAGCAGAGCTCAGATGCCCCTCTCAAGTTCACCCCATTCCCACCTCACCCCCATACGGATCCGCCACCATTTCTCCGTGTCAGCTCCGCATCCAAGCCTGGGGGGAGGAAAAAAAAAAAAAAAAAGCCATTTAATGCAGACAAAGGTTGTATGAAAATATAATTCTGCTTTTGTTAGCAGCCATCAAACTCTAAAAAGCGTCACTTTTGTTTTCTTGTAACATTGTGAAAACCTCGTGTCGGATCGAGAGCTGGGGCCCTCTCGACTAATCGCCTCTCCTTTGTGTTTTTAGATTATAGGGGCAATTAGTGTTGTCAAAACCTCTGGCAATTCTCTTTGCTCTTGACAGGGTGTCAGTCCGCTGGGCGAGAAATGGAAGGTGTTATAACTCTCCGGTAATTAGGATGCCTCCGATTTGAAAATGCCAGCAAACGTGTTGGAGGGGCTGCAGGAGGGGGCGGGGAGCCCGCCCGGCCTGGGGGGGATGTGGAGGAGCAATTAATTAGGGGCTCTCATTCCGAGCACGTCGCTGCCTGATGAATTGGCAGAGGGAAATTAGTGGCGCTCCTGGGCGCGCACCTCGCTCCCCTCACCAGCTTCCCTCCTGCCCAGATGTTCACCCAGGGCTTGGCACAGCTGGCTGACAGCACCTGGGTGCCCAAACAGCAGCTCTTCACTGGGTGTTGGCGCCACGGGGGGCTGGGGGCTCTCTGGTGGGTGCTGGAGCCTTGCAGGGTGCTGGGGCTCGTTGGTGAGCTCCAGCCCTTGGGTGGGAAGTCAGAGGAGTCGATCGATAGCTCCGCCACGGAGGTGGCTGGAGGGGGAAACGCTGGTGACAAGCAGAGCTCGCCCCGTGTGCGACGCCTCCCTGCAGCAGAATGCCTGAGCAAATAGATAAGGCTTTGCAGTCTCCCTTGAAGGTCAGCTGGACACCCACCACAGATGGGAGGGACTGCACGGGGCCACCCCGTGTTCCCATCCCCGCTGGAGTGGCTGCAAAGGGTCCAGGCTGGCATCACTGGGGGTCCTGGGCAGGGGGCTGGCAGGAATCAGGATCTCAGGGGGACTTTACTGGGTTTCTCTGCTCTTCTGAGGTCCTGAGATCCTGGGCTGAGGGGCTGAGGAGTTGTTTAGTTTGGATCAGAACCGGGTCCTTGGCGTGCAGCTGGATCCTGCCTTGTGCTCTGCCCCATCCCACATGCCAAGGAGCTGCTGCCTCTTCCTGGCATCCCCTGGAAGAGCTCGTGGCTGCTGGTGGCTCCTGACCAGCAATTCTTATTTGCTTTCCCAGGAATATAAGGCATCCAGGAGGGTCATTAAATTACAATGAGGCCCTGACCCTGCCCAGAGCCTTGGGAAGGGCTTTGGGCTGGTGGGATCAGTGGAAGGCCAGGACAAGGCAGCTCCTGACGGCTCCATCCAGGCATTGCTCCACCTGGGCAGGACCCAGCAGGGCTGGGATCCATCACTGACACCTTCCCAGGAGCTTTGCCCGGGGTGTGGACCTGTGTTTTGATAACCAAAGGCAGGGGCTGGCAGGTTCCCTCGGCCCTCCCTCCTCTTGGCACAGTAATTACAGGAGTTACTGGTGTCAGCTGGAGGTAAAGCTTTGATGTGTCTGGAGAACCCCACAACCTCTTCCTCAGTGCTGCAGAGTTATTTGGGTGATCAGTATCTTCCCACTTCCCTGGCGTTTCCCTTCCCATGCTCCCAGCAGGGGAGGGAGCTGTGGTTTGATGCCCAGTTCCCCCAGCTCAATTGCATTTAAAGGAGAACTCTCAGCTTGCAGGGGGCCCTCACGGTTCAGGAAGCTTCATCTGGTGCCAGCAGCACCATGGGACATCTCCTGCCATTGCCATGTCCCAGGGGGGACAGACAGTGGCTTCATCCAGAGGTGGCAGAGATGTGGGGGACATGGAGCACGCTCTGGGAGAGGCACTGTTGGTGTTTGGGGTGAGTTTCAGAGGCTGGCCTTGGCAGTGGTGACGTGTCCTTGCTGTCACAGGTGCCCGTGTCCGTGGCCATGATGTCCCCGCAGATGATCACGCCGCAGCAGATGCAGCAGATCCTGTCCCCACCCCAGCTCCAGGCCCTCCTGCAGCAGCAGCAGGCAATAATGCTGCAACAGGTAACGCTGCACTGGAGCTGAATCCAGCCAGGCAATTCCCACCGGGCTCTGGGAATGCTGGGGTTTGCTGGAGGCAGAAAAATGGGTCCTTTCCTCCTTCTGCTTTCCACATATTTCCTTTGGGATTCCCAGCACGTTCCAGGGATGGAAAGAGCTGCAGGTGCTGCAGTGCTGGTGCTGCCACCCTGAGCCAGGGTCTCAAAACCTGCGGAATTCCTGCTCAAGGGCTGCTTTGGGGCTGCCCAGCTCCTGGGAGAAGCCAGGGTCAGCTCTTGGTTCAGTATGCCCCAAGCAGAGCCCCTGTGGCCACTGCTGGCCTTTGGGCAGGTGCCTGCATCCAGCTCCAGAGCTGAGGTTTGTTTTTCATTGCCCTGCTCTGCTTTTCCAGAGATTTTAGTCGGATGGGGAGGGAAGAAAAAGGAGGAGAAGGAAAAAGAAGCAGATTTCCACTCTGAAGCAAAATATGTCTGCTTGGGTAAACAGCTCCCGGCAGCGGGAAGGAGGGAGAGAGGGAGAAACCCCACAAGCATCCTCCACACCCTTCCTCCTGCCTCCAGTACCTGTTTACTCCAAACAGGCTGATAAGGATTCAAGGTTGGCCCCAGGGAAAGAACAAAGGGTAAACACTACCCTGGGTGGGTCCTTCCACAAGCCTCTTTGGAGCCGGATAAAGAAACACGTTTGACTGCAAATTAAACAACCCAGGCCGGAATAGCTCACATTCTCCACCGGCAGCAAACCAAACATCACACCTCTCACCCCTGACCCAATGTTCCTGCTCCCAGCCCGGCCACTCTGCAGCTCCCTGGCTCGGGCTGGCTCGGGGGTAAACACCCAGCCCCTCCAAACCTGTTCTCAGACACAAACAGCCACTGGCTGCTGGCAGCCCCGGGCTGATAAAGGCTTCCCAGCATCCCCAGGGACATTCCTGAGCCCCTGCGAGGGGGCTGGGGGGGTCTCACTGACCTCCCCGTGCCTTTCTCCCCCTCCCTGCACGCAGCAAATCCATCACCCACGGTTTATTTAGGGGCCAGGGTGAGAGCTGGTGGCGATGCTGGCAGGTCCCAGTGCTGCCTGTGGGCACTGGGACCCTCTCTGGTGGCTCCCTGTGGATCCAGGGGGTTTATCCCTGTTTTGGACACCTCTGCTTTGATTTGAGGGGCTGTTTTGACTGCAGGGCTGAACCCCCAGCTCTCACAGGCCAGGGGTTGTGGCTGCTCCTGGTCCTCCCCAGCTGGGACCGCCACTGGCTCTCATAGCACTTGTCAAGGGTGTTTTGGGGTCCCACCGTGCCAAAACTGGGGTTTCCCCACCCTGAAATGCTCTGTGGTGTTCCAGAGCACCCCAGCCTGCTTTTCTCTCAAGGGACAGCGGGTTGGCATTAAAATGAACATCAGGGTGGGCACTGGGGGTGTTGGAGGGGTTCAAGGGCCGTGGGGATCCAGAGCCCTTGGCAATGCATGCCCGGGGTTCCTCTGCTGCCCTGAGTCCCCTGGTGGGTGCTCTCCCTCCTGCCCTGCACTGGGTGACACAGGGAGCCTGCCCTGGTGGCAGTGCCAGGGGCTGGCGTGGCTGTGGCAAAGCCTTGGCACAGGGTGGTGAGGTGGGCACGGGGTGGTGAGGTGGGCACGGGGTGGTTCCACTGCTGATCCCCTTGCTCTCTCCCCTTCCCAGCTGCAGGAATACTACAAGAAGCAGCAGGAGCAGCTTCACCTGCAGCTGTTGACCCAGCAGCAAGCCGGAAAGCAGCAACCCAAAGAGGTGAGCTCACCTGGAGGGCACCGGGCTGGCAGCAAAGGGGGACCAGCACAAAACAAGGTGTGGGACAACCCCAGGGAGCCCGTGGCAATGGGACAGGGGACATGCTGCTCTGGGGATGCCAGGGTGGCCAGTCCAGTCACTGGGAGCTGTTCCTGAGCCACTCCCTCCAGGTCCCTGCAAGCAGGAGTGCTGGGGCTGTTCGTGGCCATCACTCCTCCCAAAGCCCAGCAGCCTGATGCACACCCAGCACTTGAAACTCATCTCTTTGGCAGGGAGAGAAGGTTTTAAGCCCAGCCTGTGTGTTGGGGTGGCACAAGTGGCAAAGCCACGCTGGCATCAGGGCACCAAGGTGGCTGCAGTGGCTCAGGGTCACCTGCTGCAGCCTCGGGCAGGCTCTCCCTGCGGGGTCTTGGTGCATTTACAGGGTCAGGGTCATCAGAGCCATCTCCAGGAGCTGCTGGTGCTCCGGGAAATGGGGGAGGTGTAAATGTGAGCTTCATCAAGGACTTTCCTGCTGGCCCTGGTGATGTTCTCTTGCAGCACTGAGCAGGGATATAATTAAGCTCTAACAAAGCACTTGCTTAGCGGGCTCTGCTTTAAAAAGCTCGTGTTAACTTTTAATTAAATGGTACAGAGGAGATGGGAAATTTATCCAACAAGAAAGGGTGGGGGGGAGGGGTGTTGGATGCTGCTGGAGGGGTGTGTGTCCAGCTTTCCTGCTGGGAAGAGCACTGAGGGGTTCTCAGCAAGGGGATGTCAGTGTTTCACTTCCTCAAAATCCTTGGATAAGCTTTGGTGTCACCCCAAAAATTTGGGCAGCTGGTGCTCCTAAAGTCTGTGTTCATGTTTGCCTGCTGGGAATGGTGATGCTGTGGCTTCCCTGATACTCAGGGAAGAGCTGGAGTGTCTGGGGTGCCTCCACAGGGCCGCCCTTGGATCTTCCCTGGAAACCCATGGCCGGGTTTAATTCCGGCCCCGCTGCAGGATTTGTAAACCCAGCGCCTTCTGCTTCCCCTCCATCTGATTCCAAGGGCTCCTCTTCGTGAGTCAGCAGCTTGGAGTGGGATCTGAAGGTGGGAAGGACACCAGGAAGGAGATGGGAGCAGGGGCAGCAGCTCTGGGAGGAACAGCTCTGATTGCCCTGGGAGCAGGGGCAGCATCTCCAGGGGGAGTAGCTCTGATCTCCCTGGGATGGGGAGTGCTCCAGAGAAGGGAAGAACAGACAAGAGGATGGAAGTGTGTGGGAAGAGCCTGTCAGCAGCATCCTGTCCCTCGGGATGCTCGGTGCCCATGGGTGCTGTGCCACCCTGGGGCCATGAGGAAGGGGCAGAGCAAGGCAGCTGATCCATGAATCCATGCATCCCGCCAGGCTGGGGCTGAGCTGTGGCACATCCCAGCCCTTCCTGGAGAATTTTCCTGTGCTGGGGTGTGAGGGCCACTCCTCAGGCTCCAGCAGCATCCTGGGTGTGGGGGAAACAAGGAGCTGTGCTGCAGCCCCTCACCCTCGTGTCTCCCATCCTGCTCCTCCCAGGATGCTTGGAGGAGCCACGGGGTGCAGAGACCCCAAAATCCCCTGGGAGGGTCTCCGTGTGTCCCCAGAGCTGCTGGGGGCAGGGGTTGTCCCTGTGCTGAGGCAGGCAGGGTGGGGAGGGGGGGGCTGCTGGCTCCTAACCCCGGTGTCAGCTTAATGAAGTGCTGCTGTCAGTCCCGCTTGTCACGGCGCAAACTCCTCCTGATGTGCTCATAAATCAAAGTGACGGCGCCTCTTGGCCCGGTGGCTGCACCCACTCAGCTGCGTCTAATGCACGGGGATGCTGCAGACCCCCAGCCCCGGGAATGGGCTGGGAAAGGGCTGGGAATGAGCAGGGAATGAGCTGGGGGAGCCAAGCCTGGGTGATGCTGCAGACCCCCAACCCCACGCTGGGAAAGGGCTGGGAATGAGCTGGGGGAGCCAAGCCTGGGTGATGCTGCAGACCCCCAGCCCCACGCTGGGAAAGGGCTGGGAATGAGCAGGGAATGAGCTGGGGGAGCCAAGCCTCGGTGATGCTGCAGACCCCCAGCCCCACGCCGGGAATGAGCCAGGAATGGGCTGGGAATGAGCAGGGAATGAGCTGGGAACGGGTTTGGAATGGGGTGGAAGTGAGCTGGGGGAGCCATGCCCAGGATTCAGGCAGCTCCTCTGGGAGTGGCTTTTCAAATGGAAATGGGAGTAGTGAGGATCAGCGGGGGTGTGAGATTTTTGGGAAAGCTGGGGCTGTCTTCCAGGCTCTCCCCAGCCTGGTTCCTGCAGGGAAAGCTTGGCTTGGAGCCTATGGGCTGGTGGGTGGCTCTGCAGCCCTTCACCCATCACTCAGGGGTTTAGAGGTCTGTGGTGCCACAGCTGTTCCCTAGGGGTGGCAGATTGGCTTCCCCTTGGATCAGGCCTTGGTTTGGCTTGAATTTGTGTTCCTGGGGCTGCTCCTCCTGTTCCTGGTCTGTGGAAGCTGCAGGGACATGGATCTGAGGCACGTGAAGGTTCAGCCTTCACATCACCGGGTTCAACAGCGTCCCTGCCAGAGCCACGAGTGGCTCAGGGAGCTCAGGTGGTCTGAATCCAGCCAGGCCGGGTCAGGGGAGCATGGCTGGGCTGTGGGATGCAGGCAACGTGCCCAGGGATCCTCCTGAGCTCATCCACTCCCAGCAGCTCAGCCTGGAAGTGACGTGGATGAGGCTGTGCTGGAGCCGAGCTCGGGCTTGCCCCGGGGCCCTCGGGGAGGGCGGTGGTGGAGCCGGGAAGAGGAGGAGAATCCTGTCCTGTCCCATCCCATCCCTTCCCATCCCAGCTGCTGTTTCTAAGCAAGGCAAGGGCAGAGTGTCTCATCCCACACGGTGGCAGAGCTTCCCCTCGCCAGGAGGGGACACCCTGGGGGACAGAGGAGCTGCTGTTAAAGCTCTCAGGCTGCAGCCTGGTCCTGCCCTTTTCCCTCCATCCTGCTGATCCCATGGCCTGGAGCCCTCGTGGCTCAGGAGTCAGGGATTTCTCTTCACTGAGCAGGAATTGCTTTGATTTGTGCCTTGATCTTTAAGCCTCGGAGGTGCAGGGCTGAGACAGAGCCAGGGAGGATCCAGGTCTGCCTCTGGGGAGGCAATTCCACTGTGGCCAAGAGGTGGAGAGGACAGGGAGAGTCCACACATCTCTCTGAGGCTGAGAAACTGGAATTAAACTCAGTCTGTACCCTAGACAGGACTCGTGGTGGTGCCTGATGTTGCAGAGAGGGGTTTGGAGTCCATCCTCACCCTCTGATTCACAAAGCCAAGGCTGAGCATCAACACCATCCACAGGGATCCACCTGCATCCAGTGAGACCCTGGGCGTGACCCCAAGCTCAGTCATGGGCTGGGATTGCCACAGAGAGTCTGGCTGCTGCTCCCTGCTGATGCAGCCTCAGGGATCACCAGTTCCCTGGAATTCCCAGTGCCTGGGGGGCCTGAATCCCCTGATGCTCACAAAACAAGGACATCCTGCCTGCAGAGCCCTCCTGCTCCTCAGTCAGAACACAAGCATGGAAATACTCCTCTGGGGGGCTGGGGAGTGCAGCCAGGGGGGGATGTGCCCCAGCCTGGCTCCCTGCAGGCACCGTCTGCCCAAGCAGGGGGGTCTGGGGGGGTTCACGGGGTCACGGAGCCGCCTGCCCCGCTAATGAGGCCGGGCAGCCCCGGGGCAGCTCCCCTCTCCCGGCCAGCTCGGATTAGCAGCTGCCTGTCCCCAGCCCTAATTGAATTCTCTCCCCTTCACTTAATTCTCATGGATTTCTCGGCGCCTCCCCAGGGACCCATCCTGCCTAACTAGTTTAGGGCCAGCGATGCTGGTCAGAGCCTGGCCAGCTTCAGGGGGTGAGGGAGGGTCACCTACTTGGGGGGTGGCTGTGGCCGGGGTGGGGACAGCAGCACTGGCACTGGGCACCCCCTTCCCTGCACCAGTTTCAGCGCCTCACCAAGAAAGGGCTCAGAACAGTCATTTTTGACAAACAGGGATAAATTTCTGCCTTACAGGAGGGTTCTGTGCCTGTTGCCTGCTGGGACCCCCCTTTTTTTTACACCAACCCCACAGCTGAGCCTCCCCCTTGGGACCCCCCCAGCCGAGCTTTGCATGTTCCTCCCTGCCCAGCTCCGACCAAGCCCCCAGCTCCTCTCTCTCCCTTTCTTTCCAGCGCTTTATTTTTCCCTTCCCCTTTTCCCTTTCCTTCCCCTCCTCTTCCGACAGATCAAAGCCTCTGAGGCGAGCAGGCCCCGCAGCAGGATGGAGGCACCGCCGGGCGCGGCGTCCCCAGCGCCGCCACCCCTCGCTGCCAGCGCCCCTCGCCGCGCCCTCCACCCCCCTCCTGCCCTGCCAGGCTGGGAATAAAGCTTGGATTTGTCCCTCCTTTTGTCTCAGCAGCCGTTGGGGAACAAGCAGCTGGCCTTCCAGCAGCAGCTCCTGCAGATGCAGCAGCTCCAGCAGCAGCACCTGTTAAACCTGCAGCGCCAGGGTCTGGTGAGCCTCCCGCCGGGGCAGGGCACGGTGCCCCTGCAGACCCTGCCCCAAGGTAAGGACCACGGCCTGGGGGGGGTTCCTGGGCTGCAGCTTGCCCAGCTCTGGGTGAGGGGGGCTGGGGAGGGGCTCTGGTGTTGGGCTTTGTGATGCCCCCAAAGTTTGGGGGGTGATGGTGTCAGCAGTTGGAGCCGTGCGGGGTTGGGGTCCGGGTTCTAGAGGGGTGCAGGGTTGGGGGCACCTCTTCCTCTGGCAGAAGGGTGCCAGGATTTGGGAAGTCAGGCCCTTCTCCCTTCTGGGAACAGCTCTGTGAGTGCTGCAGGTGCTTTGGTCTGGGTGTCCCAGTGGGGCCCTGCAGCCTCCCCTTGCTGTGCCCAGCTCCAGGTGATGCTCTCCCAGTGCTGGGTGAGATGTGGGGAGTCAGGGAGCAGGGAGGAAGCCCCGGCTGCTGCCTCGTGTCCCTGCTGACACTGCTCACTCTCTCCTGTGCCACAGCTGTTTGCCCCTCAGACCTCCAGCAGCTCTGGAAGGAGGTCACGGCCACGCAGCCCGTGGAGGACAGCATTAAGCAGGAAGGTCTTGACCTCACCACCAACACCTCCAACTCTACCTCGTTTTCGGCCGCCAAGGTCTCACCTCCCATTTCCCACCACCCTCTGCCCAATGGACAGAGCACCATGCACACGCCGAGAAGGGACAGGTAGAGCCGGGTCGGGCCCTGGCACTTTGTGTTTTTATTCCTGGAGAGGTGGAAGGGGCCGGGATCCATCACCCACAGGGCTGGGAGGGATGGCGAGTTTCTGCCACCCCATAAAAGAGGCCTGGCACTATTTTGCTGCACCCACAGAGGACAGGGAGCCGTCTCTGTGGGGTGTCCCATGGGTGCCCCCATGCCTGGGAATGCTGGAGCATCCCAGCTGCCCCATCTGAAGGCTCCTTTCCCTCCTGTGCAGCTCTTCCCACGAAGAGACCCCCGGCTCCCACCCGCTCTACGGCCACGGAGAGTGCAAGTGGCCTGGCTGCGAAACCCTCTGTGAGGACCTGGGGCAGTTTGTCAAGTGAGTGTCACCTCTTTGGGGGAGCAGTTTCTGTCTCAGCTGGGACAGAATGCACCTGGTGGAGGGGAAGATCCTGCGAGTTGGTTCAGGCATCCCAAAGTGTGGACCCTGAGCTGGGTGACCTCATGGGGAAGGAGAAGTCACAGCAGGAGGTGCTGCTGGTGTTGTCCCATCCTTGGAAATGTCCAAGGCCGGGCTGGCTTGGAGTGGAAGGTGACCCTGCCCGTGGCAAAGGTGGAATGGGATGAGCTTTATGAGCGCTTCCAAGGCAAGCCATGGGATGAGTGAATGATCTGGAGGAGGCCAGAGCCCGGGCAGGCGCGGGCAGCAGGCGAGGGGGGCTGGCAGCCCTGCTGGGGACACGGGGGGGAGGCAGCAGATGGCAGATGGCACCGCTGACACCGCTTGTGGGCTCCGGGCTGACTGATTAACTCTGCTGTCGGAGAGCCCTCTGCTAGCGTCAGGGTCAAACAAATTGTTTTCACGCTTCGTCAGAGGTTTACTTAATTAGTTCATTTGCAATTAGATCTCTTTGTAGCCAGGATTTTTAGCAAAGACATCAGAAGGAGCTGACGGGGCTCCTTCCCCCGCCTCCCCGGCTGTCTGCTCGGCGAGCACCGCGCTCTGCAGCGGGCAGCTTTTGGGGTTTTCCAAACTCATCCTCTGTCCTCTGCCACCCTCTGAGGGCTGGCTGTGGTGGGAACATCCCTTGGACTGTGCCAAGCCACTAGAGGCCTTGCCCAGGAGGATGAGGAGGTGAGAAGGCAGCCCGGGGATGAGTGAAGGATGATTCAGCCTCCTGTGTCCTCCTTCCTCTGCCTCTGAGTCATGGGGTGAACCCAGATAAGGCATCTCCTCCTGCCTGGCAGGGCATGTTCGAGTGGCACGGGGCAGAGGAGCAAGCTCCAGGTTGGGAACTGCATCTGGGAATGCCCAGAGCTGGGTCACGGGGCTGGCAGAGCTGTGCCAGGGTCCCTTCCTGCCCCCCTGGGCACGAGGGCAGCCTCCCAGCAGCACTGGGGAAGGCTTTCTCTCCCCTCCTTGCCAACACGGGCACGTGTTGGGGTGTGGGACAGACAGACAGAAAACTTGCAGCTCCCAAAGACCAAGCCCAGCTGGAGCCTTGAGCCTGGGCAGCAGCCTGGGGCCTCCTCTGGGCATCCCCTCCGTGGGGCAGCTGGGCTGGGAGGGGGCAGCGTGGCCTTGGAGCTGTGCTTGGCAAGGGTGGGGGTCCATGGGAAGTGGCTCCATTCCCACTTGGCTCCCATGGCTTTGTTCCCCTGGAGAAGCAGCCGTGCCCTGGCTGTGCCACGCAGGGAGAGGAGCAGGGCTGGGGCTCTGGGGGCTTTGCTCACGGATGGGTTTGGCAGCAGGGCCTGGCTCCCTGACGTGTCTGTGCACGCTGGGGCTGGAAGGCTCTCGCAGGCAGCAGGGGGAGACTCCTGCCCTCCTCCAGAGCCAGCCTGGGGAGGCTGAGGCGCCTTCTCCTGGGCTGTCTCAGCCTTAGTCCTGGGGAGCATCTGGCACATGGCCCCTGGGACCCCCCAGCATCACCTTTTGGGGTGTTCCAAGGGTGGCATTTCCCCAGAATCCCCCTCCAAACCATCCCGCTCCTCCAGTGAGGCCCCCCCAGCAAGGACATGGCCTGGCCTTGTGACATCCTCAGGGCTGGCTGTGTCCCCAGGCTGCTGCTTTGCTGGGTTTGGGGGCAAGGTGATGGCAGGATGTCCCTGGCCCTGCAGCAAGTGACAGCTCTGTCACCAGGAGCTCTTCCCCTCCCTGAGGAGGAGGGAGGGCTGTGAGGACCAAAGGTCCTGGAGCTTCCTAAAGAAAGCACCTCGTAAACACGAGGCAGGAAAGTGGCAGGATGGGGAACAGCCTGGAAGTGGCACCTTGTGCCCTCAGGGCTTTCCTCAGAGCGTGGAAGCTCCCAGGGCGCTGCCTTTGTCCTGGGAACCTGCTCCTCAGGTCCTCCTGGCACCTCCTGCCAGCAGCCTGCTCCAGGAACATCCACGGCTTTCCCTCTGCCAGAGGCTGCTCCTAAACCCCCTGGGGCTGCCTGGGGTAGGGCTGAGTGTCCTCCAGCCTGGGCTTGGGGTGGTGCCACAGCCTGGTTTGCTCCGTCACCTCCGTGCCTCAGTTTCCCTCGTGCTCACCCCGCTTCAGGCAGCAGTGCTGGAGCATCCCTGGGCAAGTTGCAGGTCAGGGCTGATCCCAGGCGTGGCCCCAGCAGAGGGGCTGAGTTTTGGGCATGCCCAGGCCTAACCAAACCTCCGTGTTCTCCTCCCCAGACACCTCAACACAGAACATGCACTTGATGACCGAAGCACGGCCCAGTGTCGAGTCCAGATGCAAGTGGTACAGCAGCTGGAGATACAGGTGGGTGGCCCAGCCCAGCCCCCTTGCCACGGGGACAAAAAGCCACCTCTTTGTCACCCTGTGCTCCCCTCAGGAGAGGGTGACAGCGTTGGGGATTGTAACCACCCCAGTGGGGACTTGTTTTAGACCCCCTTCCCAGATAGGAATCCTGCATCCAGGTGGAAATCAAGCCCTCAAACTCATTCCTCTCCCGTCCCAAAATGTCCTGTGGGTAAAAGGAGAGGCCACAGATGTGGAAGATGGGAGGGTTTGTCCCCACATGGGCTGTGCCACCTCCCTGGGAGCCACAGAGCTGCTTGAAAACCAGGCCACTTATTTTGGTGGCTGAGCGTGGTCTTTGGAGCCCAACTTTGGGCTGCTATTTTTGGCCAGGCAGTTCTTTAAATAGAGCTTTTCCCAGCCTCTCTGAGCCCCCAGCGTGCTCTGCAGAATTTGGTTAATGGAGAAGGGAGGAGGTGGGGAAAAGGGGGGAGGAAATGGGGGGGTTGGCAAATGGGATGGGGCAGGGGGTCCCCCCCATGGTGGGGCAGTGCCTGGGGCTGGCAGGGGCTCAGCGTGGGGTGTGGCTGTGGCTGTGTGTGACAACACAGCAGACATTGGCCCAGGACACAGCAGGACAAGATGTGCAGCACCCTTGGGACCCCCCCCCAGCCAGAATTAGGGGCCTGGCAGGGGCTGTGGGACAGGGGGACACAGCCAGACCTGGGTGGCTGTGGAGGCTGCGTCCTCCTGGGCCATCCCTGCCATCCAAAGCTTGAAAGCAATTACTGGGGCTTAAAGAGGGGAGGGAAAGGAAAAGGGGAGGAGGGAAAAAATAATAATAATAATAAAAAAAAAACCAAAAGCTGAAGGGCGAGAGCAGAGCTGTGTGTGCAGAGAGGAACCTGCCACGGAGCCACCAATTAGAAAGTTTGGAGCGCGGAGCTCCCGCTGCGCCGGCTGCATCACGAGGGGAGAGCTGTCAGCTCTAATGAGCACCGCGGCAGAGAAGGCAGCAGAGCTGCTCCAAACTTGCTGCAAACTCCTGCTTTTAACCCCTTCCTCACCTAGCTCTGCCAAGGGGCTTGGCTGGAGCACGGGGACTCCCCCGAGCTTGAGGGGTCCCGGTGGAAAGAGAAGGTGACGGGAGGGGAGTGGGGTGTCAGATCCCATCGGCTGCACCGGCCTCAAAATCTCTCCTGGTGCCACAGTGAATATTTCAGCCTTGTGCTCACTGCAGGGAGTAAACAGGCAGGGAGCAATTACAGCAATGTGGGAACGCCGGGGGATGGATGGACCGATGGACAGGGAGCTGCTGGGGAGGCAGAGGGGACAGGACAGTGACAGCAGGCACGGGGACAAGAGCACCCAAGGCTGTTGTGGGTGGCCCTGCTGGTGGGTGGCAGCCTGGGGGCTCTGGGAATGGCTCTGTGGATCTTTCCCACAGTGCACACGCGGAGCTGGAGTGGCCCCTGTGCCCTCCGTGGTGGCTGCAGCAGCCCCCACAGGCCACGGCCCCACTGGGGCTCTCAGGAGCCAGCATCAGGCAGGAGGGGACACCTGGGGGGACACCATGGGGGTTGCTGCCTGCCCAGACCAGGTTTGGGGGCTCATGGCAGCTCCTCCAGGCCGTGGGCAGTTCATGGTGACTCTGTCACTGTGTGACCATCCCTGTCCTGCTTCCTGCCTCCCCCAGCTGGCCAAGGAGAGCGAGCGTCTCCAAGCAATGATGGCCCATCTTCACATGAGACCCTCGGAGCCAAAGCCTTTCAGCCAGCCTGTAAGCGTGAGTCCCTTCCTGCCCTCTGCGTCCCCTCCCTGATGGCTGCTGTCCCCTCCCTGCCCTGTGCAAGGTCACCTGCGTGGGCTCTGTGGGTTGGAGGTGCCCTGGCCACCCTGTGGCAAATGCAGCTGCTCCACCAGCTCTGACATGGAGTGGGTGCATCCCCATCCCATGGGTTCATTCCATGGGTGCCTCCCCATCCCATGGGTTAATTCCCATCCCAGAGAGACATCCCCATTCCACAGGTTCATCCCATCCCACTCTTGCACCCCCATCCCACAAATTCATCCCCATCCCACAAATTCACCCCCATCCCATGGGTTAATTCCCATCCCAAAAATTCACCCCCATCCCATGGGTTAATTCCCATCCCACAGATTCATCCCAGTCCCATGAATTCATCCCCATGGGTTAATTCCCATCCCATGAATTCGTCCCCATCCCATGGGTTAATTCCCATCCCACAGATTCATCCCAGTCCCATGGGTTCATCCCCACCCCGTGGGTCCTTCCCCACCCCCTGGCTGCATCCCACCCTTTCCAAGCCCATCAAGTTCCCCCCTGCCATCCCCTCCCCGCCTCCTTCGGAGCCGCCGCTGTTCCCGGGGCTCTCCCTGCCTTCCCAACCCCTTCCCTCCCTTCCTGTCCCTGCAGCTGAACCTGGTCTCCAGTGCCACCCTCTCCAAGAGCACTTCTGACACGTTTCCTGACGGTTTACCTCATCCCCCCACCTCGGCCACGGCGCCCATCACCCCCCTGCGGCAGGGCCCCTCCGTCATCAGCTCTTCCACTTTACACGGCGTGGGGCCCATCCGCAGGAGGAACTCCGAGAAGTTCTGCACCCCAATCTCTTCAGGTGAGCTCTGGGCCGGGGCTCAGCGCCCTCCCGAGGGGCTCAGTGGGTCCCTTCACTGCAGCCCCCCCCCTCTCCTGGTTGTTGTCCCCCTGCAGAGCTTGCACAGAATCACGAGTTTTACAAAAACGCCGACGTCCGGCCGCCCTTCACGTACGCCTCGCTCATCCGGCAGGTGAGAGCCACCCCAAAACCCCCCCTCAGCCCCCTCCCCACCTGCCGAACCCCATCTCTGCCCCTTGGGATGGCGTCAAACCCCACAAGTGACAGCCTTGTCCTCTTTCTGGCTGCCCAGGCCATCCTGGAGACCCCCGACAGGCAGCTAACGTTGAATGAGATCTATAACTGGTTCACGCGGATGTTCGCCTACTTCCGGAGGAACACGGCCACCTGGAAGGTGAGAGCAGCCCTGCCTGCCACCCTGGGCTCTCCCTGACCCTGAGCCTGGGCTCACCCCATTTCCCCCAGGCTCACCCCATCCCACCCTGGGTTCACCCCATCCCACCCTGGGCTCACCCCATTTCCCCCAGGCTCACCCCATCCCACCCTGGGCTCACCCCATCCCACCCTGGGCTCACCCCATCCCACCCTGGGTTCACCCCATCCCACCCTGGGCTCACCCCATCCCACCCTGAGCTCACCCCATTTCCCCCAGGCTCACTCCAGCCCACCCTGGGCTCTCCCTGACCCATCCTGGGCTCACCCCATCCCACCTGGGCTCACCCCATCCCACCTGGGCTCACCCCAGCCCACCCTGGGCTCACCCCATCCCACCCTGGGCTCACCCCAGCCCACCCTGGGCTCACCCCAGCCCACCCTGGGCTCACCCCAGCCCACCCAGGCCTGGCTGCTGCAGGAGATGCTCCTGTGCTAAAGGACCAGTTCATTGCTCAGCTCTAAAATGGTGTAAGAAATTATTTTAGGACCAAATCCCACTTTTTTGTGCCTCCCCCCCCCCCCCAAAAAGCCTCGCTGGGCTGTGGGGATGCATCATCCCTGCAGTGGGATACAGCAAAGGGCTGTGTAGTAAAATCCAGGGAATTTTCTGTGGAGAACAAGGGCAGAGGCAGGAGTGAGAGACTGGAAATAGCAAATGAGGTTAATGATAACCTGGGGGCAGGTGGCACTGCTGGTGGCTGGGAATGCAGGGAGGGATGAGAGGGGGTGGCAGGGGGACCATGGGCAGGGAAACCCCTCTGCCACCCCCCAAGCAGCTCCCTGTGCCCATCAGGGTCCCCCCACCCCTCTCACAGACAAAAGTTTTTGTCACTGAGGAGGATTTGTCCCCAGCCTGGGCTGCTGGAGTGAATTTTGGGGCAGCATGTGAGTGCTGGGGCTGCTCCCTCTTTGTTTTTTCCGAAATCAGAACTGGGAAAAGCCATCTGAGAGGAGCAGGGGGGTGTGGAAGGAGCACTTCTGTGATTCTGTGATTCACCTCTTGCCTCAGCCAGGGAAGATTGATTTATTTATTGTTTCCTGCTGCCCATATTTACTGAGAGGCAGCTCAGCTCCCTCCTGCTCAGGGCAGCAGGGAGTGAAGTGGCAGAGGGAAACCTGCTAGTTTAAATAAAAATAATTAAAATCAGCAAGGTGCAAGTGAGATGGAGCTTTTGGAGAGGCTTGAGGAGGAGGAACCCATTCTCCAGGAGCTCAGGGCCCCCATGTGTCGCTGCTGCAGATCCAGGCTTTGCTTCCATGGGAAGCTTTTGGGTGGATATCAGGCATTTTGGCAAACCCCTGGGATGGGGACAGGGTGGCAGCAATGGGGCAGGGCCCTCTATGGCCATCACTGCCCCAGAGCCTCAGTTTCCGCCTCTGCAGAGAGGTGAAATTGCCTTTTTCCTTCCTTTTTGTTGCTGAAAGGAATAAATATTTTGGGGTTTTTTTGCAGTTTCCACAAACCCTGTGTTAACAGGGGCAGAGTTGGAGAAGGGCACCCCTCAGTTTTCTGCTTCCCTTTTTTTATTCTTTATTTTTTCCTGTTCTACCACCAGAAAGGGATGGCAGGGGATTAAAAAGATCTGGGGGGGGAGGCTAATTCCCTTCACAACTTGCAGTGCCCAAGGCCAGGCTTCTTCTGGAGATACACAGTAAAAAAATAACATATTTCCTCTCCTTGAAAACCACTTTCCTGGGGTTTTTCCCTCCTTTCCTGTAGCTCCCCCCTGGGATGGGACAGGAGTGCTGGGGACCAAGGTGGGGAAGCCACGGGGAGACCCCAGCAGGGCCCAGGGAGAGGGTGGAGGGTGCAGAGCAAACATCATTAGAGGAGAGAGATGAGAAGCAAACAGAGCAGCTGGGCCTGGCTCTGAGCAAACACTGCCTGGAAACACAAAACCACCTCAGGCTGAGGCAGGGGACACGTCCCCTCTGCCCCCAAACTGGGGGCTGGCCTGGGACCTCCTCCGTGACCTGGGAGCAGCACAGGGATGGGGCATGCCAGGCTCCAGGGATGCAGGTCACACCCTGCTCACTGCCAGGGTTTATTTTATTTTATTTTATTTTATTTTATTTTATTTTACTTCATTTTATTTTTTTTATTATTTTATTTTATTTTACTTTAATTTATTTTAATTTATTTTACTTTATTTTATTTTATTTTATTTTATTTAGTTTAGTTTACTTTATTTTATTTTATTTTATTTTACTTTATTTTATTTTATTTTATTTTATTTTATTTTATTTTATTTTATTTAGTTTAGTTTACTTTATTTTATTTTATTTTATTTTATTTTATTTTATTTTATTTTATCCCCACCTGAGCCTTCCCAGGCCCATCCTCACCGTGACTCAGAGCAGGGGGTGTCACCAGGGCAAAAAGGGGACACTGGGCAGGGGAGGTTCTGGCTTTTCTGGCTTTGCCACACTCCTGGCTGCAGCCAGGGCTTTGTTTGGGCAAAAGGAAGGAGGGAGCATGGGCAGGACCCTGCCTGGCAGGGAGGGACATCCTGTGTGTGCTCTCAGGGACAGTGACAGGACAGTCCTGGGGTGAGGACAGAGTGGGGGACAAGAGCTTGTCCTGCTCCCTGAGGTCCCTCTTGGAATTCCAGGTCCCTGGGATGTCTGTCTGCATCCCGACCCCCCTGTCTGGGTGATGCCAGTGCAGAGTTTGGGGCCAAATGTGCCAGGGCATGGCCCAAATGGAGCACTCCCTCTGGGTGACAGTGGCACAAGGCTGGGACACAGGGCCTGGCTTCAAGCACACCAAGCGTCCCCCGAGGAGCTGGGCTGGCTGAATCAGGGGCTTCCCCCCCAAAATCCCACCAGGCTGGGCCTGGATCTCCCTCCCCAGGGACCCTGGGAGCTGCTCAGAAAGTGTCCCCAAAGGGTCAGAGGGGCCTGTCCCTGCTGCTTGTCACCGTGGGATGGATGGGTGGAGAGAGAGAGGGAGGGATGGATGGATGGGGCATGGATCCATGGATGGGTGGATGGATGGGTGGATGGATGGATGGATGGGTGGATGGATGGATCCATGGATGGATCCATGGATGGGTAGATGGATGGATGGATGGATGGATGGATGGATGGATGGATGGATGGATGGATGGATGGATGGATGGATGGATGGATG
>JAYDZK010000107.1:4199286-4210870 GCA_034509185.1 Euphonia xanthogaster | reverse complement strand
ATGGATGGATGGATGGATGGATGGATGGATGGATGGATGGATGGATGGATGGATGGATGGATGGAGGGATGGATGGACAAATGAATGGATGACAAGGGAAGAGCCCAGCTTTGTTTTTCTCCTCAAATTCCAAGCCAGAGGTGCCATTTGCTGAGTTCTGGGCCCTCTGGCACTCGAAGGCGTGGGGGGGCTCAGTCCTTGTGTCTCCTTTTGCCTTGTTGTGCTGGCCAGGCTCCTTTGTTTATACAGCCCCCGTTCGACCTTTTAAATTGCTGTTAATGTTTTAGCGTAACGAATTAGTCTCTCATCACGAATCAGGACTCGAAATAAAAAAAAAAAAAGGAGAGAAAAAAAAAACCCTCCGAGGCCAACTTCCTGAAATTGGGGTCATTCTCATTTGCAAGGCAGAGAATCTGAGAACCTTAATGCAAGGAAATTTATTCAAAGGCAGAGCCCCGGCGTGATTAGGCCCTTTGTAATTATAGCTCGGAGAGATTCCACTCCAGCCTCCTGCCTCCCTCATGGATTAGCAAGTGAGTCGGAAAAATACACAGGATTTAATTAGAGGCAAATTAAAATTGGTAATGAAATAGGGGCAGTAGCAAATGGCAGGGAGTTGGAAGGGGAAAAGGGAGCTGGTATCTCTCGGGGCTGCGCTGTCTGCCTACGTGTGTGTCTCTTTATTTTACATTTAGAAATGTAAAGATGGTCGATGTAAAGAAGAAAGGGAGGGAAAGGACCAAAACGAGAGGGGAGGGGTGGGGAAAAAAAAAAAAAGGAAGGGAAAGAGGAGCTGGCTTTGCTCAGCATCACCAGAGCTGCAGTGGAGCTGGTGTCCCTTGTCCCACCCTGTCCCCACCTTCCTCAGCACCAGCCTGGGGTCCTCCAAGCCGGCTCGTGACCGCTCGGTGCCAGTGGGCTCAGGGAGCACCCAGGGGGCTTTGGGGACACCCCCAGGAGGTGTGGGGCCGGGCAGGGAGGAGGATGGCAAGGGGGTGGCACTGAGGCCACGGCCCGTGTGCCCGCAGAACGCCGTGCGCCACAACCTGAGCCTGCACAAGTGCTTCGTGCGCGTGGAGAACGTCAAGGGCGCCGTGTGGACCGTGGACGAGCACGAGTACCAAAAGAGAAGGCCACCAAAGATGACAGGGTGGGTGCTCCTTCCCCGTGGGACACAGCCCCAGCGCTGCCACCAGCCCGGTCGCCAGGCTGGGAATGCTCAGCCCTGCATCCCTCTGCTTTCTCTCTTCCTGCAGGAGTCCCACCTTAGTCAAAAATATGATTTCAGGACTCGGTTATGGAGCACTTAATGCAAGTTACCAGGTAAGGACCCAGCCCTGGCCCTGGCAGGGACATGGGGACACTCTCAACCCTCCACAGTCCTGTTCTCCACTGGGGTCTTGCATCTCATCAGGAAAGGAGGGGCAAGGGGGATGGGTTCAAGTTGAAAGAGGGGAAATTTAGGTTTGGAAGAGATCATTCCCTGTGAGGGTGGGAAGGCCCTGGAACAGACTCCCAGAGCAGCTGTGGCTGCCCCATCCCTGGGAGTGTCAAAGGCCAGGCTGGACGGGGCTTGGAACAACCTGGGACAGTGGGAGGTGTCCCTGCCCACAACAGGGGGTGGGATGAGGTGTGATTTAAGGACCTTCCAGCCTAAATTCCACATCCCTCCGTGCTTCCTGTCGCAGGCTGCGCTGGCAGAGAGCAGCTTCCCCCTGCTCAACAGCCCCACCATGATCAACACCAGCTCGGCCAGTGCCATGCTGCACGTGGGCCACGACGACGTCAGCAGCACCGTGGAGCAGGTCAACAGCAATGGCAGCAACAGCCCCCGGCTGTCCCCACAGCAGTACAGGTCAGCCTGGCCCTGGCAGGGCACAGGGCTGCTCAGGGAGGCTGGCACGTGGGGCACTGGCAGCTCCTGCCACCGGGGTGATGGGGTTTGGGCTCCCGTCCCCAGGGTGAGGGGGGCTCTGGATCAAGGAGTTCAGGGAGTTTTGGGTGGTGGGATGCACTCCCCGAGGCTGAGGGCTCCCCCTCCTCACAGCCACCAGGAGCTGCTTGTGGGCTCTCATCCCCAGGTGAGGGGGGGGTTCTGGAACAAAAAACTCGGGGAGTTTTGGGTTATGAGATCAGCTCCCTGAGGCTGAGGGCTCCCCCTGCCCACAACCACCAGGAGCTGCCCGTGGGCTCCCACTCTCAGGGCCAAGGGGGTTTTGGCTCCTGTTCCCAAGGCAAGGGGGCTCTGGACCAAATAATTCAGGGAGTTTTGGGTGATGGGATCAGCTCCCCGAGGCTGAAGGCTCCCCCTCCCCACAGCCACCAGGAGCTGCTTGTGGGCTCCTGTTCCAGGGTGAGCAGGGTTTTGGCTCCCATCCCCAGGGTGAGGGGCCTTCTGGACCAGAAACTTGGCAGTGATTTGGGGTGGTGGGACGTACTCCCTGAGGCTGAAGGCTCCTGCTCCCCACAGCCACCCCGTGCACGTGAAGGAGGAGCCAGCTGAGGCAGAGGAGGACAGCAGACCCGTGTCACTGATGGCCACCACCAACCAGAATGTGACGATCCCCGACGACAGGGACCTGGAGGAGGAGCTGCCGGTGGAGGACTTGTCCTAAGGACTCCTTCCTCCTCCCCCACCGAGGGGCAAACCCTTCCCACCCTCCTGGACGGAGAGCAAGCCACGCTCCCACCTCCCCAAGGTGACCTTGGCGTTATCCTGGTTCTTTCAAGGCACTTCCACAAAGCAAAAGGTTTTCCTTGGGACGATGACAATGACAATGACACCAACCTGTTGCTGCTGGCGTGTCCCTCACGCTGCCACTGCCCGGGGACGGACTGGCCCCGCCACGACACCAGAAGCAAAACCCCAAGAGCTGGACTTTTCCTGCCTTCCTCCCTTGCTTAGTGACTGGTGGACGAGGATGGTAGGTTGGTTGTTGCTGTCCAAAATGGTCCCTGCTTCCCTCCTGCAGGGAAGGCACCTCCGTGCCCTGTCCCCCCACGGTGCCCGAGCCCCGGGGAGCGATGGCAGGACCCCGCTGTCCCCTCTGGGCTTTGCACTACGGAGGGATCGTGGACCCTGCCCACGTGCTGCCTCCGCCCAGCTTTGGGGCAAGAAACGGCAGAAACGGGGCAGAATCCTCAGCAGGACGTGGGGTTTGTCACGGAGCTGGGATGGACACGAAGCAGCGCGGTGGTGGGACGGTGTCCCCTTGTCCCCTCTGCCTGGCAAGCAGAGCGGCCTCCCGGCTTGCCCACCCAGCTGGTGGGGGGCTGCTGGCCCCAGCAGTGCTGGCCACCCCCAGCAGTGCTGGCAGCAAGGTCACAGCTCCCTCCTTCCTGCTGGACATCGGCCACAGCCGTGCCACCTCCCAGCCAGCCAGCAGGGATGGCCACTGCTCCCATTTCACTTCAGGGAAAGGCTCCCTGTGCCTCCCATTCCACCCCCAAAGCTGGGCCAGGGGCTTGGTGGAGCAAAGGGGCAGCATCCCCACAGCTGAGCACCTGCAGGGGACCTGGGGGTCATCAAAGCTGGCCCTGGAGGATCCCTGTGGTGGCCAAATCTGGCTGTGGCCCCCGAGCCGAGCCTGCTGCTGGTGGTGGGGGGGGGGAGGAAATTCTGCTTTTCATCTTTTCTTTTCCTCATCCTTTTGTTTGCATCCAGATGGGAAGATACCAAAAGATTTCTTAGAGACAGAAGGTCCGTAGTTCAGGTGAACAGATGGTATTCATGCCAAAAAAAAAACCACACACACAAAAAAATTAATAATAATGAGAACAACACAACCAAACACCCCTCTTCTCCCTGCTCTTTCTTTCTGGGGTGGTGATGTGGGTACCCAGTGCCAGGCTCCTCCTGGGAGGCAGTGTGACATTCCCAGTGTCCCGTGGTGGCTTTGGGGAGCATCACCTTCCCTCAGAAGTGTCTCCTTTCCCTGGGAATCCTCCCCTTTCCCTGGCACAGCCAGGCTGGCTCTGGCTGTCCTGGCACCCAGCAGGGTCGTGAGGAATCTGCTGTGATGGCCCCGGAGCTGCCCTGGTTTTAAAGGCCAGTTCTGAGCTCTCCAGAGTGGCCCTGAGGTCTCCTCTGTCCCTCTCTGTCCCCGTTTTCCTGGGATGTGACATTCCCGGGGGGTTTTGTCACCACTGGCATCACGGGAGCCGCGTTTTGGGCTGGAAGTGCCACACCCAGAGCCGTGGGTCAGGGGAAGGTGTCACCTGTCCCCGCGTGTCACCTCTGTGACCCCCCCGAGGGGCTCCTGGAGCTGTGGGGTGAGCCTGGACTCCCCTCATCCTTTTCCTTGCCCAGCGCATCCTCCGTGCCCCGCTGGCTGCAGGGATTGGGGGGGTCCCTGTGCCCCCCTGTGCCACCCTGTGCCCCCCCTGTGCCCCCCTGTGCCCCCCCTGTACCACCCCTGTGCCCTCCTGTGCCACCCCTGTGCCACCCCTGTGTCCCGGGGCTCTCCGGGCTGCAGCGGGGCCTCTCCCGTGCCCGGATCCCGGCGTTTCCCTGCTCCCCCCGATGCCCCTCTAGGTGTCACCCGCGCCCGCGGCTCGCCGTGCGAGCGCCGGGACAGCCCTTCCTTCCCAAGCATTCCCGGAGCATTCCCAGTGCCGGGACAGCCCTTCCTTCCCGAGCATTCCTGGAGCATCCCCGGCTCATTCCCAGCACCGGGACAGCTCTTCCTTCCCGGAGCATCCTCGGCTCTTTCCCGGCTCATTCCCGGTGCTGGGACAGCCCTTCCTTCCCGGCTCATTCCCGGCTCATTCCCGGCTCTTTCCCGGCGCACTCCCCGTGCCCGGCCCCTTCCCGGGCTCTGCCGGGCACCAAAGACGCTGCCCGGGCTGGGGGGCACCAAAGAGCCCCTTTTGCCGCGCACATCCCAGGCCATCCCAATCCCCTCCCTCCTGCCCACGGAGCTGCGAGGCACCATGGATTTTCCCCATCTACTTTACTTTTTCCTCTTTTTCTCTTTTTTATTTTTTTTCTCTTTTTTCCTCTTTTTCTCTTCCTTTTTCTCTTCTCATTTTTTCTTCCTTTTTGTTTACTCCCCTTATTCCTTACTCCCCCTTTTTCCTCCCTTCTATTTTTTCTTTATTCCCCTAATTTTCCTTTTCCCCCTCATCTTTCTTTATTCCCCTTTCCCCCTCTTTCCTTTATCCATTTCATTTTCTCTTTTTTTCTTTTTTTTCTTCTTCCCCCTATTTTTTCCCTTTTCCATCCATTTTTCTTTCTACTTTCCTCTCTTTTCTTTCCTTTTTATTTTTTCCATCCCCCCCAAACCCATGGGGCTCCTTCCCCTCTGCTCCGAGAATTCCCAACACTCCTTGCCCCCATCCAAGAGCACTCCCTATATATTATAGATATAAAAATAAATCTATCTATATAAAAGAGGATTTTTTTTTTCCCCTTGAAACACAGGTTTGGAAAAGCCCAGTGGCTCCAGGTGATGCCTTTTCCCCCCCTCGGGAATTCCACCATCCCAAAGGGAAACGTGCCTGGTTTGATACTCAGGGGTAAATTTAATTCCTTCTCTTACCCCCACCCAGCCTGGCCACCTCTGCTGGCTCCCACCTGAGCCCAGGTACTGTGTGTCCCCTCCTGCCTCGCTGCCTCCTCCCTTCCCACCCCTCTGGTTCATTTTTTGGTTGGAATTTTCCGGAATTCTGCGAGTTTTACCTCAAACGCTGCGGGAGGGAGGATCAAGGACCAAACACGTGGCAGAATTGTGTGTCTGTATATATTGAGATATTCTGGCTGTCAACCTAAGAACACAAATTGTTCTTTTTTTTTTTGGGGGGGGGGTCATTCTGTATTTTTGTGATTTATTTCCTGTTTCTCTCCACCCTTGGGGCATTTCTGTGAGGGGCAGCTGAGGGCACCTCCCTGGACCTAAAAAGGCATTTTTTTCTGGTATCTCCCACTGAAGGAATTACTCTTTTTCCATGGTTTTGTGTTTGTTTTTTTTATTCTTTTTATTAATTCCTCAATGATTTCTCCCCACATCTGGGGAAGAGGGGTCAGAACCCAGTGCTGGGAGGGAGGGAGGGAGGAGCAGCAGCTGAACCTGCATCAAACCAAAGGGTTTCTTCGCTTTGTTTACACCCCTGGCCAACCTCACGCCCCGCAGCATCTCCCTGGATCTAGGTTTTTGTCCTGGAAGCGTTGGGGAAGGTCGGGACATTCCAGAGCCAGGGGCTGGGCGGGGAGGATGGAACCGCGACAGATTGGGGACATCCCCCTCGGGGACATCCCCCGCCGGGAAGCGCCAGCCCTGCCACGACCTTTTTTTTTTTTTTTCCCCTGTTTTTCCCCCTGTTTTATCCCGGTCCTGCGCGGCGCTGGGTGGGAAGGTGATGCTGGGGAGGGTGGGGTGAGGTCCGAGGGGGCGGAGGGGAGGGCGGATGTGTAAAAAGTGACCCCAAGCCTCCCTCCGTGCCCGCCCCCGGCTGCCTCCCTCCCTCCTCGTGCTGTATAAAGGAAATCCTGGCTGTGTATTTGTACTCCGAGCTCCGTGTGTCTGCCTGGGCAGACGGTAAACTCTTGTACAGTAGGTCTAGCTGCATGTAATCTGTATGGACAATGGCATTATAAAATGCAATAAAAGAAATTACCTATCGTGCTGCTGGCCTGGTTTGCTTAAGGTTATTGTGGAGGGAAAAAAAACCCCCAAATTCAGAGTTTTTACAGAATTCACGGATTTATTGAGATCTGTCTGTGATCTCCAGCGTGAAAACCTCCAGGGGTGGGGACTCCACCATCTCTCTGGGCAGCTCCTTCCCAATTCCTGACTCATTTTTCAGTGAGGAAATTCTCCCAGGAGCAATGGCCAGCCCAGGAAGGAGAGGGGTGAAAAGTGGCTTCGTCTGCTGGGTGAGTGTGGGGTGAGCTGGGGTCTGGGTCCCCATTTCCCCATCCCAGCTCTGGGGGTTTGGGTCCCCATTTCTCCCTCCCAAGTTCTGGGGGTTTGGTTCCCATCTCCCTCTCCCCAGGCTGATTTGGGTTCCCATCTCCCCCTCCCCAACCACCCTGGGACCATCCCTGGCTCTGATGGATTTAACACTTGGAGATTTTAACTTTTAAACTAGAAACTTTTTTATCCTTTTTTTTTTAGTGTTTTTTTTTTGTTTGTTTGTTTTTTTTCCCTTGGCACAGACACGAAAGCTCTCCCAGTCTGATTACAAAACCAGTCTGTGGATGGGAGGGGACACTGGGACAGGTCACCCCTGCCTGGTGCACAACAACTTCCTGCTCCCCAAAAAATGCTGGCAGGAGGCACCCACGCCTCTCCTGCTCTTCCCTCCTGGTGCTCCAGGGCTGTGTCCTCATGGATCCCTCCCTTCCCTCCAGCTGGGCCCCAAATCTTTGTGATTTTTGCCCACCCTGATGCTTTGCCCCAAATCTTTGTGATTTTTGCCCACCCTGATCCTTTTCCCCAAATCTTTGGGATTTTTGCCCACCCTGATGCTTTGCCCCAAATCTTTGGGATTTTTGCCCACCCTGATGCTATTCCCCAAATCTTTGTGATTTTTGCCCACCCTGATGCTTTGCCCCAAATCTTTGTGATTTTTGCCCACTCCTGATGCTTTGCCCCAAATCTTTGTGATTTTTGCCCACTCCTGAAGCACAACTGAGGGAAGTCACTGCCTTGGATATCCCAGAGCCAGCACAGCTTCCAAAGAGCTCCCAAGAACCAAAAAAAGGAGGGAGAAGCCTGGGGGTTTTGGGGTTGGGATTTTTCTCACATGAGCATTAATAAATTGGAATATCAGGGTCAGGAAGGGAAATGTCCAAAGGGTTCCTGCTCTGAGATTTGGGCCTTCCCTGAGTCTCTGGTGTCTTGGGAATCTCTGTGGCTGCATCCCCTGGGATCAGGGATGAAGGGACCCCAAAACACTCAGGCCACTCATTCCTGGGCCACCAGTGGGGTTGCTGTGAAGCCCCTGCTCTGGGGGCTCCAAAAATGGGGAGAAGAATAATTGTGGGAAGGAGAAGCCCAGGAGTGGTGGGAGCAGGCCCTGGATGGGTGTCAGCTCCCACTCCCGCCGCCCCAACCTCTCCAAAAGCCTCAGCTCATCCCCATCTGTGCAGAAATCTGGGAAGGAGCACAGAGTGGAGGGAAGTTTTGGGGAAGTTTTTAATTTTTCCAATTTTTCCATCTTCCAGAGATGAATGTTCACGGGGCCCCATTTATTTTTTTTTTAATATTGAATGTCCATTTCCTTCTCTCTCTTTTTTTTTTTTCTTTTTCTTCTTTTTTTAATTATTTACAGAAATAGCTCGTGACTCATCAAAATCTTTCAGCAGCACATGTAAAACAGAGGGGTCATTCACTGCAGACCCAGCCAGGCAGGCAGAGCCTCCTCCCCCCAGCAGAAGGGCTGGAGGAGGTTATTTGGTTTAGAGACTTTGTGTGTGCACAGGGACAGGGAAATTCTGCTCCACGGATCAGGGGGTGATGGCTCAGACCCCAAAAAAACACGGCTGGGGCTGCAGAGCCCAGCTCTGTCCCAGGACCCAGCCCCATCCCACCACACTCTGCGGCTCCAGGGCTCTTTCATTCCTTGTTTTCCAGGATCACACGCGTTTTCTCTTGTTTATTTATTTTCTTTTCCAAGCCTCTGCCTGGGGATAGATGCCGGGAATGTTGCAAAACCCTCTTTGAACCCAAAAGTTGAGGCTTTGGTGCTAAATCCTCGCCGGAGACGGGAAGGTCAGGGAGGTTTAAATCTCCAACGCCTCCAGTCTGGGGCACAGGGAGCCACGGGGAACCCACAGGGTTTGGGGTGCAGATCTGGGATTTTGGGGGTGCAGACTGGGGGGGTTTAGGGTGCAGAGCTAAAGGGCTTGGGGTGCAGATCTTGGGGTTTTGGGGGTGCAGATTGGGGGGATTTAGGGTGCAGGTCTGGAGGGTTTTGAGCCCTGAGGGTTTTGGGGTACAGATCCAGGGGTTATGGGGTGCAGATCTGGGAGTTTTGGGGTGTAGATTCAGGGATTTGGGAGTGCAGATTCGGGGGTTTTGGGGTGTAGCTCCAGAGGAGGGTTTGGGGGTGCAGATCTGGGAGTTTTGGGGCACAGATCCAGAGGGGTTTGGGGATGCAGATCCGGAGGTTTTGGGATGTAGATCCGGGGGTTATAGAGTGCAGATCTGGGGGTTTTGGGGTGCAGATCTGGGGGTTTTGGGGTGCAGATCTGGGGGTTTTGGGCTGCAGCTCCGGGGAAGGTGGAGCCCAGCCCCTGCTCCCCCCGAGGAGCAGCCGGGAGCTGCGAGAGCTGGGCTGGGTTTATTTTGGCGGCGGCGGAGCCGGGAGCGGCGCGGGGTGCCAGGGTTTGTGAATGTGGGTCAGTGCAGTCACACACCTACAGGAACGGCCTTGTTTGCCCAGACCCAGCCAGATCCCACAGCCAGAGCCTCCCTCGGAGAGCAGCCGGCCCGGGGGGAGCGCGGGATGAGCCCGGGTGGGATCACTGCAGGATTCACCCGGACCCTGGGAGCGCAGGATGAGCCCGGGTGGGATCACTGCAGGATTCACGAGCACAGGATGAGCCCGGGTGGGATCACTGCAGGATTCACTCGGGCTCTGCAGGTCCACCCCGCCCCAGGCCCTGCTCAGGTTGTTCCTTTCTATCATCCTCTGTTATTTTGGGGGAAAAAAAGTCCTTGGGTTTGTGGGCCACACTCCCTTCAGTGTGCTGAGTGTGACTCCCTGGACACAGCGAGTGTTTTGCTGCTCTCCTCCATCCTTGGAGCTTTCCAGTGCCAGGATGGGAGCAGATTTCCCCCCAGACCCCCCTGCCCAGGGCCCTGCAACCCACCCGAGCAGGAGGCTGCAGGAGCACACTGTGCTCTGTCAGGCCAGACACAAAAGGAGCCGAATCCAGGCCAGGAGCAGCTCCCAAAATCTCCAAAAATCAGCAGGCGGGCTGAGCAGAGCTCACACTCCTGGTGGGGCTCCTACAGGCTCCCACAGGACATCGAGTGCTGATGCTTCACCCTGAGTGACAACTCTGCCTTCAGGACGGAGCTTCTGGAAAAATCCTGAGCCTCCAGTCCCACTTGGTGGCCCAGGATGCCCCAGTCCCACTTCCTGACCTGTTTCCTTCCCTTGTGGCCGCAGCCGTGGCAGCCCCTTGTCCCTCACCCCTTGTCCCTGGCCCTGCCAGGCTGCCCTGGTGACAGCAGAGGTTGGTGACAGTGGTGGTGGCTGTCACACCACACCACGTCCAAGAAAAGGACCAGCCAGCATGGCAAAAGTCAGAAAATGCAGAGGGCTTCAGTCCTTTCACTCAAAGGTTCCAATCTCTCCTTAGCTCAACTTAAACCAACCTTCCCCATGAGCAACCACCCTCTCCTAATTAACCTCACCACAGCCCTCTCCTGTGCCCTCCCTTAATTGCAGTGGCCTTCCTCACACTGGTGAGCACAAAATTCTCCCTTGTACACGAGGCCGGAAAGGCCCAAAGGTTGTTGGCCCATTTGGACTCCTACAGCCCCTGGCAGACGGTGTGAAATTCCTGATTAAAGAGCCCATTTGACCGTCAGCATCCTCCCCAGTCTGGTTTATCTGACAGCAGCTCTACTCTCAGAATTTCAGTCTGGACCCTGCTCCCCCTCCAGCGAGGAGCCCCCGGGCTCTCCCCGGGCTCCAGCCCCGCTCTGGAACATGGAGCCAAAACTCCAGAGGGTCAAACCCAGCAGGGATGGAGCCCGAGGGCAGGGAGTGACAGTCCCTGGTCTGGCACAGCGTGACAGTGTGACAGTGTGACAGTGTGACAGTGTGACAGTGTGACAGTGTGACACTCCCTGCTGCCGCCCCGTGCTGTGGCCTCTCCCCAAGCTGCCTTGCAGCCCCGGGCTTTTAAACACAGGAAAACACAGGAAAAAGCAGCAGTGGGATTGAAAACAACTTCACAAACATCCCACCGGCTCCTCGTGACGCTCGGCACGGGGACAAATCCCCGCGGGGCCCTGCGGGGACACGGCCCCGGGGTGAATAGTGAATTCCAGGCTGGGCTGCTGGGGATGTGCTGCTGCTGCTGCTCCAGCCCGGGCTCCTCGGCGTTCTCAGGGACACTGTGACACCGTCACCTCCGATCCCAGCAGCCCCAGGCATCGCCCCAGGGAGCCGAGCCTCATTTTCCAGTCGGGGAAACTGAGGCACGGAGGGGTGGGGGAGGCAGAGGCGTTCCCTGGACACGGCAGGGAGTCAGGGAATAAAGCTCCCACTTGGCTTTCCTGCCTGGGGGAAAGTGGACAGGCTGGAGCACCCACCCGGGGGGCTCCAACACCCACCCAAGGGGCTCCAACACCCACCCAAGGGGTCCAAAATCCACCCGAGAGGGCTCCAACACCCATCTGGGGGTTCCAACACCCACCCAAGGGGGTCCAACACCCACCCAAGGGGTCCAAAATCCACCCGAGAAGGCTCCAACACCCACCTGGGGGTTCCAACACCCACCCAAGGGGCTCCAACACCCACCTGGGGGTTCCAACACCCACCCAAGGGGCTCCAACACCCACCTGGGGGTTCCAACACCCACCCAAGGGGCTCCAACACCCACCTGGGGGTTCCAACACCCACC
>JAYDZK010000107.1:4178912-4196995 GCA_034509185.1 Euphonia xanthogaster | reverse complement strand
AGCTGGTTTCATTAGCCAAGAGTCGGGGAATTAAAATAAAAATGAGCATTAGGGATTGGGGGAACCCCAAATTGTAGAGTTGCTCGTGGGGGGAACAGGGACAGGAGTGTCCCAACACATCTCAGGGATGGGACAGGCACAGGTGACAAGGGAAACCTGAGGAAGATCAGGGAGCTGTTTATTTTATTTTCTTTTCTTCCTCCAGGTCCCTGATGGATATTCCTGGCTGGAAACACCACAGGATTGGGGTTGGAGTTGGGATTGATGGGACAGGGATGGACCTGGGGGTGCCTGACCCTGCAGGATCCTGGGAATCTCCACCTGAATCCAAGGTCCCAGCACGCTGGGGACACAACAGATCTGGGATCAGGCTCAGATCCCCCATCCCCATTTTCCCCTCCTTCCCAGTGATGCCAACGGCACTGGTTGAGGATTGGGATCAGGATTGGGATGAGGATCAGGATTGGGATGAGGATCAGGACCAGGATCAGAATCAGGATGAGGATGAAGGTCATGATGAGGATCAGGATGAAGATCGGGATGAGCATGAGGACCAGGATGAGGATCAGGACCAGGATCAGAACAAGGATCAGGACAAGGATGAGGATGAGGATCAGGATCAGGATGAAGATTGGGATGAGGGTTGGGACCAGGATGAGGATATGGAGCAGGATGGGGATGAGCATCAGGATCAGGTTTGGGACCAGGATGAAGATCTGGATGAGGATCAGAACGAGGATCTGGATGAGAATCAGGGCCAGGATCAGGATGAAGATCATGATGAGGATCAGGATGAGGATCAGGACCACGATCAGGATCAGAATCAGGATCAGGATGAGGATGAAGATCACAATGAGGATCAGGATGAAGATCGGGATGAGGATTGGGACCAGGATGAGGATCAGAATCAGGATGAGGATGAGGATGAGGATGAGGATGAGGATGAGGATGAGGACCAGGGTCAGGACGAGGATCTGGCTGAGGATCAGGACCAGGACAAGGATCAGGATCAGGCTCAGCCTGAGAGTGAAGCACCCCCTTCCCACCCGAGCTGCAGCTCCGTCAACACAGATGGCAAAATCTAAATGTTATGATAAGGTATTTCTCCCAAATTTCCATCTTAATAGAATTACGAGCCTGTAATTACCCTACAAGCCTGAAAACCTGCCGGAATCCCAATTAGGAATCTGAGGACATAATTGGCCCCTAATTAGAAAGATTTGTCAAATGAGCACAATTTTCTCACCTCTTCTTCTTTTTTTTTTTTTCCCTCTCCCCTTTTCTTTTTCTCCTCTTTTGCCCCTGATGAAAATACAGATGTTTTCTTTCCCCCTCCACCTCTTTCCCCATAAACACGGGGCTGCAATCCCAGCTGCACATCCCATTCCTCCAGGCTCTTGGGAGAGTCAGGCTCTGCAGCAGAGCAGGTGTTGGGCCACTTTTATTTTTTTAAAATTCCCTGGAAAACTGCACAATTAAAAAATGATAAAAAATAGATTAAAAAGAAACAGAGAGGGGAGAGTCCTGGAAAACTCCAGGCTTGTTCCCCTGTGAGGATGGGCACCATGGGCTGGCTGGGGTGGGGAGGGAGATGCTGGAGCAGATTTTGGGGTGGGGGATGTGGAGAAGGTGGACAAAGAGAGCATCACCCCACAGCTGCCATTCCAGTGGGGTTTTTGGGGAGCAGGGACTGGGATGGAGCACCCCCGGTCCCTCATGGCAGTGGCACAGCTGGAGCTGGGTAATTCCTGTTCCAAAATCCAGGTTTTGAGGTTGGGCACAGGGCCAGCACAGAGCCACACCGATCCACAATCCTGGAATCCTGCTGAGCCCACGGAGGGGCGAAACCACCCTGGGAGCAAAGCCAGGATGGCCAGGCAGGAGGGACCACCCAGGGGTGGGATCCACCCTCAGCCCTGCAAAGGAGCGGCCAGATGAAAGCCTGAGGGGGTTTGGGCTCATCCCGAAGGAGCTGGAACGGGGACGACTCCAGAGGAGGATTTTTCATCACCAAGGAGAGCTCCCATCCCCCCCGCAGGTGTGCCTGCACCCCATCCCCATCCCAAATCCCACCTGGAGCGCAAAACCAGCCCCGTGCCACGTGCTGGCAGCACAGCCCCCCCTCATCTTCCTCCTCCTCCTCCTCCTCCCGCCAGAGCCTCTTTAGTTAAAAGCGACAACAGGAGGGGAGGGGTGGGGGGAGGGCATAGGGGGAAGCCTGGTTTTCCTAATTAACAATTAGCACAGAGTGTGCTGCTAATTATGTGGTTCCATGTAATTAAGAAGCTAATTAGTGCAGTGTCAATTAAGATTTAATTAGTACCCTTGTCAAAAATGCTTGAAAGCGCCGTTTATATGCGAGCACTTCAATATTTCAATGGTCACGATCCTGGCGGGCCTGGGAACAGAAATCCTGACTTTTTATGGATATTGTCCCTTAGAACCTGCCACGTGTGTCCTGCCACACACCTGGGCTGGCTCTGCAGGCAGCTGGGGACGTGGCAGAGCTGGGCTGGGGGCGTTGGTGTCCCCAGGGGTGGGCCAGGGGCGTGTGGAGCATCCCGTGGGAATGGGAGAGGCAGAAATTTCGCAGCTGGAGAGGGGTTGGTTTGCAGCCTTGGGAGAAGTTTAGATTGGTGTGAAAGCAAGGTACACAGACATTGAAATCACACAGACACGACAGAGAAATCATCAACTTCTGTTTCTATAGCTGTAAGGAAGAAGATGCCTTAAGTAAGAATATGCCTGGCACGCCCCCAGAGATGTGCCAGGGGCATGTGGAGCATCCCGTGGGAATGGGAGAGGCAGAAATCTTCACAGGCTTGAGAAGGTTTGATTTGCAGCTTCGGAAGGAGTCTGGATTGGGGTGAAAGCAACTCACAGAGACATGGAAACCATCCAGACACGACAGAGAAATCATAAACTTGTGTTTCTATGGCTGTGAGAAAGAAGATGCCTTGAGTGAGTAAGAAACTGCATCAGATAAGGTGATGGAGGGATTGCTAGTGCAGTGATGTGACTGTGTAGAATAAGCTGAGTTTAGATTTATAACAGAGACCTGTGTGTGCACTTGTAATCAGACATGATTGGACAGAAGTAGCCACGTTGCAGTAGAGGGAAGTAAAGGTGGCAGGTCAGAAAAGCAAAAGAAACTCAGTGGCATCAGCTGTTGGGTCAGAAAGTTAATTTATTATTGTCTTGTAATGAAGGCAATCTGTCCAGTATCCTGCTGGAGCCAAACCTGGCTAAACCACTGCTCCAAAGTCACACAGAAGGTGACAAGGAGTCTGAGGAGCAGAGGATGCCCAGGAGGGGCTGGGATTTTTTATTCCCCTTTCACTTTTCCCCCTTTGCCTTGGATGGAGCAGCTCAGCCTCAAAGAGTCAGGGCCATCCCGCCTGGAATCTGGCAGGGCCAGCACTCTGGAGTATCACAGGAGGGGATGAGGAGTCTGGGATGAGGAGCACAGAGGATGCCCAGGAGGGGCTGGGATTTTTTTTTCCTCGTTTTCCCTTCTCCCTCCCCACTGCCTTGGATGGAGCAGCTCATCCTCAACCATCCCCCATCCGACAGGAGCCAAACCTGCCCAAGCCACTGCTCTGGAGAGGATGAGGAGCCAGGGGAGCACAGAGGATGCCCAGGAGGAACTGGGATATTTTTTTCCTCATTTTCCTCGTTTTCCCTTTTCCCTCCTACCCTGGATGGAGCAGCTCATCCTCAACTATGCCCCATCCTACAGGAGCCAAACCTGCCCAAGCCAGGAGGGGCTCTGGAGGGGATGAGGAGTCAGGGGAGCACAGAGGATGCCCAGAAAAAAAACTGGGATATTTTTTTTTCCTCATTTTCCCTTCTCCCTCTCCTCTATCTTGGATGGAGCAGCTCATCCTCAACCACCACCCATCCTACAGGAGCCAAACCCAGCCAAGCCAGGAGAGGCTTTGGAGGGGATGAGGAGCCTGGGGAGCGCAGAGGATGCCCAGGAGGAACTGGGATAATTTTTTTTCTTCATTTTCCCTTCTCCCTCTCCTCTGTCTTGGATGGAGCAGCTCAGTATCAACCATGCACCATCCTACTGGAGCCAAACCTGCCCAAGCCACTGCTCTGGAGGGGATGAGGAGCCTGGGGAGCACAGAGGACGCCCAGGAAAAACTGGGATATTTTTTTCATCATTTTCCCTTTTCCCTCCTACCCTGGATAGAGCAGCTCAGTATCAACCATGCCCCATCCCACTGGAGCCAAACCTGCCCAAGCCAGGAGGGGCTTTGGAGGGGATGAGGAGCCTGGGGAGCGCAGAGGACGCCCAGGAGGGACCGGGATTTTCTCTTCCCCGTTTTCCCTTTTTCCCTCCCCCCTGCCTCGGCCGCGGCTGAGGCGCTGCTCTCCCACAACGGCTGCCAAAATAGAGCGAGACAGGGTATAATTACAGACACTTACTGCGGCCATTACACCACCAGCACGGGCTGCGCCGAGTGACACACGACCCGTCAACTCCTTATTCACGCCATTAAGGGGACTCATTAGCATCTTCGCTCAGAAGCAAAATTACCCTCACTGCTCATTTCAAGATGTCATAAATTTTAATTTAGGGCCCAAAGATAGCACAATGGGAGCGGAGCTGGCTCTCTCCCGGCAGCCGCTGGCTGGCTGAGGGAGGTGGAGGTGGTGGGAGGGAGGTGGAGGGGCTGGAGGGGGAGGAAAGAGGGATGAGAGGGTTGGTTTGATGAAAGGTGGGGGGGTTTTGAGGAGAGATGGGGAAGGAGGGGAGAGGAGATGTGCCCGAAGGCCTGGGAAGTTCTCTATCCTCTTGGAGGAGGAGGAGGGATGAAGGCTGTGGGATGAGGGCTGAGGGATGAACATTTCCTGGGAGGAGCAGAACAGGGGCAGTGCCACCAGCACAGCAGCACAACCTGGCCCCTCTAAATCCCCTTCCTCGGGAGGCTGCTCCATCCCTGGGAGCGTCCAAGGCCATGCTGGGATCCTGGAAGAGGGGTGGGATGGGATGGAATCCCTCAAAATCCAAACAATCCAACAATCCCATCACCCAGGCTGGGCTCTGGCTGGATTTTTTTGGGGAGATTCCCCAAAATTCCTCAGAGGGGGATCAGGAAGGTGGATCCCAGAGGGACAGGGCAGGGCTGTGGTGGTGCTGTGGCAGCAGAGGGCAAATCCCTGCAGGAGGAGAGGAGGCTCCTTGTGCTCCTGCCACCTTTTGGTTTAGGAGGCACAAACCATCCCTGGCAATCCCAACCCCATCCCACTGCTCTGGGTGTTCCCACTCCTCGCTGGGAGCAGCACCCCAAACCCTCCATGGCCCTTTCTGCTCTGGCACCTCTGCAGCTCAGCAGGAGGCTGGGGATGTGCTCTAAGTCCCACCAAAACAAAAAAAAAAAAAAGTAAAAAAAAAAAGTTGCTTTTATTTTAGTGTGAAAGTAGCTCCTGGAACAGCAGAGCAACTTCTGCAAGAGCTTTTCCCAGCCCATCTCTCCTCCAGCCAAGCCCTGAGAGCCTCCCTGGTGAGTTTTGGGGGGCCCAGCCCATCCCAGCTCACCCCAGCCCGTGGGTGCTGCTTTAACCCCCCCAAGGAAAGTGAGAGGAGACCCCCCCTGATCTCCCCCTCCCCTGCAAACTCTGCCAGCAGCAGAGGCAATTACAAACCCCTTAAACTTTACCAGCTTCCAGGCTGGTGATTAATGACTTCAAATGTCCACATCTCTAAAAACCAGGGCGGGAGGCAGGGGGGGCAAGAATGAGAAGCAAAGCAGCTCCAATTCCAGGCAGCCGAGGGACTCTGGCCCACTCCAGTGCCATAGGAACATCTATCCAGAAAGGTTATGTTAATTTTTAATGGACAAGGCCGTAATTAATTTCCGAGGCTGCCTGGATTAGCAGGGAGTGTAAATTCCAGCCTCAGCTCGGGCTGCAGATAAACCAACACCGCTGAGGGCTGGGGCCTCCGGGCTGCCCAGGCTGGAGTAAAGCCAAGCCTCGGGGTTTTGGTGGCTCTTGGGGACTCTGTGCCCTCCCATGTGGCCACAACCCCCTCTGCCAGCCCTGGGCACGGTGCTGGTGGCACCTGGGGTGGAGTTGCCCGGCAGGTTGGCACCACAGCCGGCCTTGGAGATGCTGAAGCATCCAGAGGAGCTTTGGGAAGGTGAAGAGTCGGAATAATCCCTCCAGAAGGCTTTGGAGAGGCTGGCAGGGAGGGGTCTGCACCCGGCAGGCTGGGATCATGTGGCCTGGCAACACAGTAAGTTTTGAAAGGGAAGAAAAGGCTCCATTATTCTCCCATTAAAGTCTCCCCCCTCTCCCTTCCCTTCCCTCTGTCAGTCTCTCCTTCTCTCTCTGCCTTCCCCCAGCCTCTCCTAAGACAGATCATTCCCTTAATCATTCTGGAAAAGAACCCCAAGCTGATATAATATTATAATTAATTAATTCACTAAAAAGGTATTAAATTTCTTTTCCCCCCTGTGGATATTATCTGAATTCATTGACCTTTAGAAAAATCACCCTCTAATTGTAACCAGGTTCAAGTGCATTTCCAGCCTGTCCCTTTTACATTAATAATATCTTCCAGGACTCCACTATGCTGCTTAAATATTGTATAAATTTCACTGCCCCCTCAAAAAAAGGAGAGAGAGAAAGGCATGAAATGAAAACTGGGAGCTGATTAAAGCAGCTCCAGAGCGTTGGGGGGAAGAGGGGAAGAGAACTCCAGGGTGGTGTGGGAGATGGACAAACACAGCAGGGCCCTGGAGGGGCTGGGGTGGGAATTCCACATTCCCAGGGAGGAGGAAAATCCCAGGATGGGGATTCAGGGTGGCTCCCAGGTAGAGGGAGCTGACAGCCAGGATTTGGGGTGCAGCCTGCTGGGAAAGGCTCCCTGTGAGCCCAAAAACCTCTTTGGGGTGTCCCTGTGGCACAGTGAGTGTGAGAGAAGTGAATTCCCAAACACCAGGACAACTGATGTCGGGCTGGCTCTCCTCAGTCCCAGCACCCCGGGCTGTGCCCTGGGCTCCTGCTCTGGCCACCCCAGTGCCCCTTGTCCCCTCTCCTGGTGGCTCTGTGCCCCGACAGGACCGCTCTGGTCCTGGCAGCTCCATGCTCAATCCTCCAGCCAGGAGCTGCTCCAGCATCCAGGGCTGTAAATCCAGGCAGGCACGGAAAATCCAGCTGGGCTGGGAGGCTGAGGAGCCAGAGCTGCCCTGGCAGCATTCCCAGCCCTGCCAGGCCTGGCAGAGCGGGGCCATTTGGCTCCTGAGGTGACTCAGGGCTGCAAATTCCTGCGGATCCACAGGGGAGGCAGAGCTGAGCACCTCAGAGTGCCCCGAGCTGGCTCTGACACACACACAGAGCTGGGAGTTTGCATCCCATGGGAACCGGGCTGCAGCCCAGGAAAGGACCAGGTCAGTCCCCTGTGCCACCCTCACCTGGGTGCCGGGGAAACTGAGGCAGGAACCTTCCACCTGCACCTCAAAAAAAACATCCTGGCTTCAGCTTCACGTCAGCTGTGGAGGCACCACATTGTCATGGGCAGTCCCAAGGTGGCTTGGAACAGCTCTCCCGTCCAGGTGAGCCCCCCCAGGTGTCCCTGGATCCTTCTCCCCTCCAGGTGAGCCCCCCCAGGTGTCCCTGGATCCTTCTCCCCTCCAGGTCAGCCCCCCCAGGTGTCCCTGGATCCTTCTCCCCTCCAGGTCAGCCCCTCCCAGGTGTCCCTGGATCCTTCTCCCCTCCAGGTCAGCCCCCCCAGGGGTCCCACCTGGCTCCAGAGGGGCTCCAGCCCTGGAGCATCCCCCGGTGCCTCCTCTGGGTCAGCTCCAGCAGCTCCAGGTGCTGCTGCTGTGGGAGCCAGGGCTGGGCCAGCTCTGCAGGTGGGGGCTGAGAGCCCAGATCAGCCAGGGTTTGGGTCCTGGGTGATTTGGGCTCTCCGTCCAGGTCCCAGACGCCCCCGGAGCCCCGGCGAGCGCCGCTCTCCCGCTCCCGAGCCCCAGCGGCGCATCCCGCCCGGCCCCGGCTCTCCGCGACCTTCGGGCTCTCTCTTGTGGCTGCTCAGCCCCGCTGCAGCCTCGCCGCCGCCGCCCCGAGCCCGCCCGGCCCCCTGTGCCCCTGCCCGGGTCCCCTCCAGCCGCTCCCGGGCTCCCCATCCTCCCTCCTTCCCCTGGGAGCCGCCCCGAGGCTGGGAAAGCGCCGGGGGCGGGGTGGGAGCAGGAGCCTCCCGTGCTGCCCCCATCCCGCGGCTCCGTCCATCCCTCCCAGTCCATCCCAGTCCATCCCAGTCCCTCCCAATTCCTCCCAGTCCATCCCAATCCATCCCAGTCCATCCCAGTCCATCCCAATCCATCCCAATCCCTCCCAGTCCATCCCAGTCCATCCAAGTCCATCCCAATTCCTCCCAATCCATCCCAATTCCTCCCAATCCATCCCAATCCCTCCCAGTCCATCCCAGTCCATCCCAGTCCCTCCCAGTCCATCCCAATCCATCCCAGTCTCTCCCAATCCATCCCAGTCCCTCCCAGTCCATCCCAGTCCATCCAAATCCCTCCTAATCCATCCCAGTCCCTCCCAGTCCATCCCAGTCCCTCCCAGCACGCAGACCCCGGCCCCTCCTCATCCCGCAGCCCCTCCAGCTCTCCCTCTCTCCCTTTCCTCTGGATTTCTCCCGGTTTTGCCGTGGCTGCCTCGCGGGCTGTAATTAAGAGCCTCCTCTCCCGTCTCCTCCGGGCTGTGCCAGCCGAGGAAAGCCCCTTCCATCCTCCCTGTCCCCTTTCTGATTTTATTTTCCTTCCCCCCCTGCAGCACATGAAGGGATGACAGTGCTCCGAGCCGGGCTCCTTTGCATTTCTGAGTTGGTTCTGTTAATTGGAAGGAGGGTTAAGAATCTGCAAGGTCGTTTCAATCTCCGTCTGACCTTCAGAGTAATCCTCGATGCCAACACCAGAGCATGTCATTAAAATGAGGCCCCTCTTCCACATCCCGGCATCCCTTTATTCTCTCCTTGTGCACATTAATTGCTCATAAGTTGATTTGATCTCCCTATTCTGCGAGAAGTAAATTGCCCTCTTATTTCGCCATTTTCATCCTGTTTTCTTAATTAGGCCCTTCAAAATCTCCAAGGGCCTCAGCCGGGCCGCAGGCCTCATCCTGGGAATAAATTTTGATCTCAGGATGATAAAGAGTGAGCAAAGCCCGAGCTGGAAGGATGGCATTGGCTGCCCTCCCTCCTGCCTGCTATTCTCCTGACATGAAAAGGCTATCAGTTTTTCTCTGTGTTAATATAGGAAATCATTCACACTTCAGGCGTTGTTCTCTATTTAGTGTTCGCACTCCCCTGATAAATCAAATCAGGGATTTTTTTTTTTTTTTTTTTTTTTTTAATTCTTTTTTTCTCTAAAGTGTCTGGAACCACTCGTTCCTTCTCCCCCCTCTCACCACCTTCAGCCTTTTCTCGTTCTTTTTTCCCCTCCTTCTCCTTTTAATAAAGTTTCCAAGATAAACCCCCGTGATTTTCCAGCCTGGGAAGTCTAATTTGAGGTGGATTTTCTTGCCTTTTTCCCCCTCCTGTGTGTGTTTAACACCAGCACCCGAGGGGAGTGGGAGCCTGGCACGTGGCTGAGGGGCTGCAGACGTGGTTTGGGATAAGTTTTGCCAGGCAGAGGCTTTTAAAATCTACTTTAAAAGGAGATTTTTCCCCTTGCATTGGGCAGGAGAGTCCCCAAAACCTGCCTGGCCCAGGGGTCCCAGCACCCAGAGGGGTTCTGCAGAACCCTGAGGGGATGCTGGACAAAGAAGAAGCTGCCACGCTCCAGGATGTTGTAAATAAATATATTTTTAATGATTCTTCTTCCATTCCAGTTCATTCTTTTATACATTTATTTATAAAACAGTAGTAAAATTTTTTAATCAGAGCACAGTGCATTAAAAAAAAAAAAAAAAAAAAGAAAAAACAAACAAAACTCCCCAAAAGATTTAAAAAAAAATAGTAATTATAATCCACAACTGTTTGCTCACAGCCAGGGGAAACATCTCGTGCTGAGCAGTGGCCAAGCCTTGCCCAAGGGCGCCCTAGAGCCACAATAATCCACATTTCCTGTGGGATTTCGTGCCCTGAGCACCCAGCCAGCCCCTCTGGAGGGCACAGCTCCGTGGCCCTCCCACAGCCACAGGTCCCCAGCACGGCCAGGGGTGACCCTGGCGGGGACAATTCTCTTTGCAGGCACTGATGGCAGCACACAAAGGGTGCCAAGGCCTCCTGTGAACACCCCCAGAGCTCCAGCCCGGAGCCCCTCCAGGCTCTCAGGTCTCCTGGATCCTCCTCTTGCCCAGGTGAGCACCTGGAGCCCCTCCCAGTGTCCCCTCAGGTCCCCTCCTGCTCCCTGCCCTGCTCCAACTCCTCCTCCCTCTGCACTTCCCCGCACCCTCACATCCCACAGGCCCCTCTGGGGGGCTGTCCCCCACCTCCAACCCTAAATCCTGTCACCAGGGGCCACCTGAGTCCCCCCAGGACACCTCTGTGTCCCCCCAGGACACCCGGCTCCAGGTGGGGGCACTGAGTGACCCCACAGCCCAGGGGGGACGATCCCCAAGGGGTCTCCTCTCCTCTCCAGCTTCCCTCCTCTCTCCCTCAATAAACCCTGGAGGATTTTCCAGCCTTCCCCTGCCCTTCCCAGCTCCCTCCCAGCTGGATTGGGAAGTCAGGACCCGAGGCAGAGCCCAGAGCAGCCTCCCAGTACAGAGCTGTGGAGCAAACTGGTGACACTGGGAGGAGAAACAACCCCTGAATCCCCAGCTGGGAGCAGCAGCTCAGCCCTGGCAGCTGGCACAAACCATTCCCTGGTCACAGCCCGGAGCTTCGTGCCCACGTGGGGCAGGACTTTCAAGAACTATCCCCCAAAAAAAGAAGTGGAAAACCCTTTTATCCTCCCGGGAAAACCCTTTTCTCCTCCCAGGAAAACCCTTTTATCCTCCCGGGAAAACCCTTTTATCCTCCCGGGAAAGAGCTGGGGGTGTCACAGGGCACAGACGCTGGGTGGGGACACCTCCAGGACACTCAGGGTCACCTGGCAGCCTTGCCCAGAGGTTTTGGGGTGGTGAGGGTGACAACAGGGGGTTGGTGGGGCATCAAACCCCCCCCATTCCAGGTGTTCTGGAACCTTCAACACCCACCTGCAGACAACACCCCCGCCGGTGCCGTATTAATGACCACACTCTAATTAACACCTTGTCACCCTGCTGTGACCCCAGAGGCAGCAGGTGCTCCCAGCAAGGAGGAACTGGATGGACTGGGAAGCATCCAGGGGCTGGGGAAGACTCGGTGGGGATGAAGGATCCCAGAGCAGGGTGAGGAGACACCAAACAGGACACAAAGCTCGCGGCATCACCCCGGGGGCTCGAGGCTCCCAGGCACCACCCCGGGGAAGGGGGTGAGGCCAGGAGGCTTCTGCTGAAAGGCAAAGCAGCCCAGATGTCCCTGCCAGGCTGGGGGATCTGCAGTCAGGCCAAGCCAGGAAGGCCCATCCTCCTCCTCCTCCTCCTGGCAAAAAGAAGCTGCGAAAGACACGGTGGCACCCGAGCACCCCCTTGCATAGACAAAGGTACTCCTGGGAAGATCCGAGTGCGCGGTGGGACGGGCTCCTCCTGCCAGGAGTGTCCTGGGACTTGCCCACCCAAAGCTGGCGCTGCAATCCCTGCCCTGGCAGCTCCCCCATCACAGCATGTCTGCATCCTCCATGCTGAAGCTGCTGCGGCGGCTGCTGGCCTTGGAGGCCTCGGGGGACATGGCTGAGAACAAGGGGTCAGAGGCCAGGGGCAGCATGGTGTCCTGCATCAGCATCAAGTCCAGCTCCTTCTTGGATAGGGATGGGAAGGAAGAGCTGTGGCCGGGCTCCAGGCTGTCTGGGAAGGAGCCATCATCGAAGCTCAGGCTGTGGCTGAAGTCCAGCTGGTGGTAGGGGGACTGGGGGGGCACGGGCAGCGCCGGCTGTGGCTGTGATTCGGGCTCTGGGGGTGGCAGCAGTGGCTCCAGGGTCCCCTCGTCCCCGCTGGCTTCTTGCTTGACCACCTGCTGAGCCAGCTCGGCCACGTTGACGCCCGAGGGCGAGGAGGTGGGCAGCCCGTGGACGCGTGCCTGCATCTCCAGCTCCTGCCAAGGGGACACGGAGGGGCTTTGAGGGGGTGCCACACTCGGGGACACGGCACAGGGACGTTCCCAGAGGTGAGAAGCCCCCAGGGAAGGAGCCCCTGGAAGATCCGTGCGAAGCTCAGCGCGCTGCAGTGAGCCTCAGCCATCAGCTTTGAACCAACACCTTGCACCTGGCGACTTCCCAGCCAAAAAAAGGCAGGAGACGGCCTGGCCACGCCCTGGGTGGGGCGGGAGTGAGGGGCTGGTGGGGCTGGGGTGGGGCAGAGCCCAGCGGAGCTCACCTGGATGCGGAGCAGCAGCTGCTTGTTGGCCATCTCCAGGCGCCGCGAGTGATTCTCCAGGTCCCGGGACCTCTGCAGGTCCTTCTGCATCCTCTTGATGTAGTCCACGGACGCCTTCAGGATTGTCCCTTTGTTCCAGCGCACGTCCCTGTCACCCAGGATGGAAAAAGGGATGGACCTGGCTGCCAGCAGCGTGGCCACTCACCCTTCCTCCACCAAAAAGCCCCTGGTGACCCCAGCCCTGCAGGAGCCGTGGACACTTACAGGTCGTTGGCTTTGGGGATCAGCATTCCCAGCTCCTTGATGCGGTCGTTGATGTTGAACCTTCGCCTCCTCTCGACTGCAGGTGAGAGGAGAGGGATGGAAGTGAGGAGGCAGCAGGAGCAGGGAAGGCTCTGTGTCCCTCCCACGTGTCCTTCCTGTCCCTCATGTCCCACATCCCCCTGTCGTGCCCCAATGGAATTGGGGAGCCCAGGATGAGGAAGCTCAGGAGCCAACCCTGCTCCATCCCGGGCCCGGCAGGTCTGATCTCCCCTGGGAGGGCACTGGGGTGTCCCCTGTACCCCACTGTGCACAGCCAGGAAGGAGGGGCTCAGGGGGCCTTTCCTGAGGGTCAGCTGGGATGGGAAGGGGGCCCCAGCTCAGAGGAAGCGGGAATGAGGATGAAGAGCGATGGGGAAAGACAGAGCTGAACTCACTCAGGTTGTGATTGTCTTTCTTCTGGCGCTCTTTGGCCAGGGCTCGGCTCTCAGCATCTGCAAGAGAGCCACGGTGTCACCCAGAGGGGACAAAGCTGCACCTGGGCTGGCACTGGGGCGCCCACGGGGACAGGGCAGCCCCGTTTCTGTCCCTCGCTCTGGGGCCAGGACGTACCTGTGAGCTCTCTCTTCTGGGTGAGGTCGGCGGGGCAGGAGCTGCTGGTGACACCAACGAGTGACGCTGTCACCTGAGGGTCCCCACTGTAGACATTCATGTGACTGCTGGACATGGGCAGCTGGAAAGCAGAGGGACAGCTGGGTTAGCTCCATGCAGGGCTGGGCACCAGGATCACACCCAGCTGGGCAGGTGGAATTGTCCTCCCAGGTCCTTAAAGCGGCTTTCACCAGAGCAGAAAAGAAAACAGGACTTCAAAGGGCACAGCTGATCCCCTCCCATGGGCAGCATCTAAAATAGGGCAGGTGAATCACACCTGAGAAGGGCTGGGCAGGATGAATCCCACTGGGAGGCACGAGCTGCCACATGGACCTGCCCCGGGCACGGCGCTGCTCTGGGGAAGCTCCTGGCAGGGAAACCTCTCCTGGCTCTCCCATCTCCCCACCCTTGCTCCCTCCCCACGCCTCTCCAGGTTTTTCAAAGGGTTCAAACCGTCCTCAAGGGGGAAAAAAGCTGGAGAATTGATCCCTGTGGGTGCTGCTGTCTCCAGGGACAAAGCTGGCTTGGGCTGCCACCAAGGCACCGCTGTGGGGACGTGGCAGAAGGTCCCCTCTGTGCCACCTCTGTACCTGCAAGGACAGAGCTGTGGCACCCCCAGGCCCAGCCCCTCCCTGTCACTCCCCACTCACCGTGTTGGGCATGTGGACTTCAGGGTTCATGTAGCCCAAAACATCATCCAGGCGCATGATGTCATCGATGACCTCATCAAACTGAAAGGGAAAAGGCCAAGTGCCCGTGGGCTCCTCTGCCCTCCCTGGCACCCTGCAGCCCAGGGCAAGCAAACCAACCCTACAACTTTGTGGAAGCTGTAAAGCTGTAAATGTTTATGGCAGCGCTGGACACACGTGAAGATTACTCTCTTTAAAAGACATGAGCACCTCTGGGAACTCAGATCCTTTTCCATGCCCTCTCAAATACACATGCATGGTATTTGAACAACAGGTTCATACCTATTCCTACAGATTTCACGTGACATTTGCTGCTCATTCTCCTTCATCAGAAAGAATTCCTAGGTCAGGCTGACCTGCTCTCGTAGCAGCCTCTCTCTCTCTCTGCCTCCCCTTATTTTTGTCTCTTGGCTGCAGCAGTTTCTCCGAGCACAGGCTTTAGACGAGAACAGGCAGCCAGACTAAACAGCCACGCTTTCAAACCACAGACTTAACTCAAAGATGTGCATTTCCCCTAAACCAAAACGGATTCCTACTCCGGAAAATTTCTAAAACTCTGTCTCACGGGGACAGCTCCTCACCTCCCGCTCGGGGTTGGAGCCGATGTTGAGCATGGCCATGGGGCTGTTGGGGGCGCTGTTGCCCGCCGAGGAGGACAGCACGTGGCCGGGCCGGACGCCGGGGGACGCGGCCGGGGGCGGCTTGGGAGAGTGGCTGGCGGGGCTGACGTGGGCAGCAAACTTGTTCCCGTAGGTTTCAGAGAGATAAGCCTGCACCTTCTTGTCCCGAGACTTCTGCAGGTGGTAGGTGGTGGGGTTCTCCAGGTAGGATTGGACCTGCAGGGGGGGACAAAACCCATCAGGGACCCCGTGGGCTGTGCCACACGTGGGTGGACGTGTCACGGATGTATTTTATGAAAATGCTTTCCTTAGGATCTTTTCTCCTGAGAAGCTGAGAGGCCTCAGGAATGAAATGCAAACAATGATTCTGTGCTGCTGTGGAATGCAACAGGTGCATCTGTGATTGTTTTTAACTAATGGCAAATCACAGTCTGGCTGTCTCAGACTCTCTGGTCAGTCACAAGATTTTATCATCATTCCACTCCTTTCCTTGCTTGCCTTCTGATGAAACCCTTTCTTCTATTCTTTTAGTAAGTTTTAGTATATCATTTTCTTTTAATATAACATATATCACAAAATAATAAATCAACCATGAAACGTGGAGTCAAGATTCTCATCTCTTCCCTCATCCTGGGACCCCTGTGAACACCCCCACCACAGGGAGGGGACACCACGGTACCTTGAGGACCTCTCCTGGCACGGGCGGTGGGGACTGGAAGTGGACGGGGGTGTTGATGGCAGGGCTGGAGGCCACGGGCATGCGCTGCTGCTGCATGTAGCTCATCATCATCTGCTGCTGCACCCGCTCCCGCTCGGCTTCCTGCTGCGCCTGCTGCTTCATCAGCTCCATCCGCAGCCCGATGCGGGACGCCATGGCCACACCAGGGGCTGGGGCCACCAGCCCGCCTGGCACAGAGGTCACCCTGGCGGGAGGACACGGCACGTCACCCACAGCCCGGCGGGAGGACACGGCACGTCACCCACAGCCCGGCACAGCGGGGAAACTGAGGCACGGAGAGACACCCCAGAGCGCCCGCAGCGGGTCGTGACTAAACCAGGAGGAGCATCCCAGGGCTGGCTGAGGACCTGGTGCCACCACCCAGCTTTGGCTGTGAGACAGAAAACAAGGCTGAGGAAGTCAAAAGCACTCCCAGAAGCTGCAGAGAAGGGAAACTGCCGAGGATGAGGATGGGGAAGGGTGGCCAGAGCTGGGATTGACAAGGAGAGGGGGGAATTCAGGGTCTGGCAGGAAGGGAACCCTGATGGAGCAGCAGGACCCCGCGCCGTGCACTCACCCCGGAGCCGCTTCCCAAACACCGCAGCAACAGCAGAGCCCAGAGCGAGCCCGGCAGCGAAAGGGAAAGGAAAGCGAGGGAAGAGCAGCAAGAAAAGGCCGGCGGGTGCCAGGAGCCGGGGGCAGGTCCCGGCAAAGCCCGGCTCTGGACAAGGCGGGCTCTGTGCGGGAGCCGCACGCGAGCGCGGGGATGGGGGGGACCGCGGCGGCCCCCGCCCGGCACAGAGCGGCCCTTGTTCCCCGGGACAAAGGGGACAGCGGCCCCGGAGGGTGGGGGATGCCTGCCGGGGCTCGGGGAGCCACCCCGGCCACCCCACGGGGCCGCTTCCCCAGGCGGGGCCGGGATGCAGGAGATGCTGCAGGGTCCGGAGCGCAGCAGCATCGCAGGGAAGCGGAGCACGGGAGGCAGAGGGGAAGCTGTGAGGGGAAAGCAGAGAAATCGGGAGGGTTTTGCTGTTTAAATGCAAGTTCAGAGATGGAGGGGCCTCGGTGGTGAGAGCCACCCCGAGGCGGTGCCACGGGTTACCCGGAGGGGAAATGAAATCAAGGCAGCGCCGCCGGAGGATGACACAGCTCCAGAGCAGCGACTGAGCGGCCAGGGGAAGGGAATTAATCAGCCATGGTGGCCTGGCCCGAGGGGGATGGGAGCCCAGAGCCGGGGACATCGAGCCACTGGAGCTTCGTGAAGGGGGATGTGCGAACAGCCCTGGAGGAGGGCACGGGTGGGGGGCTTTGGGGTGAGAAACAGAACCCTGGAAACGACCCCAGAGAGGATGGAACAAGGCTGAACGAAGGGGGGAACCCACGGGGGATGGACAACCCCAAACCAAGGCTGAACGAAGGGGGGAACCCACGGGGGATGGACAACCCCAAACCAAGGCTGAATGAAAGGGGGGAACCCACGGGGGATGGACAACCCCAAACCAAGGCTGAACGAAGGGGGGAACCCACGGGGGATGCCCACGGGGGATGTAAAACCCCAAACATGAAGGGAAGGGAGAGAGGCTTCTCTCAAGAAGGGCTGGCACTCGTGGGTGTCACGGGAAGCCACCCACAGCACGGCACCCACTGAGCCCTGCTGGCCCTGGTGCCACCACCCAGCCTGGCTGCAGGACCCCCCCAGCTGCCCCCTTAGAGAAAACGGGGCTGGGAGAGTCAAAAACTGCCAAGAAGAGCTGCAGAAGATGAGGATGAGGATGGGGAAGGGTGGCCAGGGCTTGGTTGGTGAAGAGAGGGAGGGAAATTAGGTCAGGTTTAAAATAACCCCTTTGGTTCTGCTTGGCTTCCCTCCCAGCCCCCAAAATGCTGAGCAGCTTCTGCTTTCGCTCTGAGTCAGCTCCAGCAGCAGGGACAGGATGGGGACATGGGGGCCCACGTCCCACCCTGGGGACACATCCCACCCTCCCCTGGTGGGACAGCCACAGGAGCACACGGAATGGCAGCTCCACCCTGGTATTCCCGGGAGGGCACCCAGAGGTTCTCCCACTGAGCCAGAGCCATCCCAGCACCAGCCCCAGACTGGTCTCCACCGGGAGAGCCCGAGCCAGCCTCGTCCCTGGAGGCTGCAACACCCACAAGAATCAGTTCTCCAGCTTCTTTCCCCCTTTGGAGGACAGCTGGGAACCCCTTGAAAAAGCTGGAGAGAGGCATGGGGAGGGAGAAAGGGGAGGGAGAAAAAATCAGGAGAGGTTTCCCTGATTTTCGCACAGGGAGGCACCACTGGAGTGGGAGATGGAGCAGTTGGGAAGGGGATGGAGGGGTTGCAAGGGAGGGAAAACCTGGATGATCCCAGCCCCTCTCCACAGCCCAACTCCACTTTTCCAGCCAGGGGGAAGGCAGGACTGGGGCTGTCCAGGCTGCAGCTCCAGCCCCATGGTGGGGCTGGAGCCAGGGAATGCATCTTCCTTCCAAATGTGCCTGTGCTGCTCAGCAGCACGGTTATTCCTGGTTATTCCTGGTTACTTATTTCTGGTTATTCCTGGTTAGTTATTTCTGGTTATTCCTGGTTATTCCTGGTTATTTCTAGTTATTCCTGGTTATTTCTGGTTATTTATTACTGGCTATTTCTGGTTATTTATTTCTGGTTATTCCTGGTTAGTTATTTCTGGTTATTCCTGGTTATTCCTGGTTATTTCTAGTTATTCCTGGTTA
>JAYDZK010000107.1:4151372-4168684 GCA_034509185.1 Euphonia xanthogaster | reverse complement strand
GCCGAGGGAGGGCAGCAGCAGCGCCCGCCCGGCCCGGCGCGGCCCGTTCCGCTGCCCTCGCTGCGCTCCGCCGGCCCCGGGCACGCCGGGAGCTGCAGTCCGCGCCTGCCGGGACTTGTAGTCCCCGCCCGGCCACGGCGGGAGTTCGGGCTTGGCGCTTTCCTGCCCTGAAACGGGGGGGGGCGTCCTCCCCAAAAATGTTTGGGTTTTTTTTCCCTCCAAAGTGGCTGTTTCCACCCCAAAAACGGGTCGGGAGAGGAGGGATGGGGTGGGAGGTGAAGGCAGCGCTGTGTTGGGGCTGTGCAGTCCCGTGAACCAGGATGGTGCATCCCTTTCTGTCAGGAACACGGGAGGATCCTGGAGCTCCTTGCACCAGGATCCTGCATCCCTTAGCACCGCGATCCTACATCCCTTTGGATTGGGACCACAGGGGGATCCTGCATCCATTTGGACCACGATCCTGCATCCCTTTGGATTGGGACCATGATCCTGCATCCCTTTGGACCACGATCCTGCATCCCTTTGGATTGGGACCACAGGGGGATCCTGGAGCTCCTTGCACCAGGATCCTGCATCCCTTAGCACCGTGATCCTACATCCCTTTGGATTGGGACCACAGGGGGATCCTGCATCCCTTTGGACCACGATCCTACATCCCTTTGGACTGGGATCACACGGGGCTCATGGAGCTCCTCGCGCCGGGGTTTCACCACTCCTTGCACCCCGATCCTCCAGCTGTTTGTGGCCGTGGCAGGGGAGCGATGTCCCCACATCCACCCTGGCCCCGCTCAGCGCCTCTGACCCCCAGACCAAGCCCGGGACACCGATAAAAAGCCAAACGCCGTCGTTATCACCCAATTAAAGGATTTTTCTCCCGCCCTCAGCCCCAGCTCCAGCTTTCCGGAAAACAAAGGCACAAGCACACACACCCCTTCCAGCAAGTGGAAACTCCTGCCGCTGGTGTTCTGGGAATGGGCAGGAGCGTTCCAGGTGCCCGCAGACCTGCTGGCAGCTTCCATCCAAGCTTTTGGCCATGGAATGATGCTGGGAATCTTTAGAAGCTCGGGAAATTCCCACGACGTTCCTGATGGGTCTGCCTTGGTCTGGGCAGGTCCTGCAGGGAGCAAAGGGGACAGCAAAGAGCAGCAGGAATGTGGTCAGCCTTTGCTGACCGCCACCAGCCCGTTTCCAGCAGAAAATTCCCATTCCATTTGAGGAGCACACGATTCCCTCCCCATCCCACATCCAAAGGCAGCTGCTGTAACCCCCAGGAAGGTGCTGCCCACCCTCAGGGTTTAACCCACACTCCACATCCCCCCAGAAAGTCAGAAAATTCCTGGTTTGCCTCTTTTTTTTTCCTGTGAAAACAAAAAAAACCCACAAGCACACACTTCCCAAATTGCCAAACCAACTGAAACATTCTGAGTTATAACCCAAATCCTCTTCAGAAAATGGACCAAAATGGGTTTGGTCACCATCTAAATATTTTCTAGCAAACGAACCAAAGCTTTTTTTGAAAAATATGAAATATTTTCTGCCATAGGGGCTGTTACCCAGATGTTTTCCACCTCTTGCATCCCAAATCCAAGCAAGACCTCTCTTGGAGAAGACACCTGAGGGATTGCTGCAGCAGCAATTACAGGTTTAGGGTTTCCAGTAGGATTTAGGGTTTCCAGCAGGATTTAGGGTTTCCAGCAGGATTTAGGGTTTCCAGCAGGATTTAGGGTTTCCAGCAGGATTTAGGGTTTCCAGTAGGATTTAGGGTTTCCAGTAGGATTTAGGGTTGTTTCCAGCAGGATTTAGGGTTTCCAGCAGTAGAGATCTGGTGGTCCTGCAGGGGATGTGCCCAGGATTTCCCTCGGGGCCAGGCTCTGGGCATTCCCTCTGCTTTGCTTTCAGTTTCTCTTCTGTGTTGGCTTGGTGGCCCAGCTCCAGCTCAGGGAATTCCACCTCTCCACCAGGAGATTTCCCGGGATTCTGCAGTGGGTGAGCCCAGCACCCCTGGAAGCTGGAGCAGGGGAGCTTCTCACGGCCCCTTCCAGGACCTGGAGGGGCTGCAAGGAGCTGGAAAGGGGCTGCTCACCAGCAACTGGAGTGAGGGACAAGGGGGAAGGGGCTCAGGCTGAAAGAGAGGAAATTCAGGTTGGATATTAGGAAGGAATTCTTCCCTGTGAGGGTGGGGAGGGGCTGGAGGAATTCCCAGGGAAGCTGTGGCTGCCCCTGGATCCCTGGGAGCGTCCCAGGCCAGGTTGGATGGGGCTTGGAGCAACCTGGGATAGTGGGAGGTGTCCCTGCCATGGCAGGGGTGGAATGAGATGATTTTTAAGTTTCTTCCAACCCAAACCAGGCTGGGATTCTCTGCCCCCGGAGCAGCTGTGTTTATGAACCCACACAAGCACTGGGAGCCTTCACGAGCTGCTTTTAGTGCTTTGTTTCCAAAACAGAGGTCACAGTACACAGGAACAGCTTCCATCACGTCCAAATAAAGATTCCTCTTTTTTCCTGTGAGTAAAAGATGGGTAAATAAACTTTAAATACGTGGCTGGGCTCCAGGTCAGGCATTTAAACCCCCAAACCAGGTGAGGATCAGCCACTTCTTGAAGATCAAAACCTAAGGGGGGCTCTAAGGGAGCTGGAGAGGGATTTTGGACAAGGGGATGGAGAGACAGGATGAAGGAAATGGCTTCAAGCTGACAGAGGGGAAGCAGCACCAAGAATTGCCTTGCAAGGTCTCCCCACGGGTCACCAGCAGGGACCACCACCCCATTCCCTTCTTCCTGTTCAGTTCCACACTTCAAGGCCAACCCGGAGCCCTCCTCAGGTCACAGAGCTGTCCCTCAGAGAGGCACTGCCTGGATTTCCCTGGGAATGACCCAAAGGAACAACTGCACAGCAAGCCCTGGCTGAGAGCAGCTCAGCCCCCAGAGCACCTTTGCTTCTTGGCCACATCAGAAATGTTCAGTGGCCAAGCACCAGCACAGGTGACAATGACAGGAGGAGCTTGAGGTGACACTGAAGCACCTGGGCCTTTCAGCTGGAAAAATCACTCAGGGAAGGAAAACAAATTAGATCTCATCTTTACAAGGAGCCTTTCCCATCCCCTGGCCTGTAATTGCCAACTTCAAAGCTGCCAGGGCTCTCAGTAATGAATTCACCTCCAGCAGCAGGAGCCCAAACCTGTTCTGCTGCCTCTGAGCAGCACTTCCAGACCAGCCAAGCTTGGGGAAAAAGACAGAATTCCCAGAAAGACTGAGGGCAGCCTTCCCAGGGGCTGGAATTAGGAAATGGGTTCATTAACAATCATTCATTAATGATCCTCCACTTGAGCAGCCTCACACAGAGAGACAATGAGAAAACAGGGAGCTGGAAATGCCACCCCTGGTTTGGTTTTGCTGCCAGTAGAAAGCACAGCTGAAGTAAGAAAAACAAGAATTCCTCAGAAATAACAAACACATTTGAGCCTCTGCAGAAATAATGATCCTTTAACCTTCACCACCCTCCCTGGAAGGCAGGCACAGCTCACAGAGATTCCAGCCTCCTTCCCTGAGGGAAAATCAGGCTCCTGAAATGGGTTAGAAGGGAAAAAACCCTCCCAGATGAGACCATGGAGCACTGGGAGAAGCTCTGTTCCTATCAGAGGGTTCTTGGGAAGGGGAAGAGGGGAAGATCTGTCTGTGCATTCCCCAGGGAGGAAATACCAGGGGGAGAAATCTGATGGATTAACTCAGACTCAAACAAGAACCACTTAAAAATGTCAAGGCAGTGACATTCCCTCTGCTCAGCCCGTGGCTGCTCACGAGACATCCCAAAATTACAACTCCAGGTGGAGGAAGGAGCCCAGCAAGGACAGGACAATGCCCAGTGGGGTCACACAGAGCCATCCCCAGCCAAGCACTGGAACCTCCAGCCCAGCTCCCACCCCCAGGGCTCAGCACCACCCAAATTCGCCTCATTTTGCTGCCTAAACCCTTTTTGGGAGCCAAAATCTCAGCAAACTTTTCACTGAAGCAGCTCCTTCCTCAATTTTCCAGTTGCCAAAGCACCAAGCTGAGCCATCTGAGCTCGGGACAGGGAGGAGCAGAGCTCAGAGCGTCCCCTCAGCTCCAGGGACAGACTCCAGAGCAGGCTTGGGAGGGTTTTTCCCACCCAGCTGTTCCAGCTGGATGCACAGAGCCCAGGATGGATCCCTGAGAGCCAAAGGCAGATTTAGGGATGCATCCAAGGTGAGGATTCTGCTGAGGAGGGGGGGATATTCCACAGCTGGAGGGATCCCAGGGTGTCCCAATCCTGTTTCCCATCCAAGCCAGCAGCACCTGCTGCTGTGCATCCATGGGGAAAGCCCAACAGAAGGTGCCAGACCCAAAGGAAAATCCATAAAAATCCACCTTGACAGGGTTCCACGAGGACACAACGGGCTGGGGAAACATTCCCAACCCGAATAAAACAGCCACAGGGAAAAACAGACCCCAAATGACAGAACCGAAGGGATGAGAGAGCACGGACTGGAATTCCCTCCTCACTTCCCAGTCCCAGCTCGGATCCCCCTCTGGAAGCGTTTCCCCCACGGCCACTAGAGGAAGCTGCGACACTGCTCCGGGAGAATCCCAAATGTGTCACCTGTCCCCAAGCACCCCCGGCCCTTCCCTGTGCTCCCACTCCACTGGAAAAACGAATATTATGGATTTCTCAAAGGGTCCTGGTGCTTTAGTGAGGGCACAGCTCTGGGGAAGTTTTGCAAAAAAAAAAAGGGAAAATCACCAGGATGGTGTCACCACATTTCTCTTCCCAGAGAAAAGCAAGGCACAATTCTTCCCGAGAATATTTCTGGCTTTCACATTCTCTGAAGCTCAGAGAAAGGAAAAACAATTCTTGTCATTTGCTGTGCCCGTGTTTGTGCCAAAGCAGAAGGCAAGATGGGGATTGTTTACCCACAGGGATGGAGTTTTGGTTCCTTGGCCTGTCAGGGCCAGGGGTGCAGCCCCACGTTTCTCTTCCCAGAGAAAAGCAAGGCACAGTTCTTCCCAAGAATATTCTTTTCTCATTTGCTGTGCCCGTGTTTGTGCCAAAGCAGAATGCAAGATGGAGATTGTTTACCCACAGGGATGGTGCTTTGGTTCCTTGGCCTGTCAGGGCCAGGTCTGTGTGTGTGTGTGTGTCAGCTGCTGCCACCCAAGGCACAAAGAGCCACCCCAGCACCTTCCCTGGAACTGAATTTCCCTGGAAAGGGCCCCTATGGAAACGGAAAACATTCCATCCTCTTGTCCCTTTCTGGGCAAAGAGAGAAGAGGATTTTGTATTTCCAGCAGAGGCTCCAGAGGGAGTTGTGCTGTCCCAGAGGGTGACACTGACAGCTTAGAAACTCTTTATTTAAATACTTTATTTAAAGCTTAACGCAGTTAACTTTTATATATATATATAGAGAGAGAGAGAGAGAGAGATATAAACAATTTCTTCTCTCACTTCCCTAAATGAAAGCTGGATTTAGGGGGATACATTACTTGGGGTCGGGGTTGTTTGTTTGTTTGTTTTTCCTTCAAATAAAGTCATTTGTTATACATATAAAAATATATTACTTGGGTCTCCTTTCAGTTACAGGTGACACAAGGGACAGATGAGAGAATGGAAGACGAGCACAAGGACTTCCAAAATGAAAAGAAAATCCAGTGGATTGAAGCATGGGGCACACTTGGAATTTATAGTGCAACAGCAAGCCAAGAACTCCACGCTCTGCGACACAAACATGGCACCACTCAGACTTGGGACACGTGGCCTTGCTCCCAACAGGGTCACGGCTCAACAGGACATGACAGCACCAAAAACCAAAAAAAGGCTGAACTTCCAAGCCCTGGAACTCGAGCTGCTGGCCCTTGGAGCTGGGGGATGCGGCTCCTTCCTCTTCCATGGGTGTTAACATCGAAGGACAAGGGGCACACGAGGCTTGGCACTGCAGCCAGCTCCTGTCCCAGGAGGAACACGGACACAGCCAGCAGGGAGATGGGGATCCAGAGCATCCCAGAGCACCCCAGAGGATCCCAGAGCACCCCAGAGAATCCCAGAGCACCCCAGAGCATCCCAGAGGATCCCAGAGCACCCCAGAGCATCCCAGAGCACCCCAGAGCACCCCAGGGCATCCCAGAGTGTCCCAGAGCACCCCAGAGCATCCCAGAGCACCCCAGAGCATCCCAGAGAATCCAAGAGGATCCTAGAGCACCCCAGAGGATCCCAGAGCATCCCAGAGAATCCCAGAGCACCCCAGAAGATCCCAGAGCACCCCAGAGGATCCCAGAGCACCCCAGAGCACCCCAGAAGATCCCAGCGCACCCCAGAGCACCCCAGAAGATCCCAGAGCACCCCAGAAGATCCCAGAGCACCCCAGAGGATCCCAGAGCATCCTAGAGCACCCCAGAGCACCCCAGAGCATCCCAGAGCACTGCTCTCCATGGGAACAGGCACAGAAATCCAGGGAAAGGCCGAGGTGCCGCGCGTCCCACAGGGAGGGACGAGGGGACATCCCGGGGCAGCTCGGCGCCGCCCCGGCATCGAGACAAAATTCCACAGCAAAAGGCCACGAACGTACCCGGAATTTGAGCCCTTCCAGGTCCACAGCTGAGAGAACAAACTGCACATTCGCTCCTGACACGGAGCTGAGCTGCTCCCAGCCCCAGCCAGGCACGTGGGTGCAGCAGCAGCTTTGATGCCGCTCCAAGCTCGGCTGCCCGGCGGCTCCGCTCCCACTCCCACGGCTCCCATTCCATCTCCCACCCACCCCGGGACACTCAGCCCCCAGTTCACGCATTCTTCATTCCCAGCTGCTCCTCTCCACAGTGGTTTTTCCCCCAGTTGGTGGCTCAGCAAAGCCACCGAGCTCTTTTGGGAGCTGTCCCCCCAGGCAGGAGCGAGCCCCGGCCAGCGCAGGCTGCAGACTGGCACCAGTTTGGCAACGAACTGGGATGCAAAGGAGCAGCTCATAAATAAATAAGTAAACAAATAAATAAACCCACGGCACTTCTCAGCAGCTGCCAAATAGAACCCTCGTAAAATAAAACAAAGCAGGGTATGGCACAAGTGAAGTTTTCTAGACCAAACTTCCAATCTCCCTCATGGTTGTGGCCTTTCCCTCCTCTTTTAAAGCAGGAGAGGGAATTTAAGGATTTAGGCAATCAGGTTTCTGTGATCACAGTGTGCGCCCATGGCTCTGTGTCCTCCTGGTTTCATTGCAGCTGCCCAATTGAAATTGGATCTGAGACAGGGACAGAAGGATAAAAAGCTTCAGGAACAAACAGCGAGCTGAGGGGGGGAAAGGCCACGGCGTGAGCTCCCTCATCTCCAGGCACCACTGGGACCCCAAGGCAAACCCCAGCTCTCCCGGAGGTGTGAAATCCACGGGGGAAGGCTCCATTTGCACAGAGCTCCTGAAGCAGCTCGGTTTTGGGAGCACTGCCCCGTGGCACTGCCCAGCTGGCTCTGCCCTGCCCCACCCCAGGCCGTGCCACCTCCCTCCCGCCCGGAATTCCACCCTCAGAGTCACCAAACATCCCACAAGGCTTGAAAAACGAGCAACACAGAGAGGGGAGGACAGACAGACAGACAGACAGACGAGCCTCAACAGCAGCAGCTGCAGGAGCCACGCTGGGCCCCGGGCGATGGCGAACGGGGAAGGCAATGGCGAGAGGGAGCCACACTCAGGGGGGACGGGACACAGCGAGGGGCAGGGAGCAGAGCCACGCCACGGGGCTGGCACTCGGGGCTGGCACTCGGGGCCCTCAGAGGGGCAGGTCGGTGCTGTTGTGCCGAGTTTTCCTCGAGGTGCCATCGTCCCTGGGCAGCGCCCGCTGCAGGCTGGACATGGCCGCCGTCTTCTTGAGGTCGATGACGGCGTAGGAGTCGGTGCGGCGGGCACCGGGGCTGGCAGGGGCTGCCACCCTGGGCTCCTGCTGTCCCTTGCAGGGCTCGGGCTCCAGCTCCACCTGGATGTAGTTGAGCTGCCGTGGAGGCTCCGGGCATGGCCGGGGGAAGTCGAAGCTGAAGACGTTGGGCAGGCGGCTGCGCCGGGGCCTGGGCAGGAAAGCGCGGCGCGGCTCCGAGCCCGCGGGATGCTGCAGGGGCTCCTCCTCGCCAGCCTCAGAGAAGCCATTCGGGGATGGTGTGGGTGCCAGGGCAGCGTCCTCGTCCCTGTGCTGGGCTGGCTGCAGCTCCCACACCGGCGGCAGCGCCGGCAGGTTCTCGTAGTGCAGCAGCGCCGAGCGGCGCTGGGAGCAGCTCCCGTCCTCCCGGGACGCCTTGGAGCGACCAGCCCGGCACAGGGACGAGGTGCTGGGGGCCAGCAGCCCGTTGAGGTTCTCGTAGACACACTGTGGGGAGGGACAGCCCTGCTGGCACTCGTTGTTGTTGTTGTTGGGGGGGCAGAGGTGAGCCCGGCATTGCCGGGGCTGCCGGCACAGCCGGCGGTAGCCGGAGGTGGGAGCCAGCACGAATTTCACCTCCCCTGGCTGCAGGAAGACCTGGGGGTTTCGGTCTTCCAGGGAGCAGCTGTGGTTCCTAGGGGGGAAAGGAGGGTGGGCTTCAGGCAAGGAGTGCAAACAGTGCCGGCCCCTCGGCTCCGGCTCCCCGGTGTTGACGTAGGTGTGGGACTGCAAGGAGAGAAGCAGAGGGACAGTGAAAGGAGGAGACAGCACAGACCCGAGCAAAGCAGCTGAGAAAGCACCAGGAGAGGGGGATTCGTCAGAGCATGACGAGGAGAAAGGATTTTGGAAGTTGGGAAGGTTTTGGGAGGTAAAATGTGGAAGTTGGTTTGGGTTTCGTGGGCTGGGAGAGAGACGGTGAGTGCAGCTGCAGACACACACGGTGTGTCCTCACGGATGGACATCTGCAGGAATTTCCTCGTGGAATGGGTGGTCAGGCTTGGGGAGGGGCTGCCCAGGCAGGTTTGGAGTGCCCATCCCTGGAGGTGTCACCTGGATGTGGCACTCAGTGCTCAGGTGGGGACTGGGCACAAGTTGGATTTAATCTTTTCCAGCCTCAGTGATTCTGTGTCATGCTCGATGCACGTCTCACAAGCTGTGTCCTCCAGGGGCTCACAGGTGACCCCACAACCCTCACACCTGCCCAGGCCTCCCTGGGGGTGGCTCAGACCAGCTGTGTTTTGTAGGAAAAACCTAAAAATTCTACAGCTGCGAGCAAAGAGCTGAACCTCAAAACCAAAACCAAAAAGGGTCTGAATGTAGGGGGTGTGTGACAGCTGGCAGGTCACTGCCACCCAAATGCCAGGGGGTTGAGGATAGAACTCAGATTTTTTTGACAGAACACCAGTTCTAGTGAAGTATCAAAGAGCAGGAGCCTCCAGGAGCAAAAATGAAGCAAAGAGAATAAAAAGAGTGACGAAGTGTGAGGATCCCCTGAGCTTTGAGTGAGGGAAACCCAGGATTGCACCCAGCAGAGTTTAGGATGGGTTTACCTGCTCCTCAGACCCCAGGAGGGGGTGGGTAGAGTCTTCCCCCACAGAGGAATGTCTCAGGTTGCTCACTGAGGGGTGCTGGGCTGCAGAGTAGGACAGGGATTCTCCAGGGAAGCTGTGAAATCCATTGGGAAGTCCAGTGTAGCCCAGACCTGTGAGGGAATCAAGGCAGAGGAGCATTAAATTGGTCCAAAATAGAATTATTACATTTTTAGAGTGAGCTGGGCTCTTGTGGACACCCTGGAAGGCAAAACCAGCCTGTCCAGGGGCCACCCCAGAGCTGGAGCACACACACAAGGGCCAGGCCCTCCTTTAAATCCAAGGAATTCCTCATGGACACAGGAATTGAGATGGAGCCATTCCAGTGCTCCAGCAGAGCCCCAGCTGGCACTGCAGGAGGGCTGAGCCCCCATGGGATGGGGCTGTGCCCCCACCCTGACCCACTGGGGGTCAGGCCATATTCTCACTCTGGCAGGGCTGCTTTGCATTATTGCATTTTTATTTCATTTTTTCCCTATTCCCACTCCCATACCTTCCCCTGAGAACCCCTTAATTTCAAAATTATGACAATTAGGAGGGAGGGGGGGTTACATTCTCCATTTCCAGGCAGGTTCCTGCCTTCCTTAGCAGACTTTTCAAACCAAGACCCAGCCCAGCCCCGTGTCCCCTGTGCTGTCCCCTTACTGGTGGGGCCCTGGGGGCTGGGGGCCAGCTCCCTCTCCGAGGGGTGGCTGTTCCTGGTGATCACCACAGGCTCCTCCACCACGTTGATGCTGTTGCACTGCATCAGGTCCTGCAGCAGGTTGAAGATCTCCTCTGCTCTGGAGCACTTGAAGGCAAAAATCCCTGCCAGGGACAGAGGGGAGGGTTAGAACAGCAGGGAAGGGATCCTGCTTTAAAAACACGTGTCATTTCCACTTCTAAATGAATTCTGATTTCTTCTGCTGTTGTTTAACACCATCAAACCACAGGCAAACAACCAAGAACCCTGTGGATTATGCAGGAAATAACAGCAGAAATCATGGAATACAGAATGGTTTGGGTGGGAAGAGACCTTGGAGATCATCCAGTTCCACTCCCGAGCTGCCACAAGCCCAGGCTGCCTTCACACCCCACACAGGTGTGGGGGTCAGGTGAACTGCTCCCCTCTCCTGCCTGAACCCCCCTGGCACCCCCTCCCTCCTTTTCCAGGGGAAAATCCAGGCAGTGACTCCTCAAAGCCGGGCTGGGCCCTGTGCACAGGAGGGAGGGATGGAAATGTCACGTTTTTAAAAATCTCTGGGATGGAAGAGTCTGTCCCCAAAGGAGCAGCCCAGCCCAGGAGCCAATCCCAGGCTGGCACACACACACACACAGCACAGCCATGGCAACAGGAACAGCCTGGCAACGAGGGCTGCTCCCAAAGATCCTCATTTTCCACCTTCTGGCCAAAAAAACCCAGCTGGATCTGCCTTGCATCAGGTGGGGAGCAGCACGAGCAAGGAGGGCTCCAGGTAAAATTAATAAGCAGGATAAAATCCTACAAGGGAGGGAGAAAACTCAGCAAAACACATCACCCCTCTCATTTCTGCCTAAAGAGTGCCTGATAAAAACTCTGCAGGATGTGAGAGCTCTGCTTCATCCCCTCTGCCTGGGCCTGAACAGGACCAAACCACGCAGAGGGCAGGACTTTTATCCCTGGATTAAATTCTCACCACTGGTCCTCACCCTGCAAAAGGCAAAAAACCAGAAAGCAAAGGACAAATTCCCTGGTGGGAGAGGAAAACCCCACTGAAATAAACATGAAAGAGCAGCAGATGCCAGTGCAGATTCACACAGACCCTGAGCACTCACGGGAGCCCTTTTGGAGTTTACAAACACATTAACAGAATGAGGAAACAACTTCTTCTTTTCTCCCAGGGGATGCAGATGCCAAGGAAATGTTCAGCTCTTTTAAAAAGCAACAGAGCCAGACTGGTGAAGGGACCAAGAGGCACCACTGTAAAATTGTAATTCTCTATTCCCAGACTATGCCCAGTGCTGCTGTGACTTGGCATCAGCTCCTGGGTGAGTCACTTCCCTCTCCATGCTCACAGCATCAGGGAAACGTGGTGGGAAACCTTCTCCTCTGCCACAAAGTTCCAAAATCAGAGCTCTGAGCAGAAGCAGGGAATGGAGGGGAGCAAACTGGGAGGATGGGACTGCAGAACCTGGAGCTGTGCTTGCACAATTAACCCCAATATGGAAATGCACCAAATCTTATAAAAGTGTGAAAACTCCTGACTCTGAGTCCATCTTGGGTGGAGCCACGGCCGGGCTCTTGAACTGGCCAAGGTGTATCCTTGAAGATTCACCTGGGGCAGGTAGGACAGGGGACAAGGTGAGGGGACAGGGACAGCCCTTCCCCAGCAGCTCTGTCACTATATTTTAATAAATCCCTACTTGCTCCTTTAACTCTGTCGAGTCTCTGCTCTAGGTACCCTCTCTAGGCATCAAGGGGAGAGAAATCTCAGCATTGCTGTCCCCAGGGAACCCCTCAGGCACTCACCCTGTCCCCAGAGAGCCCCCATGGACTGGCCCTGGCTGTCCCTGTCCCCTCAGGCACTGCCCCTGGCTGCCCCTGTCCCTGTCCCTGCCCCTGGCTGCCCCTGCCCTGTCCCTGTGCCCCCAGGCACTGACCCTTGCTGTCCCTGCCCTGTCCCTGCCCCTGGCTGTCCCTGTCCCTGTGTCCCCAGGCACTGACCCTGGCTGTCCCTGTGCCCCCAGGCACTGACCCTGCCCCTGTCCCTGCCCTGTCCCTGCCTTGTCCCTGCCCCTGGCTGCCCCTGCCCTGTCCCTGCCCCCCCAGGCACTGCCCCTGCCCTGTCCCTGTGCCCCCTGTCCCTGTCCTTGCCCCCCCAGGCACTGCCCCTGCCCTGTCCCTGCCCTGTCCCTGTCCCCCCAGGCACTGTCCCTGTCCCTGTCCCTTCAGACACTGCCCCTGGCTGTCCCTGTCCCTGGCCTGTCCCTGTGCCCCCAGGCACTGCCCCTGGCTGCCCCTGCCCTGTCCCTGCCCCTGCCCTGTCCCTGCCCCTGCCCTGTCCCTGCCCCCCCAGGCACTGACCCTGCCCTGTCCCTGTCCCTGTCCCTGCCCTGTCCCTGTCCCTGTCCCTGCCCCTGGCTGTCCCTGTCCCTGCCCCTGCCCTGTCCCTGCGTCCCCAGGCACCGACCCTGGCCGGTGTGGCAGCGGCGGCCGCTCTCGAAGGAGAAGAGGTTGGAGTCGAAGCCGTAGCGCCGCAGGCACAGGTACGGCCACCGCACGGCGTCGCGCTTGCGCGTGTGCAGGATCAGCTCCCGCGGCGTCAGCTCCATCACCCCCGAGCCCAGCTCGTGCCCCTCGTCGTCCACGTTGGTCACCTGCAGGGGGACCGACATGAATTAAAAAATTAACGTTGGTTAATTAAGAAACCAGCCTTTTGTTATCTCCACAACACATTCACGCGCTCCCAGTAAACGTGTATGAGTTCAGATCAGAATTGGTTTCCATTCTTTTTCCTGATCTTCTCACAGCCTTTCCAACAACAACGCTTGGGAAAGTTGTGGGGAACCCCCTGGGCACTTCCAAGGTATGACCACCCCTTCCAGAAGAAATTCCTGCTGATTTCCAGCCTAAGCCTCCCCTTTTTGGGACACACAAGACTTTGGACCTGGTTAGCATAAGAGATTTGATAATCAGGATGCCCTGGCAAGAACAAACAGCTTTGAAGATTGCAAGAAGATTAAACCAGGCTGACCTACTGGATAAGAAAATTACACCAAGACTCCTGCAAGTGAGAGAGGTTGTAAAATGCTAAAGTTTGTTTATGTGATGATTAACCCAATCATTGTAATAAAACATTTCTAGCCTTCCCAAAATAATACATGAGCATAGGTAGTCCACAATAAATCTGGATTCTTAGTCCACAATAAATTTGGATTTTTCTGACCATCTCTCAGAGTCTCTCATCATCACTGATATCCCCTGGCCCAGCCTGAGGCCGGTCCCTCTCCTCCTGTCCCTGTTCCCTGGGAGAAGATCCCAAATCCCCCCTGGCTGTCCCCTCCTGGCAGGGCCAGAAATTCCCCCTGAGCCTCCTTTTCTCCAGGCTCAGCCCCTTCCCAGCTCCATTCCCTTCCCTCCAGCCCCTCCATGTCTCCCTTGCTGGGAGCACCCAGAGCTGGACAGGGCTCCCAGGTGTCCCTGAGCAGCTCCAAGCACAGCAATTCCATGGATTCCCCCCACTTCCTGCTGCCTTTCTCCCAGCTGACAGCAGGGATCCGTGGCTGGCAGGAGCTGGCAGCCCTTGGCAGCTCAGCTGCTGTGGCTGAGCCCAGGCTCTGGAACACAGCCCTGAGCAATAAAAGGTTTTTCTCTCCAGTCCCCCATTTCCTTGCATTTCCCAAGCAGAATCAATTGAGCAGCAAGTACAAACACATTTTCAGCAGGAATTTCTTAAGGAAAGGGAGAAAACAACAAAAAAAAACCCCAAACCAGAAGTGATGAATTTTGCAAATCCTCTGGAGGGATGTTGGTGTGCAGGGGCAGGAGTTTGCTCTCCCCTCGTGCAGTCAGAGCTATCCCAGACCCTCTGATGGGGTTGGAAGGACAAAACTTTACCTTGAATTTGGTGGGATGGTTGTCTGGGATGCTGTCTGGGCACAGACAGCTGCAGCAGCTCCCCATGACTCCAGGCAGAGAGGCAATCCCTGGGGACAGGACACAAATGGTGGCACAATCAGATCCCAAATCCACCTCTCCCAGCATCTCCAGCTGTGCCCTCCCCATCCCAGTGGGTCTGGAGCTCCAACTGTTTGCTCTGCTCCTTGATTAATGTCATAAATATTAATTGAAACCAATTCTTACCATTAGGCAGTTGTTGGATTTGTTGTGGAGGAGTGAGAAGGAGTTCCCACTGCAGTCCCTCTATCTCCCTCGGGATTTCATGGCAAGCAGGTTTCACCTAAAACAGGAGGGGAACGCTCCCATCTTCCACCTGGCAAGGAGAACACAATTAAACAAGGATAAAAGCAGAGAAAATTAAAAAGCAGGGGGTGGGAGAGTGACTGAACTTCCCTTCAGACAACCCAAGGAAAGCAGGTGCATTTTGTGTTTAATGAATTACATTTATATCAACACAGAAAACTCTGCACAGCCATGAAAAATACACAGCTAAAAATAATTTTTAAAAAATCAAATCAGAGATGTTTTATTTCCTGGCTTTGGGATCCTAGAGAGGAGTGGGGTTTAGCAGGGGGAAGGAAATAAAACTGAGCAGCCAGGGGTGGTGAGGCAGCTGCTGCTGCTGAGGAATGCGAAGGTGCCTTCACTGCAGGGAAGGTCCTTCAGGGTCAGAGAACCCGCAGCTGCTCAGCTTTGGAGGAGGAGAAGCAGGAAAAAAAGGCCAGAAAACACAAAACCTCTGATTTCTGACTCAGAAAACACCAAAATTCTGATATCTGCCCCAGTCAGGGTGAGGAATCCTCCTGTGTTTTGCACTCACAGAAACACTCCCGGGTTGTTTTTTTTATTGCAGTGAGAAATGGGAAATTCTGCTGTTCCTGCTGGGAACTTGGGCAGGTGACAGGGGGTGATGCCAGGTGTGCCCTGAGAGCAGCTCAGAGTCTCCATCTGATCCACCAGGATCCCCAGCCTGGCACCAGGGCAGGAAACGGCAATTTGGGAACTTCTTCCATTGGAAACCTCCTTCCACTGGGAACCTCTTCCCATTGGAATCCTCTTCCCATTGGGAACCTCTTCCCATTGGAATCCTCTTCCCATTGGGAACCTCTTCCCATTGGAATCCTCTTCCCATTGGAATCCTCTTCCCATTGGGAACCTCTTCCCATTGGGAACCTCTTCCCATTGGGAATCTCTTTCTATTGGGAACGCCTATCTATTTGGGACCCTCTTTCCACTGGAAACCTCCTTTCATTGGAAATCTCTTCCCATTGGAAACTTTTTTCCATCAGAAACCTCTTTCTACTGGAAACCTCTTTCCATTGGGACCCTCTTCCCATTGGGACCCTCTTTCCATTGGGACCCTCTCCCCACTGGGAACCTCTTTCCATTGGAACCTCTCCCCACTGGGAACCTCTTTCCATGGGAAATCTCTTTCCGTTTCAAGCCTCTCCCCCTGCCAGACTCTGCCTCCCTCTCCTCCAAGTGAAACCACGGATCACAGAGTGGCAGAGCTGCCCTGGGCCCCCTTCCAGTGCAGAGGGAGGGGGCACAGCCCCACTGGAGCTGCCCAAGGGTCCCATTCCATTTTTACATCAAAACAGCTCCATAAATCACCTCCCACTGCACCTCTGTGCCTTCCCTTTGGCCCTTGCAGAATTCCCCACCGTGCCCCAGCCCTGCCAAGTGCCCAGGAGAGGAAAGTTTCTTTCTGTGCAAGCTGAGAACAAACAAAGCCGGTGCCAGCTGCCCTCCTGCACACACCTGCCAGCCCCAGAGCAGCACCACCCCTTCCCCGTGCCAGCCTGCCCCAGCCAGCCCGCTGCTTTTCCTGGCCTCTGCAGGGATTCATTCCCCTCACAGGAATTTAGCACAGATCCTGCTCCAGCTGATCTGGGCACTGGGGGCTGGCTCCTCTCTGGCTGGGCTCCCCCACTCCCACCTCAGCAATTCCCTCAGGAATGAGAGCTGGGAGAAAACATTCTGCCTTTTCCCCTCTTTCTTCACTCCTCTGCCTCCACCCCCATCTGTGAGGGGTCAGCCTGAAGTGCTGTGGCTCACCAAGGACAGTTTTTACACTGAGAACTGAACAAATGAACTAAAAAACCACCAGGAGCTCCCTGAGCACTCCCTGGGTGCTTCCCCCAGCTCCCCACTGGTGAATATTTCAGCAGCATCCCTTCACACAGCCACTGAGATTCCCGACTCCCCAGGCTCCCGCTCTGCACTTCCAGCTCACCTCCCCACCCCTGTTTGCCAGTTCAGAGCCCAGCCAGCCCCTAAAACCACCCCAAGAGCCCAGCACGGTCCCCACAGCAGGACTGGGTCCCTCCTAAGGCCACCAGCCCCATCCAGACTCCCAGGATCCCAACCCAAACCCTCCTCAGCCCTACCTGGACCAGGCTCTCCCGAATTCCCAGGTTGTTCCCATCCTCCCAAACCCCCCAGGCTGCAGGTGCCCCTCGTGCCTTCACCCTCCTTAAAGACAGAGCTGGAGAAGGAGGTTCCCCTAATCCCAAAGGGTCAGGGGGGCACCCTGACACCCCCTGCACAGGGACAGATGGACATCTCGTGTGGAAAAGCACCTGGTCCCACATCAACCCCTCCAGGACACACAGGGACAGGGCCAACACGTCCTCCCAGGAGAAGGAGGGAGCAGGGGGACAGCTCTGGGGGCAGGAGGGGCAAAAAGGGGATGGAGGAAAGAGGAGAGAGATGGGGGACTGAGGAGGGGCTGCAGGGAGGAAGAAGAGGATGGAGAGAGGAGAAGAGGGATGGAGGGATGGGGATGCAGGGATGGGAAAGTGGATACAGAGATTGGGATGGGGATGCAGGGATGGGGAAGGGGATGCAGGAATGGGGAAAGGGATGGAGGAAGGCAGAAGGGGCTGCAGGGACGAGGAGGATGGGGCTGCAGGGACATGGGAGGGGATGGAGGGATGAGGAAGGGGATGGAGGGAGGGGGAAGGGGATGGAGGGATGAGGAAGAGGATGGAGGGAAGAGGACGGGCCTGCAGAACCCGTGGGAACGAGGGGCCTGAGGAAGGGGCGAGTCCCGGGGGCTCCTGGGGAATTGGCTGCGAGGGGCGGCCGGGGCAGCCCGGAGAGGGCACGAGGGGAGGGGGACGGGGGCGATGCCGCGGCCGCGCTCCGGGCGCTGCTCGGTACCTGAGGCGCTCCCGA
>JAYDZK010000107.1:4138185-4150719 GCA_034509185.1 Euphonia xanthogaster | reverse complement strand
GATCAGGGCCAGGTGATTGCTCAAGGAAGGGTCACTGGAGGGGGATTTGGGGGTTCTGGGATGGAAGAATGCCCTCGGGGGTCTCTGGAGGGGGATTTGGGGGGTCTGGAGCAGAGGGAGACTCTAGAGGGGCGTTGGGGGAGCTGCCAGCTCCTCATCCCAGAGCCATCGAGCCGTGTCCCGCCCTCCGAGGGGACACTGCGGCCACCCGGCTGTTGCCATGGTGAGGTGGCCGACGCCACCTCGGGAAAGCCCCAGTGACCCGTCTGTCCCCCCTCCCCGTGCCCAAGGAGGACTTTGCCCGTGAATCTTTCCGCCCTGGGGAGGGATGGAGGAGCGTGGGGGCAGCAGGGGGTGAGGGGGGCCCTGTCACCACCCTCGGGGACAAAGTCCAACAGCAACGGGGCCAAGATAAAGCTGCAGGGACCGAGCTCCCAGCGAGGCCAAACTGCACAAAAACAGCACAAAACCAGCACAAAAACAGCACAAAAACAGCACAAAAACAACGTGGGGACATCGGGGACCTCAAAGGGACCATGGGCAGTGACAGCCCCGCTGGGACCCCTGCACAGGGAGGAGAGCAGCAAAGCGTGGAGCTGCTCCCCCCTCCTCTTCCTCCTCCTGCTTCTCCCCCTGCTCAGGGGATTGTGCAGGGGATCCTCAAATGGTTTGGGCTGGAAGAGACTTAAAAAATCCCTTTCCTGCCATGGACAGGGACAATTTCCACTGTCCCAGGTTGCTGCAAGTGGTGCCTTATCCAGGTTATCTAAAAACAGAGACTAAATACAATTAAGAAAATAAAGGGCAGTTATGTTTAGTGAAGGGCCTTCAGGTACGTTTGGGACAGATGAAGCCCACCCAAAAATGGACCACGGGTCACAGGTTTTCACACTTTTATAAGTTTGGTTCATTTGCATGTTAGGGGTTAATCTGCCAATTACAGCTTCAGGTAATGAAGTCATTGACCCCAAGTTTGCTCCCCCCAAATAAATCACTTTTGTTCACATCTCTCAGGGCCTGAGGCAGTGAGGGGTTTTTGATTCCCAACCTGGAGAGGAATTGTTGTGTCTGCCCAAAATGGGACAGCAGCATGTGGAGTTTAGAGTTATACACTAAAGCACTGCAGGATTATAAATGTATGGAAAAGATAAAAGCTAAAATCCTAAGAAGGCATCACAAGCCCCATCCAACCTGGCCTTGGACACTTCCAGGGATGGAGCAACCACTTCCATAAAGCAGCACCATAACCCATGCCCAGCACCGCCCTGCACGGCCTCACCCAGCAGTGCCACGGGCTTGTCACGGAGCCTGGCACCTCCTCTGCCAAATCACCACGCCTGTGCCCTTTGGCTGCACTCCCACCCCTGATCCCAGCACCAACACGAGCCATCTGCACCCCTCAGGGCTCCCAAGAGCAGCCACAGCTCCCAGGACCACGCAGGTGGCAGAGATCCAGCCTGGTCCCCGCAGACATGGGAGGGTTTGGGGATGCTGTGTCAATTCTCATGCCCGAAGCCACATCAGCAGGCAGGAAAATCTTACAGCGTGGTGAGAAATGCACAGAAACACCAGCAGGACGCTGTGCCTCGCGTCAGGCTCTGATAAATTTTCCCCTGACTCCTGCCCGGGTGGAATTGCTGCAGCCGGAGCCGGTCTGGAGGAGCCTCGTCAGGTGTGCAGGGCTTGTGGAAACTGGGACATCCTGACTTGCCGCTGGCTAACTCCTTTGTGAGAGCCCAGCCAAAGTTTCTCCACCTCTAAATTGGGGTGTAATGACACTTCCCCCTCTTTCATGAAGCTTCAACTCTTTCTGATCTCGGCAGGGAAATAAATCACGGCGCGGGATCATAAAAGTGCTCAAACGGCAACCTGGGGTGAACCGAGCCGCAGATGCAGGGAAGGGCGCGGGCGCTCGGAAAATGAGAGGTAGGAGCGAGCCAGATGTCATCGGCAGCTCTTTCCCCTGTAGGGTTAATGTCCCCCCCCCTTCCCCTCCCTGCCTGCCCTGGAATTCCAGCCATTGGCTGGCTCCCGAGGTTTAGGCTAAAAAGCCTCTAATTAGGACCCCGGCTGCCGCGGAGCCAGTGCCTGGGCAGGCAGGGAAAAAAAAAAGAGAGAGGAAAGAAAGGGAAAAAAAAAAAAAAAGTGTTTCCCTGCCTGAGCTTGGATGTTTTCCTTTCGCTTTGCAAAGTTTTCCCAGCCCAGGCTCCATTCCCTGGCGTGCTCCGGAGCAGGGCGGGACGGCGGCGGCCGGCGCGGGGCTGGAGCGGGCGGCCAAGCCCGGAGCGGCGGAGCGCGGGGCCCGGAGCGCCGGGAAAGGGCAGGTACGTGCGGCTGGAAGGGACTCCCGGGCTCGGCTCTCCCAGCTCCCAGGGGAGATGGAACTGGGGGAGAGGGACATTGGGAGCAGGGGGCAGCGGGAGGGTCCTGCTGCGAGGGGAACGGGATGAGGCAGAGCAGGGGGATTTTGGCTGTTTGGGAGATTTTTTTGGGGGGGAGGAGATAATATCGCTGTCCCCGCGGTCTTTGTTTTCGGGATTTGTCCCCTAGAGCAGGAGGTGACGCCCGTTCCATCGTGCCAGGCTCTGCCAGGTGCGCGGGCAGCGCTGCTTCCACCATCCCTGCTCCAGCTGGGATCGGCCGGGAATGAGATGAGTCGGGACTGGGGATGGAGCTGGACCCCTTGAACCTGCCGGGATGAAGTCTGGTGGCCACAGGGAGGGGTGGGGGGCTTGGTTCTGGTCGTCACGGGGAGAGGAGGGGTCGCGAATCTCCGTCCCAGTGGCCACAGGGAGGGGTGGAGTGAGGGGTCTTCACCCCAATGGCCGCGGGAGAGGAGGGGTCGCGAATCTCCATCCCGGGGGCTGCAGGGAGAGGAGGGGTCGCGAATCTCCATCCCGGGGGCTGCGGGGAGAGGAGGGGGAGGGTCTCGGTCCGTACCTGCGGGTGCACGAATGGGTGAGCCAGGATGGGTTAATGGGTTACTGCTCCCTGCCGTGCCCGCGGGACTGAGGGAACACGCAGCAGGAAAAGCCTTTGGCAGCGCTGGCACATCCCCTGGTGAGCCAACGGGCCGCGGTCCCCTCTGGTGCCACCGTGCAGTGTGGCAGAGCAGGATGCTGAGACCCTCCCCCATCATCTGGGGGGGCTGCAAAGGCGTTTTTAAAGCGAGGGCCGCGACTTCGCTGTGCCCAGCAGTGGCACCAAGGGCTGCTCCACCTGGTGCCACCCCAGGTCCAAAAGGCACCGTGGGCTCCTCGGTGGCACCGGCTCCAGGTCGGGCAGGACCTGCTGCTCCGGCTCTCCTTGCCAGACCTCAGCTTATCTCGCCCCAAAAGATGCATCTTTACTGCTCTGCATCTTTATTGCTGCGCACCTTTGTTGCTCTGCATCTTTATTTCTCTGCATCTTTATTCCTGCTCCTGCAGCCCAGCTGTGTTGACGGGAGCTCAAGCACAAACAGGTTATCCCGTGGGTGAGGCCAGCGTGGAGCTGCGCCCCTGGGAGCTGCCAGCGCTGCTTTGAGGGGCTTTTTGGAGGTGTTGTGTTTCCCTGGGGACTCTGCAAAAGCAAAGTTGAGGCAGGGATGCGGCTCCCTGGGCGGGCTGGGAACAGGGAGCCTGTGCTGAATTCCGAGCAGGCTGGGGTGGCTGAGCTCCAAGTTAATGTGTGACCTTGGCAGCAGAGGGCTGGGAGCCCACACGGGCTCCCACAGCCAGCTGGAGACGGGGGCTGCTCCCGGCGAGCCAAATCAGATTAGCATTCCCAGGAATTTCAGCCTCTTGTACCCAGGGAGCCGCGGCGGCTTCCGATCCTTTGGAGACCGAGAGGAGCTCGGGCAAACGCATCCGGAGGAGCTCCCACAGGCAGGACGGAGGATTTGCAGCCAAGGCAAATGACAGCCAGTGCCACCCAGCCTGCCCGACTGGTCTGTCACACGTCCCTTCTCGGGGACTCGCTGGCAGGGACAGGCAGCTCCCCCAGAGTGCCACCACGGTGCCACCTCCCCCGCGGGTTTCGGGCAGGCTGGGAGCATCCCTGCATCCCTTGGCAGGGAAGGGCAGCGGCGGCAGTGCCCGGAGGCAGCGAGGGAGGGCAGGAAGGAAGAGGGGACAGGGCCGGGGAGCGGAGGAGCCAGACCTGTCGGGGCTGCCTGGCTCTTTAGCATGGGAGGCGCGTACCTCTGTCCTCGTCTGGGGCTAATTACAGGGACTTGTTTACAGCCCAGACGGCTGCCAGCCGGCGTAATCGCATCAAACTGGGCTGGGCCGGGCTCTCGGGCGCATCCCCGCGCGTTCACAGCAGCCGGGAGCCCTGCCCAAGCCGCCCTCCCCCAGTGTCACCCCACCGCGCTGCTGGCCCTGGCGTGGGGTCCCTGTGCCTCTCGGGGCTGGGGCCAGGCTGGCACCGCCAGCCCCCACCCCCCCGAGTCCCCAGAGCATCGCAGGGGTCTAATTAACAGCAAAGTTCTGAGAGATTACACAAATGCAGCTTGGAGGTTTAATGAGCCCAGCACAGCCCGGGAATGCCCCCGCCCCCCGTGGGATGGAGAAATGGGAGCACTTCTCCCAAACCAGGCAGCAGCAGAGCTGGGGCTGGACACGAGGGTCCTCACTCAGCATCCCAGGGTCTCCCTGGCCCAGCTGTGGTCCCTCACCAAGCCAGCAAGGCCAGGGCTCTTTTTGGGCAGCAAACGCCCAGTCAAGCCCGATTATTTCATCCCTATCCCAAAGCACAGCTTTGAACAACACCCTACAAGCAGCCCTGCACCCCCCCCCCAGGGTTCCAGACCCCAAAAGGCAGGAAAAAGCCAGCAGCCCTTGTGTTTTATCTCTCTGATTAGCTGATGTGCAGTGTTAATCATTGACCCGGCAGCAGGGCAGGGAAACCTGAGCTGCCCCGGCTGATCCCACCTGCTCCCGGCCCCAGAGCTGCCCCTGCCACATCCCGGCACCCCGAGGTGCTGCTCAGGAAGGAGCTCTGGAGGTGTTTGCTGGGAGCACTGGGGACACTGGGATGTCCCTGACAGAGGGGACACACCAGCACCATCCCAGTGTGGAGCAGGGAACGGGTCCTGGTGGTGGCAGAGGCGTAGGAGGACCAAAATTTCATCATCTGGGGGTTCTCACCCCTCATCTCTGAGACCGTTTTATGCATGGAACATTTTCCAGAGGGGTTGATCCATCCGTGGTGGGAGTTGCAGGGGTGAATCCCTGGGTGTGTTTGGTCACAGCCCCGTGATTTCCCCCCCATCCCACCCCGGCTCCCCATGGCACAGCAGGAAGTGTGGGCCGAGGGCGTCAGGCTCTGGGCTGGCATCCAGGGAACCCCAGGAGCCAGCACCACATCAGCATCTCGCCTTTGTTTTGGGAAGCCGGGGCAGGAAGGAAGCGCGGTGGTGGAAAGAGCCCACGTGGGGAGGAGGGGAGGGCTCCGGATGGGTTTCACTGCCTAACCCCGAGCCAGGCGTGTGCTGTGGGCTGGGACAGCCAGGCAGGAACAGCCCTGGGCAGAACAATGGCAGCCCGAGGGGAAGGAATTATTTTCCACTGAGTTGGGCTCAACCTCGGTCCGTTCCCACTCAGGGATGGGCCACTAGACCCAGGATTAGCTGTGGCAGCTGGGGGAAAGCTCCTGCTGTGGGTGTTGCTGTTTTCCAAAACCTGTTCCAGCTTGAGCTTGGGCATTCTGGACATTTCCCTGCCTAGCTTCATCCCCATCCCCATCCCATCCCATCCCATCCCATCCCATCCCATCCCATCCCATCCCATCCCATCCCATCCCATCCCATCCCATCCCGCTCAGCAGACAAAGCCCCCAGCCCTGCCAAGTGCCTGTATCCTCCGTGTGGGTTTGCTGTAACTCCCAAAGAGAAAGGAGCCCCCCAAAAATCCCTTGGACTCCTGCAGTGGTTCAGCTGAAAGTCTCCAAGTTGTGGTGCCTCGGAGCATCATCCCAGCTGGACGTGCCCCAGGGTCCCTCTGAGGGACGAGGAGCTGCTTGTCCTGCTGCCACAGGGATGCAGGATCCGTGTCCAGGGATGGATCCCCGCTCCCTGCCCCGTGTCTGACACCTCTGGCTCTCTCTGTCCCCAGCTGATGTCCCTGCCGAGCCCTGCATGGCCCCAGCAGGACGAGCCCTCCCCCTGCGGCACCACCGGGGGGCTCCCCCCGGCTTCATCCGACAGCGACTCCGGCTGTGCCCTGGAGGAGTACCCGGAGCCCCCCGAGGTGGGCAGCACGCCTCTCCCCCAGCCCCGCGTGGTTCCCACCCCGTTTCTGGGGTAAAACACGCGGGTTTTTAGCACTTTAAACAGAGTTTCATTCCCCTCTGACCTTGCTGTTTCTCCCAAGGTGCCGCCGTGCTTCGGGCCCCGCTCGCCCCAGCCGGGCTCTGCCTCTGACCGGACGCGGCTCCGCGCCCGAGCGCTCCTGCAGCAGCTGCCTCCCCAGGACTGCGATGTGAGACCCCTCTTCTTTGGCTGCTGCTCCCCTCCCCAGGCTCACCTGATGTTGAGATTACCCAAAAAGAGAGGCCAGGCCAAATTAAGGGAATAAAAAGCACTTTTATTTATTGAAGGACCTTCAGGTGCATTTAGGGCAGATGAAGCCCACCCAAAAATGGACCACGGGGTCACAGGTTTTCACACTTTTATAAGTTTGGCTCATTTGCATATTGAGGGTTAAATTTCCAGTTAGAGCTTCAGGTAATGAAGTCACTGACCCCAAGTTTGCTCCCCCAACTCCCTTTTGTTCACATCTCTCAGGGCCTGAGGCACTGAGGTGTTGATGATTCCCAGGCCTGGAGAGGAAGGGTTTTATAAAAATGGGAAAGCAGCAGCTGACACTGCGTGTGGCGTTTAGAGTTACACACTAAAGATTTACAGGATCATAAATGTATGGAAAAGATAAAAGCCAAACTCCTAAGGCAGCAGAGCCCAGCCCCTGACCCCCGTGCCCCACAGGAGCGCTACTGCCCCGACCTGGCCGAGGAGGAGCGGCGCCAGCTCCGCGCCTTCAGCGCCCGCCGCAGGCAGGAGGCTCTGGGACAGGGCCTGGCGTGCCCCGTGCCAGGTCCCTGCCACGGCTGTCCCTGCAGGAAGGTGAGCTGTCCCCTCCAGCTCCCATTCCCTGGCAGGAACCCGTCCCCAAAAGCCAGCCCTGCCCCAAACCTCGTGTCCCCCTGCCTTGCAGTGCGGCCGGAGGCTGAACAAAGGGGACCCGGGGATTTCAGCGTCTTGCCTGGGCGACCAGTTCTGGCACCCGTCCTGCTTCTCCTGCCACTTCTGCCACCAGCAGCTGGTGGATCTCATCTACTTCCAGCAGGATGGGAGGATCTACTGCGGCCGGCACCACGCCGAGCTCTTCCGACCCCGCTGTGCCTCCTGTGACCAGGTGGGTGCCGGGCAGGGGCAGGCTTTGCCCTCCCCTTTGGCTGTTAAACGCCCCCGAGCTCGGCTGGGGCCTCCAAATCCATCAGAACCACTGATGGGCTGGAGGAAAATTCCTTCCTGAGACCCCCACGGGCTGGGGGCTCCCCCTCACCGCCCAGCACAGCGAAGCACCGTGGGGTGCTGCGAGCCTGGGGCTTGTTTTCCCATTCCAGCTGATCTTCATGGAGGAGTGCATCGAGGCCGAGGGCCGGCGCTGGCACCTGGAGCACTTCTGCTGCCTGGAATGCGACGAGCCCCTGCGGGGGCAGCGCTACGTGATGCGCAGCGGCCGGCCCTGCTGCCGCGGCTGCTTCGAGAGCCTCTTTGCCGAGCCGTGCCAGGCGTGCGGGGACCCCATCGGTACGGCCGCCACCCCCGCGGGGCTCCCCCGGCCTTCAGAGCTTTTGGGGTTTGGCTTTTTGGGTTTTTTTTTTTTGGTTTTGAAGAAGCTTTCCCTCAGCTGTGGCCGCCCCGCAGGTGCTGACAGCGAGGAGGTCACGCACCAGGGGCTGCACTGGCACGCCCGAGCCTCCTGCTTCTGCTGCAGCCTGTGCCGGGCACCGCTGCGGGGACAGCCCCTCACCTGCCACCGCGGCCGCCTCTTCTGCTCCGACACCTGCAGCCGCGCCCAGGACGCCTCTTCCAGCGCCTCCGACTCCTCGGACTCGGCTTTCGCCTCCGCTCCATCCCCCGAGTCCACGCCCGTGCCCCGGGCCGGAGCGGCCGGCAGGAGCGCGGCAGTGGGGGGCGGCAGGCAGCGGGGGGAAGGGGCTGGTAGGAGCCTGCTGCCATGGGGGGGACGGGAGAAACTCGGGCTCTGGGGACTTTGGGGCTGGGAGGATCCTCCTGCCATGGGGTGGGACGGGAGAAATCCGGGCTCTGGGGACTTTGGGGCTGGGAGGATCCTATTGCCATGGGGTGGGACGGGAGAAACTCGGGCTCTGGGGACTTCGGGGCTGGGAGGATCGGTCCTACTGCCATGGGGTGGGAGGGGAGAAATTGAGGGGACTTTGGGGCTGGGAGGATCCTCCTGCCATGGGGTGGAGGCTGGGAGCAGGAGCAAATCCAGGCTCTGGGGATTTTGGGGCTGGGAGGATCCTATTGCCATGGGGTGGGAGGGGAGCAGGAGCAAATCCAGGCTCTGTGGACTTTACTGGGAATGTCACACGGTGGGAATTGATGATAAACTCCCCATGGTGGGAGCTGGGGGTGGGTGGGTGCCATCCCATTGTGTCCTGAGACAACCCTTGCTGTGGGAGAGCTGTGGGAGGGCAGGCTGAGCTTCTCCTTCCTCCCTTACACCACTTCCCCTCTTCCAGAGGCGTTTCCAGACCAGGCCCCAGTGCACCCCGCGTTCAGGAGCCCCGAGGATCTCGGAGCAGCCGCACGGGAGCGGAGCAGCGACGCTGCCAAGGAGCACCCAGGGGTGCTGGGACCCCCATCCAGCCACCCCTCGGCCCCCCAGCCCAGCCCAGAGCCACCCAACGAGCCCAGAGCTTTGGGCCACTCGCTTTTGGGGGCCCCTGAGCCCCGAACAGCGGCAGGCAATGGAAACCCACAGCTCCAGGCGGGCACCTGCCCTCCCCGACACAGCCCCCGGGCCGGGGATGGCACGGAGGAGGAGGAGGAGGAGGAGGAGGACTCCTGGTGCCCCACCTGCTCCTCATCTTCGGACTCAGACTCGGAGGAGGAGGGTTTCTTTTTCGGGAAGCCCATCCCCAAGCCCGGGATGAATTCCCTGGGCAGGGAGCCCCCGGGGAGGGGCAGGGGCAGGACGGCCAAGCACTGCAGCGTGTCCTAACAGCGGGGTCGGGGGTCCCCGAGTGGCACTGCCAGCTCCTGCCACGGCCTCAGCGCGTTCCCAGCGCGTCCTGGAGGCGGCCAAGGCTGCTGGGAGAAGCTGCTGGGATCCCTGCCCCCGGCGGCTGCTGGCAGAGCGGAGCCTGCAATTCCTGCCGGCCTCTCCCGCGATTAGGAACAGGTAAAGCAGGAAGGGAGCGGGGCCGGGCCGGCCCCCAGCACCTCCCACAAGGCGGCAGCTCCGGGGAGAGCGGCCGGAGCTCCGGACAAGGGCAGCTGCCTGCATCCCCCCAGCGGGATCCTTCCCCGGACTGCTCTGTGCCCCACTGCCACCTGCCCTCCATCCCTGGTGGCACCGTGTCCCCGCTGCCACCACGGGGAGGGGACCAGGGGCACAGCTCTGCTGCTGCTGGTGACGAAGCTCCAATAAACTCTGGCTGAAATCTGAACGCAGGGTCTGCCCTGTTCCTTCCCAGCCCATGGTGACAATGTCACCAGGGCTGGGAGGTCCCCAGGGGTGATCTGTGCCCTCTGCCACAGGCGGGGTTCACTGTGGGACCCCTCCCTGGCAGGAACAGAACAATGGCAGAGCAAGGGCTGCAAAAAGGACACGGTTTATTTGCAGATTTAAACCCAAAAACACTCGCTGGGGTTTGGGGACACATTCCCAGCAATCAGCAATGGAGGACAGGGACTGCTGCCCTCCCTCCAGTAAAACCAGCAGCACTTTTGCTGCCCTCAGGGCTTTGGGCAGGGCTAAAACCAAACACATCCCGCTCACCCTCCTCCTCCAAGAGACAGAGTGGGGCTGCCAGCACCTCCCACCTCGCCCCGCAGGCTCAGCACCCTCCTGAGCACCCCACAGCGCTGGGACAGCTCTGTGACAGCCCCCATCACCCCCACCCCGCTGGCAGGAGGGGGTGGCTGCCCTCAGAGGCTGGAGGAGCCCACGGAGTCGAGGCTGTCAATGAACTCCTCCAGCTGCTGCAGGTGGTGCAGGCGGCCCTGGCGCAGGTTGGCCCTGAGCGCCAGCCCCAGCGCCGCCTCCATCGAGGGCTCCTTCTGCAGCAGCATCGTGGCCACCACGGCAATGCTCAGGCTGAACTGCTGGTACGACTGCAGGGCAGGGCCACGGGGTCAGCACCCCAAAACCAGCACCAAACCACCCCCGCTTTTAGCCCACAGACCCCCAAACATCACCCGAGCCCCTGCAAACCCACAGCACCTTCCCCTGCAAGCCCCCCCAAACACCAAATTCACACCCCCCACACCCAGCATCGCTCCTAAAGCTCCCCAGGTGAGGTTCTCCCATCCTGGAGCTGCTCCCAGAGCCTCAGGGGCTCATCCAGGACTCACCAGCTCGATCTTTGCCTTCCTTCTGAGGACAGCAGCAGAGCGGGAATCGATGCCAGCTGGGAATGGTGTGGGGAGCTCTGAGCAGAGCTGCTGCTGGCCACACGCAGCCTGGGAGGTGGAAAAAGGCAAGCAAGGCTCAGAGGGGAAAGGGACTGAGCCACACTGGGGCTGCCAGTGCTGGTCACTAGCCCAGGACTGGTCACCCTGTGGAAGGAGCCGCTGGTCTGTCACCCTTCCCTCGGGTGCCAGAGCCGCCCCCACCCTCCCTTTGCCCCAGCTTCTCTCCCTCATTAGCAGTAATGAAGCTGCTCTGGAGGGCTCCCCGCAGCTTCCTCAGAGCCCCAGAGCAGGGCTGTGCACACTCCAGCACCCCTGAGCCTCGGGCTCTGCCCTGGATTCTCTCCCAGCCGTGCCCCGTTCGTCGGCATCGCCCGACACGGGCTCTGCCTCTGGACAAAGCTGCCCCTTAACCCCACCCTGCAGGCCACAGGGACCACACAGGCCACTAGGGCAGTGTCCCCAAGCCCAGGGGGACACTGAGGGTGCCTGGGGGGCACCCAGACCCCGTACCAGATCGGTGTCACCAGCCCCAGGTGGGTGCCGGGGCCCTGGGGAAGTCTCTGGTGGGGTGCAGGCACCAGGAGAAGCTTGGCTGGGCTGGGCTTTGGGTTCTGCTGCAGATCCTGGAGGGAGCTGAGGGTTTTCAGGAGGCTGAAGGCTCTGCAGAGGCTGAGGGACAGAGAGTGGCTGTGCTGGGACAGGGGGACAGCGCTGCCAGCATGGCCCCACTGGCAGCAGTGGCCTCACGGGGAGGGGACACTGACCTGCCCCACATCCCAAACTCACCTGGGCAGCTGCTGCCTCAGCTTCTCCAGCTCCACAGGGTGGCTGTCCCCAGGAGCACGGGCTGAGCTCAGCCCCTGCCCCTCCGGAGGAGCTGCATTCCAGGAGTTCCCTCTTGGCAGGGTCTGGAGGGGCTGCTGGGCTCTGGGGATGTGACCCATGACTGCTGCCAGCCCTGGGGACACTGCACGGCTCCACCTGGGTGTTACAAACAGCCAAGGAGGAAATTTGGCTGCCACGGCAATGCCTTGGCAAATTATTATTATAAATGGTAATTGCTTGTGAATTGTAGCTGCTTTCAGACAGAAGGCAAATTTGTAATCGCTTTTGTGGGCTGTGTAACTGAAAATGTGCACAAAGCAAGGCTGTCACAAGAGATAACCATTCACCCAAAACACAGAACCAAGACAGCACAAGCAGAGAGCAAAACACCACAGAAAGAGAATGCCAGGTCTAAAGGGGCACCAGGAGACCACCAGAGGAGCACCCTGGGGTGCCAGGACGGACCCTCAGACCCTGCAGCAGGGGATTCAGCACTGCTGCAGCAATCCAGGGTGGAGCTGTGGCAAACTTGCCCCGAGAATGTGCCAAGAAATTTGAGGAAGTCATGCAGTTGCACACTTCTCAGCAAGCAGTCCTTTGTGCTCCTGCCTGCCTCTGGCTCCAGCCAGGCACCCAGCACGGCTGCTTCTGCTTTACTGCTTGGTCCCTCACCCATCATCTCTAATTAAACTCTTAAATTTCAGAGGAGTGGGATTAGTTCCTCCCACAGTGAGGGGACAGAGGGGTTTGGGAAGGGGCTGTGCCTCCCTGCAGGCTCTGCTTTAGGGTGGGAAGAGAAAATAGGGAAAATAGAAAAAGAAAAAGCCCCCAGGGGAAGCTCTGTGCTGCTGGTGGGGAGCATCTGGGGAGCCCGGAGCTGATCCTGTGCCCCTCCCCAGCAGTCCCACACCTCAAGGTGCTCCTGGATCTCAGGATTCCTGGAGGCCTCCTCTGGAGGGGCTGGATCTACTCCTGGAGCACAGGTGAAGCCCCTAAAACAGTTACTTTCAAGAGATAATGGGTTAAAGCATGGAATATAAAGCATTTGGGAAAGCTCAGCG
>JAYDZK010000107.1:4111182-4130010 GCA_034509185.1 Euphonia xanthogaster | reverse complement strand
TGGAATTTCTTTCCTTTTTTTCTCTTTGTTTCTTTTTTCTTTCTTTTTTTCTTAATAAGAAATCTCAGCTTACAAAAAACAAGGTGTAAAAAGAGTAAAGATTTACAAAAAAAAAATCATAAAAACATGATTTCTGTTTCACACCCGAGAGAGAGACAGGGACGAGCCCAGCTGCTGCTGCCAGGGAAATCCAGCCTGGGATGGAAATCCAGGGAAAATCCAGCCTGGGATGGAGCTGAAATCCAATCCAGCCTGGGATGGAAATCCAGGGAAAATCCAGCCTGGGATGGAAATCCAGGCTGTGCTCTGATCCCATCCCTGCTCTCCCATTCCTGCTCTCATCTCTGACCCCGTCCCTGCCTTGATCCCATCCCTGCCCTGACCCCATTCCTGCTTGACCCCATTCCAGCTCTGTGTCCTGATCCCATCCCTGCTCTGTGCTCTGATCCCATTCCTGCCCTGATTCCATCCTTGATCCAATACCTGCCCCATCCCACCCCTGATCCCATTCCCGCTCTCATCCCTGACCCCATTCCTGCTCGATCCCATTCCAGCTCTGTGCTCTGATCCCATCCCTGATCCCACTCCTGCCCCAATCCCATCCCTGCTCTGATCCCTGGTCCCATCCCTGCCCTGATCCCCCTCCTGCCCCAATCCCCTTCCTGCAGTTTCCCCCCAGATCAGGGGAAGATGAACCCCAGAAGTTCCCAAAAGCAGCCGGGAGGGTTTCCCCTGGTGGGAATGTCAGTTTTGTGTCCTTGTCACTGGTTTTGGGTGGCAAACACCTGAGTTTGGAGTTGTTTTTCTGGGATTCCTGCTTTGTCCTGCAGCGTTCTCTGAGTGTAGAAGAGGATGTAGGCCTGGGTCTTGCACACCTCCTCCACGCTACATACATTCAGTTTGGAGTCATTGCAGTGCACCCAAAAACCTGGGAAAAAGGGAAAAAAAACCCTCTTAGCTGAGGCAGGATCCCTTTGGATTCTGGAACTGCTCACAGGAAACATCCACAGGAGAAAAGGCAACTCTGCCTTTTCCTGTAAGCTGGAAAATGGTTTAAATAGAATTTTTAATATATTTTACTATAAATACAATTTTAATAAAATGGTTTAAATACATTCTATTATTTTATAAATATAGTAAATACATTTTCTAATATAATTTTAATATAAATTTAAAATATAGTTTTTATATAATTAAAAATGTAGTTTAAAATATAATTTTAAAATAGAAATTTAATTTTTAAAATAGAATTTTTGGGGTGCTTTAGAAATATCAAATCATCATTTAATCAGCCCAAAAGCTGAATCAGGCGGCCAAAAATTCCCAATTTGTGCAGCCAGGAAGGCAGAGCCTGTCCTGATCCAGCTGCTGGGATCTCCCAGCCCCCTGCGGATGTTGCTCATGAATAGTTCCTGTTTTTCCAGCCTCAAAACACTTTCTGTTCATCTCCTCAATCCCCAGGATCCTGAGCAAACCCAGCTGCAGCAGCTTTGGCAGAATGAAGAATTCCCACCATTCCCAGGGGAAAAAAAAAAAGAAAAAAGCAAAAATAAATGACAAGAAATATTAAGAAAAAAAGAAAAAAAAGAATACAGCGGGGAAAACAAACTACTGAAGGGCAGGGAGTGGATCCCAAGGAACTGGAATCCTGGGGAAGGATTCCAAAGGAGGGAAAACCCAAGGAATGTGAGGAAGGGGAGAGGATTGGGAGGGGATTTGCCCGGGGCCAGCTCACGCACCTCCCTCCGTGTTGTAGCAATAGGCTGTGTAGTGTCCTGAGCCAAACCCCTTCCCGTGATGCATCACCACAGCTGAGAGGTCATAGACACAGGTCTCTGTGGCAAGGGAGGGCAGAGAGTCCCTGCAGCAGTAAGGTTCCATGTTTAATACCTGCTCAAAGAGGACATGGACCCCGATCTTCTCGCGGTGATTGCGCTCAGACCACCTGCAAACACAAATCCTGCACTCAGGGAGCTCAGCAGAACCAAATCCGGGGGGTTTGAACCAAAATTCCCTGCAGGAAACCCACCAAACACACAAATCCTGCACTCAGGGTGCTCAGCAGAACCAAATCTGGGGGTTTGAACCAAAATTCCCTGCAGGAAACCTCCAAACACACAAATCCCACACTCAGGCTGCTCAATGCCACCAAATCTGGGGGTTTTGCCCCAAAATCCCCTGCAGGAACCCCCCAAACACACAAACCCCACATTCAGGGTGCTCAGCCCTGAGTTTCACCCCCAAATCCCCTGCAGGAACCCTCCCCACACACAAATCTCACATTCAGGGTGCTCAGTGGCACCAAATCTGGTGGTTTCACCCCAAAATCTCCCTTTGCCATTAAAAACGTTTATTTTAGGTGGGGTCTCCCCCCGCCATTGATATTTCTTGTTTTAGGTGGGGTATTTTTGAGCCAGATTTCTCCTCTGACCACCTTTAAACCCCCCACAGCCACCCAAACCACTTCAGAGACTTTTCCTCATAGTTTGAGCTTTTTCTGCTTCCTGTTCCACAGGTGAACAGCCAATATTGGCACTGAATTCTCTCCATCTCCCACCTTTCACTCAGCTTACTGACTTCTCCTTCCAAGCTGCCTGCAAACTCCAGTAAAACCCAAAGAAATTAAGGATTAAAATGCACAAAATATTAAATTGTGACAGAGAAAAAAAAAAAGCTGTAAAGAGGCAACACGAGGGGGTTTCACAAACGGGATGGCTCAGAAGTTACCCAGCTGCTTTCAGCAGGAACTGAGGGTATTTAAAGGCCCATTTTTGGTCATTTTTCCCCCAGAATCCAGGGCTCAGTGCCTCACCTGAAGCGTTTAAGGTGCAGCCGGAGGACCTGAGGTAGTCTGTAGATCAGCAACTGCTTTTTAGCTTCACTCAGAACAAGAGGTTTGGGAGAAGATTTTCGCCGTTTGCCTGCCAAAAAAAAAACCCCAAAACCCCCCCAAGGCAAAGATTATCAGGATCCTGTTAATTCCCCAAAGAGAAAAACCAGCACAGGGTGAAATCTTTTTTTTTTTTTCCAGCACGGGGATGGTCACAGGAATAAACATTTCAGAATTTCTTTCTCCTCATCACACAGACATTTGCCACCTCTGAGTGACAAATCAGAGGTTTTCCTGTTGGAATGTTGACCCAAAGATTTCCTGGGCTGCAGCAGTTCCAGCAGAAGAATTCCAGCTCACAAATATTTGATATTTTATTCTCTCTGCTACCTTGAGCTTCTCACAGAAGCATTTAAAAAATGCTCCCAGCAACAGCAAAGTTGGAAAAGAGGAAGAATTCCTCCTCCTCTTCCCAGGAAAGGCTGGAGCAGAAGGGGCCAGGTGGCTGTCAGAGATCCCAATTAGCACTGCACCTGTTAATTGGATTTGTGCAGCCCCAGCTCCTGCAGCAGCAGTGCCCTCACTGCTCCTGGCACTTGGGGCCTTTTTCCTGACTCTTTCCAGCTGGAAAATGCTTCCTGAAACATTCAGAATTCCTTAAAAGTCATTCAGAATTCCTTTAAAATCATTCAGAATTCCTTAAAGATCATTTAGAATTCCTTAAAAGTCATTCAAAATTCTTAAAAAGCCATTTTAAATCTCTTAGTGATCTAGAATTCCTTAAGAGCCATTTAAAATTCCTTAAAAGCCATTTAGAATTCCTTACAAATCATTCAGAATTCCTTACAAATCATTCAGAATTCCTTAAAAGTCATTCAGAATTCCTTAAAAGCCATTTAGAATTCCTTAAAAGCCATTTAGAATTCCTCAGCTATTCAATTCTGAAGTAGTAAAACTAATTTCATTTCTTTTTCCTCTCAGAGAACCAAAGCAAACCGAGTTAAGATGAAGCTGAACACTCCCAGTTTCTGGGGCAGGATTTATTCCAGGCTCTGCTCCAAGCACACCCACTCAGGAATGATTTCCCACCACTCTGGGAAGATCTGCCACACTGCAGGAGTGTCCCTGGCAGGGGACAGTGCCAGGGGCTGGTGGCACTCACTGTTGCACTGGTCACAGGCGTAGATCCTCCCCTCCAGGGCTTCAGTCTCGGTGAATTTGGCCAACATCTCAGTGAGCAGGCACTCAGCCTGGGGCACGGGCAGGATGCCCTTCTCCAGGGCATGGTACCGCTCTGGGAACTCCAGGGAAAGGTCCCAGAAGGGCTCCACAGTGTTGGATTTGTAGTTGCACGTCCTGCAGGTGACCTGGGACAGGGACACAGGGACACACAGCTGGCTTTGTGTTGGAATCTGAAACGCAGGGAATTCTCACAACTTTGGGCCTTCCCCAACTGGAAGGTGGCCAAAAGGGCCACCAAATCTGACACCTGGCCCTGCACAGCACACCCCAAACTCCCCACATCTGCATCCATCCGTGTCGCACAGGAAGCGTCACTGCTCCAGCCTTGGGAGGCAAAAAACCACAAGGAAAAGGGGCACAAAAAATGCACCTTAAAAACCCATTCAAAGCCTAAAACCTCAGCACTAAACACATTCAAAGCCTAAAACCTCAGGACTAAACACATTCAAAGCCTAAAACCAGGGGCTCAGGAGTCCTGTGCTTGTGCAGGTCTCATCCAGAAGTGGCACAACTGAAGTGAATTTGTGCTAAATGTGACAAGGATGGAAATGGTGGCAACTCAAGGGATTTTTTTCCTCAGGAATTGGGAATTGCTAAGAGACTCCTAAATGGCATCCTCAATGTGCAGAGCCTTTGCTCCTCGGTGTGAACAGCTCCAACTGATCCCAGTGGAAAAGCAATTCCATACCTGGCTGAGCAACTGCCCGTGGAAAATGGTGTTGACCACCTTGAGGACCTGCTTGGTGAGCTTCCTCTGCGAGAAGGGGATGAGGATCCTGCGCCTGCTGCCCTCGGACTCGAGCTCCTGCTGCACCTTGTCCAGGAGCTCGCACAGGAACTCCTGCGCGTCCTGCTGGTCGTAGCCGCGGAAGGCCGGGATCAGGCTCCACACGGAGTGCAGCATGGCAAACGGGGACACCAGGGCCCACTTGCCAGACCACATCACCCTGAACAGGGTGTGCAGCTCGTGGCACAGGGAGATGTGCTTGGAGCTGGGCTCCTTGGGCTGGATCAGCTCCAAGCTGCGGCTGATGGAGGAGCCGCCGTTCAAGCCGGCCGGAGAGCTCTGAACCTTGTCAGGCTTCCCTGGCTCGTTAGCAGCGGCCCCGTTCGCCAGCTTGCCAGGCATCCTGGCCCTCCCGTTCACAGTTTTAGCTAAAAGTTCTTCTGTTTCACAGAGATCAAGAGTCAAGAAACATTCTCGGAACTTCTGGAGGTGGCTGAGCACCTGCAGGATGGAGTTCATGTAACAAGTGTTGCCCAGGTTCCTCAGCCCCGTCACCCCGGGCGTCATCAGGGGCTGCCGCCGGATGGAGTAGAACTGCTTCAATCTGCTGCTCTGCACCTGCCTTGAGGTAGGGGAAGCTGTGGCCACCTCCCTGAATTTCCTTGGGATCAAGCTCTCCCTGTGCACGTGGGACAGCAGCCTGGCGCTCTTCCTTGGGGGAGTGCTGGCCAGCTCCTCCAGGAGCTGCCTCTTCATCTCCTGCCGCCGCTGCCGAGCCGCCTCCTTCTTCTTCTCCAGCTCCTCCATCTGTTTTTTCTCCTTCAGTTTCAGCTGTCCCCGGGAGCTCTTGTGGAACCAGGTGCGCAGAGCCCTCGCCAGCAGGGCCTGGCGCCGGTGCCACAGCGCCGTGAGCATCTGGGACTGGCCCTGGGGGCTCCTCCTCCTCCAGGCGTCCTCGGCCAGCGCCATGGAGCGCAGCGTCCTCCCGCTCCTCTGCCCCTTGATGGCCGACAGGGAGCTCCTCAGCAGCTTCAGGTCACCCTCGGGGTTGTCGTTGAGGACGTAATCCTGGCAGAGGTAACAGAAGACGTAGAGCTCGTGCACTTCCATGGCCAAGGGGTGCCGGGTCTCCTGGAAGTGCCTCAGGGCGTGCTCCTCGATGTAGCGCCCGCAGGCCACGTGGGAGCACTTGAGGCAGGCCCAGAGGGACTCGGTGGTGTGGCAGTCCACGCACTGCCACTTCTGGGGGTTCAGGATCGAGTGGTCCTGGGCGAGTCGTAGCCGCCCCACATGTTTGCATCTATCCATGTCTCACAGGAGGAGTCGCTGCTCCGACCTCGGGGGGGAAAAACACAAGGGAAAGGGTTGTAGAGCTGTGACATGGATTTGAGATCTTTTTATGGGGTCATTGGAAGGGTTAGGATCATCAAATCTGACTCCTGGTCTGGGACAGGACATCCCAAATTCTCCCTGTTTGTACCTATCCATGTCTCACAGGTGTTGCTGCTCTGACCTTGGGGGGACAAAACACAAGGAAAAGAGTTTTAGTGCTGTGACACGCCTCAGAAACCTCCTTGTAGGGTCACTGGAAGGGAGGGGATAGGGTTAGGATCATCAAATCTGACTCCCAGCCCTGCACAGCACACCCGGAATTCCCCACATCTGCATCTGTCCAGGTCGCACAGGAGGAGTCACTGCTCTGACCTCGGGGGGCAAAAACACAAGGGAAAGGCTCAGAGAGCTGTGAGCTGGATTTGGAATCTCCTTGTACGGTCACTGGGAGGGGGCCTGATTTGGAGGGAGTAGGGTTAGGGTTAGGATCATCAAATCTGACTCCCAGTCCTGCACAGCACAGCCCAAATTCCCCACATCTGCATCTGTCACGTCTCACAGGAGGCACCGCTGTTCCAACCTCGGAGGAAAAAGCCACAAGGAAAGGGCATGGGTTTGACAGAAGATCCCCAGTGAACTGTGGATCCTTTTCCCAGTCCCTCCAAGGCTCTGGAGCAGGAAGGAGGGGTCAGAGCCAGGCTACTCACAGGGTGCAGCTCACACATCCTCTCCTCGGCCCCGCCGCGTCCCGGGCGCGCAGCAGCCCCATCATCCTCCCACTGTCCTGGAGAATTTAATTACTGGGAAGTCCTCATTGCCAGGCAGCTTCAAAGCCCTGGAGAGAGAGGGGAAAATATCCTGGTGATGCACAGAAACCAAGCCTGGAACGCTGGCAGGAGCATCATTAACCCCTCAGTGCAGAACTCATTTATCCCAGAAATATATCTCTGGAATTACCCCCAGGATCCCGAATTCTCACACACAAAATTCCATTCCATTTCGTTCCCTGCTTTCATTTTTTTATTTGAGCAGGCTGTAAAAATCTGCTGATCACATGGAGCCTCTTCATGGTGAGGCTTTTGTAGTGGATGACCCAACATATGGCAGAGGGAAAAAATGGGAGTCAAAAAAAAAAAACAAACAGGAGGAAAAAATGTGGCCCTCCTGTGATCACTTGGATTTTTGGCTGCTTCAACTGCCTGGTGAGAGACAGAGGGAGGAGAAAGGGGAAAGATCAAAAAAAGAAAAGCTGTGCTCAGTTAAATTTCAGTTCTAGGTGCTTTTTCAAACAATAAAAAGGAAGCAATGAGGAGCTGGCAGGTGCAAAGTGCAACAAAATAACCAGAGAGGAGAGAAAACTGGGAAAAATGGGGAAAAAAAACAGAGGCAGAAGAGAATGGAAAACCAGATCTGAATGAAGTTAGTTACAGAGGGGCCTGGCACACAGAAAATGTGGTTAAAACATCATTTTATAAGGTGCAAAGTCGAACACTTGCCAAAGCTTGGAGGCAGGGATGGAGCCCCTCACCTGCATGGGTGGGCAGGGAGCTGGCCAGGTAAGGAAATGCATTTTTAGTGGCCCCAAATGACACAAATTTGCTTTAATGACCACCTTTAACAGTGCTATTGCTGTGGAGGATGGAATCTCTCAGAGAAATATCAAAGCTCTTCAGTTCTTTCTCCTGGACTCCACTGAAAGCTCAAGTGGCCACTTCAACACCCAAAGAACCACTGAGGTTTTTATTTAAACCAGCTCAGAAATTCCCACATTTCCCTCGGGCTGGGCTCATTCCCTCCCAAATCCCAAGATGTAGAAAGGATTTTGGAAACCCTCACTTAAACAAAGGATTTCTTTGGTCTCTTTTTTCCAAGTTGGAAGAATCTCTTCCTCACCTTTTTCCCTCCCCGAGCTTTTTTTTTCCTCCTCTTTCCTCTTAATTTTCCTCTTCAGGTGTGGATATAAAAATCCTGGAATTTTATTTAGAATCCTTCACCTCAGTGAGAGCAAGTGGCAGAAATTCCAGCTTGCAGGAGTGCAGACACTGTGCTAACACTGACAGCCTTCATTTACATAAAAGAATACTAATTATGTTGTATCATCAACATCTGTGATTCTGCTCACTGCCATATGCGACAGTGTGGGGAATTTAACCCTTCAGCCTCCCCAGCACATCAAATTTCTACTTTGGAACAAAAAATAGGCCTGAAAGACAGAATTTTTTAGGGATTCATCAAACAGCTGGTTGCTCATGGATTCTGTGAAGTGTAATTTTCAAAAAACATTGAATTTCTCCTCAATTCCCAAGGAGGAAGAGCTGCTGGGTTGTCTCAGGAAATCACTCCCACAGCAGATCCAGGGAATTAAAAAAAAAAAAACAAAACCAGATTAAGGAATCCTGTGTGACAATGCAGGAGATAAATCAGCTGCCTTTTGTCAACTGCTTTGGCTTTTCCTGTGCTGGGCCAGGAGATTTCCTGCTTGGAAAAGGGAAGGGATTCCAAGCACCTCAGCCAGCTGACAAAGCAGCTTTGTTATGTCCAAATTCAGGAATTCTCAGCACAAAAGCACCTTTGATGCTGCATTTGATATTCCCCTCTTCTCTTCAGGTATCCACAGATAATTCCCTTACAAATCCAGGCCATAATTCCACATCTGAATGTCAGGAAGGAATTGTGTTTGCTTAACCCCAAACCACTTGAATGAGAGGTTTTCCCTGGAAAGTGAAGCTTCTCCACCCACCACACTTCAGAGTTCTTCACATTCAACATTTCTCCTGCTGACTCAGATTTTTGACTCTTTCCATAAAAAAAAAAAAAAAAGGATTGGAATAAACTCTCACACGTTCCAAAGGCAGCTGGAGCAGCTGCAGGTCCAGCTCTGCACTCCCCCTACACCAGAGTGTGAAATAAATCCCTGGAAAAGCTGGCACAGGACTAAGGAGAGAACTTTTCCTCTCTTTTCCACATTCACACAAACACTTTGTGACAATCTCCTCCTGGGAACAGAGAGCTGCAGCTCCCAGTGGGAATTCCAAGGCTGGGATTAAAGGGGAACAGGATTTGTGAGTCAGGAGCTGTAAACACAGGCACGAGGTGAGGCAAAAACAAACCTCAAAACAAACCTGCCAGAGATCACAGGGCTGCAGCTGCCCCAGAAATCCCAAATTGGATGGGACAAGCCATGAGCAACACCAGGATTTAAGGATGGGGAATGAACACCTTGGATTGCAGAAGCTCTGGAAAGAAACACTCAGAGCTCTGCTCTTGCTAATGAACAAGTTTAACTCTTGGGTTTGCTTTTTTTTTTCCCATAAAAGCTGATTTTAAGGAATCTCTATAAAATCTTCCTTCTCTCACCTACTTAGATGTTTTCCAGAGAAGAGATGGGGAGGGAAAAAGAGGGAGAAGGGAAAAGAAAGAGGGAGAAGGGAAAAGAAAGAGGGAGAAGGGAAAAGAAAGAGGGAGAAGGGAACAGAAAGAGGGAGAAGGGAACAGAAAGAGGGAGAAGGGAACAGAAAGAGGGAGAAGGGAAGAGAAAGAGGGAGAAGGGAACAGAAAGAGGGAGAAGGGAACAGAAAGAGGGAGAAGGAACCACTTGGTTGCTCTGCATGGAGATGGGGAAGAAAAAGAGGGAGAAGGAATCACTTGGAGCACTGCAATCCATTAAAGATGAGTAAAACTGAAAAAAACCCTCCAGGGAATAAAAGCAAAATAGGGGTATTAGTTCAGCTAATAACATTTTAGAGGCTATTTGAAAACTTCTCACCTTGTAAATCACTTAAACACTGGGGCAAACCCCACTTTCTTGCCTTGCATGGCTCAGAATCCTGGAAAAAGCCCTCACAGTGAGCTTCTCTAACAGCTCCCAGAACCAAATGCAGCAGGAACAATTTGGCTGCTGCCCCTAAAAGAGTCACAAGAAACCACCCGAGCTCATTCTGCTCCTCTGTGCCATTGTTGCACGTTTGGAACCTGATTAAAGCCATCTGCAGGCATCTGGTGACAGCAGCCACTTTCTTTTTCTAAATAAATCTGCAAGAAGCCAAAAAAAAAACTTAATCCAGGGGCCAGGAGAGGTGCTGGGTGTTCAACCCTGGAATGATGATGTTTTATTTGTCCAAAAGGTGAGTCCAGAATGAATAAGAGAGCACAAACTCCTGGTAATCATCTGCCAGGACAGGTGGGAAGCTCAGATTTTTTCACTCATTCCTTCATCCCTCTCCTGGGAATGGCAGAAGTGAAGCACAGAACCACTGGGAATTGGTGTCACATTAAATAAAGCACATTTGGGGTTTTTAACCATTTTTTTGCAACACTATAGGAAAATATGGATAAAATAACCCAATCCTGCCTTTTTTTGCTGTTCCTGGTGGAAAAAATCACCTCCCTCTGCTTTTCCTGGTGAATTCCAAGGAGTCAGAGAAGGCACCAAACTCCTTTTGGGTTGGTTGGGAGGGAAATTTATGACTCCACCAAAAGCCTTGGCCTCTTCCAAGAGCTGGAATTCCAACTCCACACAAAGGGCTGCACATGTGTCTTCTATTCACATTCCTGAAGATCCCTGGGAATGGAGCAGGGTTTGGAAATAATCATGGAAAAGGCAAAGAGGAGGTGAAATCCTTCACTCCACAAAGGGACGAGTTGCTGTGTGTTTGCACTGCCACGTGAGTTTAAAATTTTTAAAATTTAAAGTATCAAGTTTAAAGTTTTTAAAATGGAAAGTATTTTAAAGATGAAATTTGAATATTCTTATTGAATATGAATATTCTTATTGAGCCAAGCTCAGTTTCTCACTGGAGAGATGAAGAAAAGTGACTAAAACCTCAAAGAGCTGATTCTGACTGATAAAAAGTTCTAATTTCACTTTACAACAGTTTAGCACAACCCAGGAATTCCCACAGAATTCTGTGTCTACAGGAGGGACAAGAGCAGAGGGTGGTGTCCCAAATCCTGTGGTTTTCCACCCAAACTTCCCTCCTGAACAGCTCAGAGCAGGCAGGAGAGGAGATTTAAGGGCACAAAATCAGCAGCGCCCACTCCAAATCTGATGAAATTCACTTTTTTTTGTGCCTCCCATCCCCAAACAGTCGGGATTCACACCAAACCCAGCATCTTTGTTTCCTTTCACTCTTCCCACTGCCCAGGGAATAATGAGCCAGGGACAGGTGAAACCAAATCACCCCAAGGTGACAAAGCAGGAGCAGAGATCAGCAGCCTTCCCTCAGATTCCTCCTTTTTTTATCATTCCTTTAAATCACAGCCAGCCACACAAATCCCAAATTTTCCAGCCTGAGGGAAGTGTTTTTGCTTTTCCCCACACTCTTGGAGCGTTCTTATCCCACCAAGCACATCCCATTTATCAGGGAAACAACACATCCAGAGTTGAGCTTCACAGATGATGGATTCCAAATACCAAAAATCAGCCTTTTCACAGGGAAAATCCTGCTCCAATCCCATCCAGCTTCCCAATAACAGCAAAACCCAGCAGCACTTTGGACCTGATCACCTTGCAGATCTTTTCCAGTTTCAACCATTCTATGATTGAATGCAGACCTGAGCTGGTTATGTTCTGACCTCGAGCACCTTCAGCATTCCCAAATTGTGTCTCAAAAGGGGGAATTTCAGTGAAATGAACCCCATGGCACAGGGAGGAGGGGAAGTTTGGCAGCTGCAGCACCTCGGGCTCCTGTGGCAGCAGTGGAATCCCAGCCTCTGGCAGGATCCCTTTGTGACAGACACAAAGAGGGATTACAGCAGGCAGCCAGCACTTGCTGACTTCTGGGGACTCCTCTGCTGCTCTTTTTGGAACAAAACTCAGCTCCATGCTGGTGAAATCCCTGCTGGATTAGGAAGGAGCCCATCCAGGGAGCAGATCTGGTCACAGAGAGGTGGCAGAGGCCATGAAGCCCCAGCAGGCCGTGCCTGATTCTCTCCCCAGGCAGAAGGAAAAGAGCATTAAAGAGGAGAGCACAATTCCACAGGCTGGGCTCTGAGCAGGGAAGGAGTCTCTGGTGATTTCAGGATCCCCAGACAAAAATAACACCAAGTTTTCACAGCCCTCTCCATCATTTGCTTTGCCAATCAATTATTTGGGGGTTTTTAACCCTAAATGAGTGAGGCAGAACAGCAGAAATTTTTCTGTGGGTTTTACAACAGCAGAAAATTTTCTGTGGGTTTTATAAACGGGTAAAAATGAGGAAATCACAGCCATTTATCCAATTTATCCAAGCACAGGGAGGGCTTCAGTGTTTGATTTGTCTGCCCAGCAAACCCCAAGGTGCTCAAAAGGATTTCTGCACAGGATCCATAAGAATTCCCACATTCCCACATGGAGAGAGCTGCTGTGTGCCCAGCTCTGGAAATAGAAAATCTCTGAGCCCTCCACTTGGACCCTGGGGCTCCACCAAGGGCTTCTGTGTTTTCTTGCCAACAAAGAATTAAGGGATTGACACATCCTCTTCTCCTGCTCAGCTGTTGGGCCTGGTTTGTGCTGGGAAAAGCCAATCCATGCAGCAATCCCTGCTCTTCCTCAGTGTCCAAACAGAGATCTGAAGTAAAAACTACAAAACTAAAACTAAATTTGAAACTAAATTTGTTAAAAGTAAAATAAAACCAAAATTTGTCTTTTCAGCCCCAGCCCTGCCCGAGGTTTGTGCCTCTATTTTTTGGTATCCTTTTTTATTTGTGAATTGCAGGATGTGAGTGGTGCCTTTGTCCTGCCCACAAGCCGAGGTGGAAGCAGGACCCTGATTTGTGAACTCTCAGGTTGTTAATCTTCCTTAAGAGCTGCAGATCAAGCCAGGCCCCATCCTGCAGCATCTGTTATTTTAATAAATTATCCTCCTAAGAGGTTAAAGTTCATGCCTTCAATTTGTCCTCAGATGAAACAACAACAGGACAAGGAGAGTAGAGAGGGAGAGGTGAATTTGGGTTTGATGCCACAAAAAGCTGTTCCTAAACCTTCTAATTTTAGGATAAATGGGATATTTCCTTCCTTATTCTGACTTATTTCCACATTATCCAAACCAGCAGGTCCAGCCATCCTGGGAAGTGCAGGAAAAGAGCAGAACAAATTCCAAAGGAGATTATTATTTTTTTTAACCTCCTTTTGAAAGCCACTTGCTGTTTCCACTCTCCATCCTGAATATTTTATTTCCTCCAAATCAACTCTGGTGAGCAGGATCTCTATCCCTGCTCTGCTTCAGGTGAATTAACTATTCTTAGTTAAATAGATTTGCTTCTAGTCTTAGTTTGATGACAGATTAACTCCTGACTGGTGGGATTATGGATTTACCTCTGGAACTAAATCACTTCTGAATCTGAGTTATAGCTATTAGTTCTTTCTAGCTCAGCTGAACAGCTTTTAGTGCCTCCTTTGTGTTTTTGAAAGAATGATTAAACATCATTAAATCCAAGCTCAGGGCTCTTTCTCACAACTCCAGGGAATAAACAGCTGATTTCAGGGGTTTTTAAAAGAATAACAGAGTTGTACATGGATTTTTTTTTCCAGAATAATTAATGCCATTCTAATAATGGCATTTTTCCAGCATAATTAATGCCATTTTCTTTTAAATCTAGAATGTTTTTGTGGTCTACACCACCCCCCCCCCAGCCAATTATTTCCTTTAAAATCCAAGTTATTTAGAGATTCCAGCCTTGTGGGGGGATTCCTGAGGATGTGCTTTTTTTCCTCTGGCATTTCAGTCAGCAAACTCCTTAAAACTGCTGCAAAAACACCTCCTCAGTCAGAACCTTTCTTTAAATAGTCCATTTGTCACGACTGACACGTTACACAAGACACATTTCAGAGGAACTTGGAGCTGTCACATCCCTGGATTGCAGCTCTCTGTCTCCATTTGGAAAAGCAGCTGAAATCTGAATTACAGAGCCCGGCAGAGAGATGAGAGAAGTGTGAGCGCCGTGGGGAGGAACAAGAAAAGCTCCTGCTTTTCAGATATTTTTTTACTCCCTCAGCAAAGCCAGACTTCTCAGTGAATTACAGCATAATTAGCTAATTAAAGGAACTCACCTAGCCAGTGTTCTTTCAAAAATCTCAAGGTAGGTCCCAACAATTTGCTGGTTTGTGAGGGATTTCAGCTGATTTGTCACCAGCTGGAGGTGTAACAGCTCACGTGCTCCTCATTAGCATCTTGCAAGCTAAAAGCTCATTAACAACAATTAGGAAAAATAGATAAACTTGGCAGCTTTGTGTTCTTTCCTGCCTACTACAGACACTCCTTAATGCTGTTGCAAAAAGGGAATTTTTTTTTTTTTGTTTGTTTTATAGTGGGTTTTAATCTGAATTTTCCTCAGTGCACCAGGCCATTAATTACAGCAAACAGACAAATAATCAGCTTTAGCTCACCTAAAATTCCATCCCAAAGACACTGGAAAAGGACAGAACCTCACCTCCAGTTTTACCTCCTCTCCCTTTTCATCTGTTTTGTTTTCATGGGGCGCTCTGGCTGCTCTGTGCTGGAATTGCCTGGTTCCTGAGCCACAAAAGCCTCACCTGATCCATCCTGGAGCCAAAACCTCCTAAAACCCCAAAGTGAAGAGAATTTGTGGGCACACAGGGAAACATCAACCAACAACTGAGATATTCTCAGCTCTGAATGGGATTTTTAAATCATTTCTGTTCAACAATTTGGATTTGCTCAGCATCCTTAGGAGCAAAGGCTCATTAAGGGTTTGACACTAATGAGGGTTCTCTTTCTTTCACTGGAATTCAAGGGGGGCTTTTCTCTGGACAAGAGTCTGGAGTGAAAGGTTTGGGAAAGGTGGAGGGGATTTGGGAAAGATGAAGATTCTGGGAAAGTTGAAGGGTTTGGGAAGGGTGAAGATTTTGGGAAGGTGAAGGATTTATAAATATCAGGCTGCTGAGATAAAAATATCTCCTAAGGTTTCATTCCTCAAAGGGGAAAAAAAACCAAAAAAACCCCCCAGCAACAAACCCAACCCTTGATGAAATATTCAAGCTGAAAACCACAAATGTTGTTAAACAAAGTGAGAAAAGTTCTCATTCTCACCGGAGAGGATTCCAGAAAATAAAGGGTCGGAGGGGAGACCTTTGAAACAACCCCATCTTCCCATTCCTCCTGACCTCAGCCACTGCTCCCACTTACAGTCAAAGTTGTCAGAAAACTTATTTATTATTTCTCTGTTTATTTATAACAATTTTAAACCAAACCCCTCGGTTTTGTTTTGCCTCAGAGCTAGGGTCAACTTCAGAAAACATTTCACGCTTCCCCAAAGCTAAAAACACCCAGGAAGGAACCCACACTTACACACCAGCAGCTGAATTTTGTAGTATTTTTTAGAATTTTGTATTATTTTGAATTATTTCCATTTGTTAACTGTTCTAAATCAATCCATTACCATCTTCTGAGGGCTGAGCAAACACTAAAATTTCACTTTACGAGTCCCAGGAGCAGCCCTGTGACATTTCAGTATAAAAACAGTTAAGGAAGGGGGGAAAAAAAAGGCCAAGAAAAACAGGATCTAAAAGGCATTTTCAGCCCTTTATACTGAATAAACCACTTTTGGTGCTGAGCAAGTGCTTCTTGTCACGTGTTCAGAGGTGCTGAGACAACACAGGGCTGCTTAAAAATAATAATTAACAAGTGAGTGTGTTTAGCACTGAGGAAAACGACCTGCAGCGTGTGATGTGGGCAGAGCTGCAGCAGCCACGAGAAATCCTCTGCAAAAAAAGACACCCAGAACCCGAATGTGCTTTTTTCTGAGCAGTTGTCACCGCTCCCTTCCCAGCCCAAATGCTCCCCCCAGCCCCAGCACACGAGGCTGGTCCCAAATTTCTCCATCGTCACAAGCCTTGGACCACATGGAGCCGGAATCTCGGCAGGAATTGCAGCAAGAGATTCCTCCCTAACAATCCCTGGCCACACAACAGCCAAAAAAAATCACCAGCTTGGGCTTTTTTGGCTCTTTTCTAGCCCCTAACCCGTTGCATGTGTGACTATTGTCCAAGCCTTGCTCCTGAACAAGCAAAATTCTCTTGTAACAAACCCAGCCTTGCACAAAACCCGGAATTATTCCACGCTGGAAAAAAAATCTGCCAACTTCAAAACACCCTTTTCCAGCTTGTATTCACTGGGAGAATGATCAGGGGAGGAATAAATGCACATTTATGGTTTGCTGAAAGCACAGAGACATCAAATGCTGCTCACACTTGGCACATCACTCCCAAATATCTGCACCCAGCCCGTTCTCAAGGCAAATAAAAACACCAAACGCTTTTGTTGCCTTCTCCTTTTTGGGTTTTTGAACATCACCCAACCTCTCTGACCCTGCATAAACCACAGGAGTCCCCCAGGGCAGCTGCCCAAGGCAGAGCAGCCAAATTTTGGCGAAAATTCCGCACGGGGCAGCTCCCAACACGTTACAGCAACACTCATTTAATCCAAATTTAATCCACACTGCTTGCATCCACAGGGAGTTTTTAATTCACAATTCCACTAGTTTATCCCCTCTCATCCTCCAGCTTTTTCTCCCATCCTCATTCCAACATCCCAGCCACATTTCCTCAGCTGCAGCTCAGCTCTCAGCCCCCTCCACAACACTTTATTTTTTGCTTCCAGCCCTACAAATCATCCCTTTAAATCCGTTGGTTTCTGCCTTTTTTTTCCTCACAAGAACGCCTGAAAACTCCAGGAAAAATCCCGGCTGAAATCCATCCGTTTTCCCTGGAATCTCCACCTCCATCCCTGTGCTCCAGGAGCATCTTCCCCGAGGCAGTGGAGCGTGAAAGGACCAAATTTCGCCTCGTTTCACACCAGACGAGCCCAGCCACTCCAGGCATCTCTCCCTGACTAAAAACTACAGCAAAAAAAACTCCGCAAAGTAAAGACAACTTCCCACTCTCCCAGCTCCAACATTTCGGGATAACGGGATGCTCTCCCCACGCCGTTCCACCCGGAGCTGCTCTGACACCAGGATCAGGCTCGTTCCCTCCGCGTAAAGCGATTAACGGGCGATTTTCCCTAAAATTACGCTGGATTCCCGTTTTTAAGGGCTCGCTTATCCCTGATCAGTGATTCCCGTGGCTCCGGGAGCCCTCGTGGCAAGAGGGGACCCCCTTGGAGGTTTAAAAAGGGGGATTTTGGAGCAGTTTTGCTGCCAAGCCCTCCCCCGGATTAAGTTCAGCTCTGCCCCCCTCTTAGGGACACAAACGCACGGCTTTTTAGGGTTGGTTTTTTTCCTAAATAAACACAAACCCGCACCGAATTTCCCCGTTTTCGTGCCCTTTCCCCGTTCCAGCTCAGCACGGAGGTTTAAAGGGAGTTTTTTAAGGTTTTGGGGTTTTTTTCCTCCTCGCAGCAAAGCCACGACCCCCAGTACCCCTCACGGCCCCGGCGAAGCGGGAGACGGTCCCGGCAAGGAGGAGGTGGAGGGAGGTTTGGGGGGTTTTAGGAATGGGAGGATAAAGGGGGAGTCTGGAGAGGTGGGAGTGGATCCCGAGGATGAGGGGGGGAACGTAGAGAGGGGAGGATGTTCCCTCAACAAAGGCAAAGTTGCGGAGCCGCCGAGCCCGGCGCGGGGGTCCCGCCCGCGCACAAAGGCGGCGACCCCCGTGAGGGATGAGGGGGGAGCGTAGCGGGGTCCGCCTCAGCCCCACCACGGAGGACGGGGGGGTCCCTTTGAGGGGGGGAGCACCGAAGACCCCTCCTCTCCTCCTTTCCTCCTCCTCAGCCCCCATATCCCCCCAGCCCTCGGTCCCTCTCTGCCCTCAGGAGGGGTCGCGTCCCGTGTGTCCCCCCTACCCACCTCCCCTCGCCCCCCCGTCCCCTTTATTTACCGCCATCACCAGCACGCGCGAGCTGTCACCCAGCGCGAGACGCCCCGGCCGGCCCCGCCCCCTCCCCGCCCATTGGCCACCGCGCCCCGCCCCGCTCTCCCATTGGCTGGAGCGCGCGCCACTCAACGCTAACACCCGCCTCCCTCTCCGCCGCTCACGCCGATTGCGTAGCGCGGCACACAGGCTAAGACCGCGGGTGTTATTCTGCTTGCGTAGCGTACGCACCCCGCCGGCGTAGCGTACGCCGCGGCGGGCAGAGCGGTGTCGGGGCGTACGCAGTCTGCGCAGCCGGCAGGGGGCGCTGTTCAATGGGCGCCGGGGGGGGCGGGCCGGCGCGGGTTCCAGTCCCGCCCCCGCCCGTGACGTACCGGGCTTTGTGAATCGCGGGGCCGAAGTTCGGTTGAGGCTCGGCAGGGTAAATAAGGGTGTCTCGGAGACAAAGAGGCTCTTAAAGGGGCGGCGCGGGGGCCCCCGAGGGGGTGGCGTGGGGTGGGAGGTACCCCACGGGGGCCCTGAGGTGATCGGGGTGCTGAGGTGATGGCGGGGGCGCGCCCCACGGGGGTCGCTGAGGTGATGGGGGGCACAAGGGGGAGGCCGTGAGGGCTTTGAGGTGATGGATGCCTTGAGATGGAGATCCTGAGGCGATGAGGGGGCACCCCGGGGGGATCAAGGGAGTTCTGAGGTGATGAAGACCCTGAGGGGATTGGGAGACACCTTAAGGGGTCCCTGAGGTGATGGGGGGCCAAGCGGAGGGGGCTATGGGAGACCCTGAGGTGATGAGGGGGTACCCCAAAGGGTCCCTCAGGTGAGGGGGGGACACCCCAAAGGGTCCCTCAGGTGATGGGGGGACACCCCAAAGGGTCCCTGAGGTGATGGGGGGAC
>JAYDZK010000107.1:4025009-4035891 GCA_034509185.1 Euphonia xanthogaster | reverse complement strand
CCATTGAGGAGATCCTTTAATAAATCCCTGCTTTATTCTTTAGCTCTGTCTAATCCCTGCTCCAGCTCAGCCTTCCCTCACAACCTTCCCCAAAGTGGATTTTTGGTGGGAAGCTCTCTGCTCTGAGGGATCCACCTCCAAGAGCTGCTTTGTGTCGAGGCAGGCAGGGGGGAAAAAATGGGAGCAGCCCAAATTTGCTGATTTTTCCTGCGGGTTTGGACTCAACCCCTCAAGCTAAAAGAGCTCCTGGTGCTCCTGGCCGCAGCCAGGAGGAGCAGGAGGGTTTGGAATCTTCCCTGCCCAGCCGGGCTGGAGCGCTCGGAGGGTGGAGTCGGACAGAAACCCTTGCTTTCCATCAGGATTTGCCTTTCCAGCCTCTTTTGGAGGCTTCCTGCGCTGCAGCCTCCATGCCCTGACCCCTCTGGCCACTGTGGGACCCTCGGGCAGCGCGTCCAGGAGCGGGGATGTCCCTGACCCCATCCCAGCCGTCCCCTCTGCGCTCCTCTGCTGCCAGCGCCAGGCAGGGAAATTCCAGCCCAGCCCAGCCCAGCCCAGGCTGCGCTTGGAAGCGGGAGATGGAACAGACTCCAAAATACGTTTTTGGGGTTTTTTTCCGTGCAGGATTTGAGCCTAGAGGGCAGCAGAGCTCCAGGCCGGGCTGCTGCTGGAAGAGGCAGCGGGATGCTGGGGGGGGGAGCGCTGGGATTTGGGAGCTGCACCCACGGAGGGACCCTCGGTGGGGCGGAGGGGCAGGACCGCGGTCCGGAGGCTCCAGAGGGGTTTGAGCCGCGCTCCTGGAGCCGCATCCCCGATTTTGGGGGGCTGTGAAGGTCAGCAGGACCCGCGGAGGAGGAGGAGGAGGAGGAGGAGCTGGAGCCGGCGGTGGCTCCGCGGCGTTTGTGGGCAGACGGCGGCAGCTCCGGTTTGGAAAGCAAACATTTGGGAATCTGTTCCCGTGTCTGTGCTGCTGGCAGCTCCCGCTGCGGGGTTCTGTGTTTTCCCTGCAACAGCTGATGGCTGCACTGACACCTTCCCATCCCCATTCCCATTCTCATTCCCATTCTCATTCCCATTCCCATTCCCATTCCCATTCCCATTCCCATTCCCGTTCCCGTTTCTGTTCCTGTTCCCATTCCCATTCCCATCCCCATCCCGATTTCCCATCCCCATTTCCCATCCCCATTCCATCCCCATCCCAATTCCCATTCCTCATCACAATTCCCATCCTCATCCCCATTCCCATTCCCATCCCAGCTCAGCCCTGCCCTCAGGTCCTGGCAGGTGAGGGGAGCAGGGCTGGTTTTTCCTGGCAGCTCTAGCTCGGGGTTGGTTTTCCCAGCCCGTTTTTATAAGCACAGCCCCAGAACAATCCAGAACAATCCAGAACAATCCAGAACAATCCATTCCCTCAGTTTGTTTGTGCTGGGGGGGGAGGCAGGCGGGACATCGGGATGGGAGCTCCCGGGGGAAGGACAGGGCCCTCAGCTGGGGGCTCTGGGGACACTCGTGGGGCTGTGCAGGGACACAGGGGCTGCGCTGGCCCTGGGCACTGGGCAATGTCCCTGTCCCCCATGCTGCCACCAGGGAATGTCCCTGTCCCCTGTGCTGGCACCAGGCAATGTCCCTGTCCCCCATGCTGGCACCAGGGAATGTCCCTGTCCCCTGTGCTGCCACCAGGGAATGTCCCTGTCCCCTGTCCTGTCATTGGGCAGTATCCCTGTCCCCCGTGCTGGCACCAGGGAATGTCCCTGTCCCCCGTGCTGGCACTGCCCAGCGTGCCCCGTGTCCCCAGCGTGGCCATGGGGACCCCCCAGCTCTGCCCACTGCTGTGACCCCTCCTGACCCCTCCTGACCCAGCTGGTTCACCCCCTGCTTTCCACCATCTCCAACCCCAGGAGATGCTCAGGCTCCCCAGAACCCCCCAAAATCCAGCGCGGGGATCCCACAGGAGCCCTCCAGGCTGGGACAGCTCCCACCCCCTCCTTGCTCAGGAACCCTCAGGAACCCCAAATTCCTGCTGGAAGCTGCCCCCAGGCGGTTCCCGTGGGTTTCCCACCCCCTTTCCCAGCCCTGCTCACCGTCGATCTGGTTCCCCTGCAGGTAGAGGTTCTCCAGGTTGGTGTTGACCCGCGGGATCTTCTGCAGCCGGTTGTAGGAGAGGTCCAGCTCCAGGATGCTGCTGCTGTTGAAGGTGTTGCTGGAGAGCCCTTGGTTGGTCAGGCTGTTGTGGGACATCCTCACGTAGAGCAGCCTGGGGGACACCTGGAAATACTCATCAGGGATGGCGTTGATGTAGTTGTACTCCAGGTAGAGCTGCTCCAGGGACGCCGGCAGCCCGTCGGGGACCTTCCTGAGGTTGTTGTAGCTCAGGTCGGCCAGGATCAACGACTTGAGCCCCTTGAGGGACGCGCCCATCTCGAAGATGAAGTTGTGGCTGAGGTAGAGCGCCGTGAGGTTCTCCAGCCCCTCCAGAGCGTTGGAAGGCACCTTGGAGATCTGGTTGTAGGAGAGGTGGAGCTCGCGCAGCGAGCGCGGCAGCGGGCTGGGCAGCCTGGTCAGGTTGTTGTTGTTCATGTAGAGCCTCTCCAGGCGCTGCAGCTTCCCAAAAACCCTTTTCCCCATCTTCTCGCTGCCGATCTGGTTGTTGTGCAGCGCCAGCCACTCCAGCTCGGTGGCGTTGTCGAAGGCGCCCTCCTGGATGGAGGTGATGAGATTGTTCTGGAAATAAACGTACTTCATCCGCGAGGGCACGAAGGGCAGGTAGCGCAGGTTGCGCGTGTCGCAGTACATGGCCGAGGAGAAGTTGGGGGGACAGTCACACTCCTGGGGACACCGCCAGGGCGCCGCCTGCTGCGGCTCGGGCTCGGGCTCGGGCTCGGCGTCGCTGGCGGAGGGGTAGGAGTAGGCGTACGCGGGGCTCTCCTCCTCGTAGTAGGGCACGTAGTTGTAGGAGGAGACGCGGGACTGCCGCAGGTAGTACTGGAGCCATGCCAGGTCCTCCTCCTCGTTGTACTGGCCCAGGGAGGACACGCAGAGCCCGGCCAGGATGAGGATGAGGATGAGGGAGGCGGCCCGAGGCATGGCGCTGGAGGGACCTGCGAGGGGACGAAGGCGTGGGAGGGTGAGATGGGGAGGAAGGCAGGGCTGGAGGAGCAGGAGAGGAGGGAATCCTACCCAAAAATCCCCGGCTGCGGACACTTCCCCTGGGTGGAGTGAAGAGATCTTCCCACTTTTCACCTTGGAGAAAATTCCAGCCCTGGCGGAGATTTGGGAGGAACTGGTGGAGATTTGGGAGGAACCTTCATCCCAGTGGAAATCTGGGAGGAACCAGTGGAGATTTGGGAGGAACCTTCATCCCAGTGGAAATTTGGGGGAACCTCCATCCCTGGTGGAGATCTGGGAGAAACCAGTGGAGATTTGGGAGAAACCTTCCTCCCAGTGGAAATTTAGGGAGGAACCTCCATCCCTGGTGGAGATTTGGGAGAAACCTTCATTCCAGTGGAAATTTGGGAGGAGCCTTAGTCTTCAGTGGAGATTTGGGGGAAACCAGTGGAGCTCTGGGAGGAATCTCCACCCCAGTGCAGATGTGCTGGTGAGATCCTGATTTCTGGCTGATTCCATCCCAGTTTCTGGGTAGAGGACAGAGCCTGGGGACACACGGATCTGTGTGGGGTCACACGAGGTGCCCGGGGTTGGCTCTGTGTGGGAGGGAGGAGAAGGAATTTGGATCCCCTTGGAGAAGGGATTTGAATTCTCTGGCTGAGAGGGGAATCTGCCAGATGAGGGTGATTTTGGGAGCCTGAGGAGCCTTTTGAAGGAGCTCGAGGCATCTTTTGAAGGAGCTATTTATGCTCCGCTCGCTGGTGACAGGAATCACTGTGGGTTTCATCCAGCTCTCCCTTCCCCCACAGAAACGCAGGATGCAGATCCTGGTAAACAAATTCTGCCTGATTTTGGAGCTGAAACCTCTTCCAAGCTCCCATTTCCCCAGGCACAAGATGGGACAGCACCCTTGGTGTGACCAGGGAGAGGGGACAACACCTGGTGATGGATCCAGAGGAGAGCAGGGAATGAGGCAAACCCATCCCTGATCCCCATGGCCTCCTCCTGCCATGCCCAGGTGGGGCTGCACAGGGAGGATTCCAGCTCTGGAGTCATCCAGCCTCCTCATCCCGGGATAAATGAACACACGGGGTGTTCCTGCAGCCAGGCAGCTTGAAATCCCTCCAGGAATTTGGCTGCTGGGAGCGGGAGAGGATCCTACGTGGCTGGGAGGGTGTCACTGCCAGCTCTGCTCCAGCAGGGACCAGCAGGGACAGGAGGGACCAGGAGGGATCAGAAGGGACCAGCAGGGACAGGAGGGACCAGCAGGGACAGGAGGGACCAGTAGGGACCAGCAGGGCTCAGCAGGGACAGGAGGGACCAGCAGGGACAGGAGGGACCAGCAGGGACCAGCAGGGACCAGTGTCCCCTTTTTGTCGTACCAGGGGTGGCCCTGAGGTCACCTGGTGACCCCTGGCTTTGTCCCCAACCTGCAGCAAGGAGGGGACACCCAGCCTGGCACACACAGAGGGCACAGAGGGCCCTGCCCTGCCACCCTGGCACGGGAAAAAAGGGGGATTGAGGGATCCAGGCTTGGCAAGGCCTGGGTTTGTCTTTTTTCCCTGCTCCCTGCTCCGTGTGCTCGGGACGGGATCCTGGGGGATGCTGAGTGCCACGGGGAGCTTGGCAGGGGCAGAGGAGTTGTTCCTCCTCCTCCTCCTCCTCCTCCTCCTGCTGCTCCAGGGCTCTGTGCCTGCTCTCATACCAGAGCCTGCAGCTTCTCCACCCTCTTGGCAGCCCCTTCTTGGGGGCCCCTTTGGGGCAGAACCCCATCCCTGGAGGAAAAACTGCATCCCTGGGGGCAAAACCCCCATCCCTGGAGGAAAACCCCCATCCATGGGGGTAAAACCCCCATCTCTGGGGGGAAATTCCCCATCTCTGGAGGCAAAACCCCATCCCTGAGGGAAATTCCCCATCTCTGGGGGAAAATCCTCATCCCTGGGATCAGAACCCATCCCTGGTGTCCCCCCACCCTTCCCAGTGCCCCCTCTGGTGACCCCAAAATCTGTCCCCAGCACCCCCCGCTGTCCCCTGGTTGTTTGTGGGGTTCTCTCCTCGGGTTTGGGGTGGGATCTGGCCCTGAGGTCCCCGTCCCCTCCTGCTGTCCCTGTCCTGTGCCAGGGGCTGCAACAGGGTCAGCTCCTCATGCCAAGGATTTGGGGCCATCCATGGGGTCATGGAACCTGGGATGGGGTGGGATCCGTGGGATGGGATGGGATCCGTGGGATGGGATGGGATCCGTGGGATGGGATGGGGGGCTCTGCCCAGCCTGGATGGACATCAAGGAAGGTGCCCAGATCCCAGAGAAGTGGGCATGGAAGTGGCAGAGGGGCAGGAGGGGAGATGGGATGGGGAGATGGGTGGGATGGGAGAGGAGCAGCAGGAAAAGAGGGAAGGGAGAAGGAGGACATCAGGAAAAGTGGGCAGGAGGGGAGATGGGCACGAGGAAAATGGGTGGGAAGGGAGAGGGGCAGCAGGAGAAGTGGGCAGGAGGAGAGATGGGCAGCAGAAAAAGTGAGTGGGAAGGGAGACGGCATCAGGAGAAGTGGGCAGGAGAGAGAAGCAGCAGGAGAGGTGGGTGGGAAGGGAGATGGGCAGCAGGAGAGGTGGGTGGGAAGGGAGATGGGCAGCAGGAGAGGTGGGTGGGAAGGGAGATGGGCACCAGGAGAGGTGGGCAGGAGGGGCAGTGCCTCTCCAGCAGCTCCGTCTCTCCAGCTGTGCCACCCCTGGCGCTGCCATGCGCAGCCAGGGCGCAGGGATGGAAATCAGGCTTCCAAAAAAAAAAAAACAAAAAAAAAAACAAAAAAACCCCAAACAAATAATAAAAACCCCTTAAAAACTGCCTGACAAACGCCGAGCTGGACTCACCGAGCTGCGCTCCTCCTGTGCAAAGGCTGCTGCGGGCTGTGCCGTGGCACCGGCAGCATGGGAGGGGGGGAGGCTCCCGAGCCGCAGCGCCGGCTGCCCGCCCCAGATCCCGGAGCGAATCTTGCGCTGGGCAGGGCACGGGCTCGGCCGGGATTTGGGGATTTCGGGGAGTGACCTCCCAGCCGCAGCTTTGCAGGAGAGACTGGCGAGCCCCTGGTGCTGCCTGGCGTTATAAATAACCTGCGATTTCTTTCCTCCCTCTCCCTCCTCTCCCTCCTCTCTCTCTCCAGCCTTTTCTCTCAGGAGTGTTGGCACTTTCCAGGCTCCCTCTGGTTAACGATTTAGCGGGATTGGGATGTTGTTTTTCAGGGCTCTCCTGCGTTTCTCATCAGGGAGCTGTGAGGAGGCCTCTGGCCAGCTTAGAGAATATCAGGGTTCGAGGGTGCTGAGGATGTGTTTTTGGGGAAAAACAAGGAATTCTCCTGAATTTTTACATTACCAGGAGGGGAGATGTGGGCCCTGCTCCGAGTGCTCCCCAGGAAGCCTCAGTTTGCCGTTAAATATTTGGGATAAACATTTCCATGGACGATAAGGCAGCAGCATCCAAAGTAAATAAATTCCCTACCAAAGGGGCCACTGTGACAGCGGGAACTTGTCTTTGGATTTGGCAGCGTGGGGTTGCCAAGCTGGCATTTCTGCAGGCTGGGAAAGTCCACATGGGATCGGGGGTCTCAGCCATCCCACCAGGATTTGGGGGTTTCATCCATCCCACCAGGATTTGGGATCTCATCCATCCCACCAGGATTTGGGATCTCATTCATCCCCTGGGATTTGGGATCTCATCCATCCCCTGGGATTTGGGATCTCATCCATCCCCAGGATTTGGGATCTCATCCATCCCCTCGAGGCTCAGCCAGGGTGGGAACGGGGGGATAAGAACAGGGAGCATGTCCTGAGGGTGATCCATGCTTGGGAAGAGATTTTGGGGCTCATCCCAGTGCCCCTGGGGGGTCCTGCAGAGCTGTCCCTGTCCCTGTCCCTGTCCCCATCCCCATCCTGAGGCTCTTCCCGGCCTCTCCGAGCATTTCCTCCCGCAGGGAAAGGAGAGGGAAGGGAAGGAGGAGCCCGGAGCGGCCCTTGCCCGGCTCCAGCCGCGCTCCCGGATCCTCCCGGGAGCCTGGAATTATTTAACGGAGCTCAGCAGGTGCCAGCTCCCCCTCTGGGCTCCGTTTCTCCTTGTTTTCCATAGAAAATTCCCAGCCAAAACATCCTCCCGGGGTGGGGGGAGCCCTGCAGGGATCCTGAGCGCTCCCGCCGGGAGGAGGAGGAGGAGGAGGAGGAGGAGGAGGAGGAGCAGCGATGTGAGCGGAGTTCGGTGGCCGGGCTTGGAGGGACACGCTGTTCAGCGGGGACTCGGCCAGAAATCCCGAATATTTGGGATGGGAAATGTGCCTGGAAAGCACAGCCCGTCTGCAGGGAAGGGAGGATGTGGAGAAACTGGGAAAAAAAAGGGCAGGGAAAGGGAGGAAAACCCCAGGGAAGGGAGGTGGGGAGGGTTTTGATCCCCTCTGAGAGTTGTGGTGGCAGCTGGAGAAGGAATCCCACGTGGAAGGGAGGGGCTGGAGGCTTTGGGATGATGGAGAGGGTGGAGGGGGTGGATCCCATTCCCAGGGAGCCGAATTCCTGGGGAATTTTTGTGAAATTCTGCTGAATTCCCAGGAAATTGTGCGCTGCTGTGGGAGCATCTCAGGCCAGCAGCTCCAAGGATTTCAGGGCCTGGAGGTTTTCCTGGAAAAGCAGGCAGGCCCCAGGCAGGCTGGATCAGGAATTCCAGCCTGCCCAGCTTCTGGAAGTTTAAAGGATCTGGGATATGCTCCCTTTGGAGGAGGAACCCTCCCTGGTGGCTCCCAGGGGTGCCCTGGGAACGCTGAGGAGCCGGAGGTGGCCCTGGTGGTGCCATTCCTGTGGCCACATCCCCCTTTTCCAGCCTAAACCAGGGAATTCCAGCCTGCTGGAGCTCAGCCCTGTGCTCCCCACAGAACCCAGGACTCTGCCCAATCTCACCCCAACCAGACCTGGATTATCTCAGGGAAATGAGAATTTTTCAGCTGAAGAACCCCAAGAGGCTTTTCCCTTTTTGTCTCCATCCAACCCTGGGATCTCATGCTCCACTTATCCCCCACATCCCAAAGTTCCTGGCAGGGCTCCCTTGGCACCAGGAGGGTGTTGATGGGACCTCATTGCTCCCTCTCCTTTCATCCCTGCTTCCCAAGTGACTTCCAGGACATTTTTTTCCACATTTTTCCCCCAAAACCACCAATTCCCTGCTGCTGGTTGCTCACAGGAAGCTCAGAGCTGGTGACAGGAGCTGGGAATGTTCTGTCCTGGATTCCTGGAATCCCAAATCCTTCATCACTGCCCCATCCCATCCTCAGTGGTCATTCCAGGATCCCAGTCTGCATCTCATCTGTGCCTGCTCTGCTTTGGTTTTCCAACCCAAACTGAACAGGGCTTGCTGAGGATGGATTTTTTCCAGCTGTTTTGATCAAATCCTTTGGAATTTCGTATCTGGAAGCACCAAATCCAGCCCGGCTTTGCCTTTAATCCTCCAGTCCCAGGAGCTTCCCCACAGATGGACACAGATTTCTCAGGATTTCACTGATTTTTTTCCCAACAAAACAAAGCAACAAAACATTTCCCTGCTGCTGCCGAGGCTGAGGGGAGGATCAAACCCAGCCACAGCCACTCCAGCCTCGCTTCCTTTTCCTGCTTTTTCACCCATGGAAATTTCTGCTCCTTCCCTGCTCCTGTGGAGTTCCAGCCTTGCTGCTCTGCCCTCCCACTCCTGCTGGCTGTCCCTGTCCCTGTCCCTGTCCCTGTCCCCAGAGGGAGTCACCATTTCCAGGCACTGACCAGGTGTGTCCTGGGGGTCCCCCTTGGATCTTGTCCCTAAAGGATTGGAAGGTCCCAGCTGCTCTTTAATCCCAGGGTCAGGATTCCCAACTGGAACCAAGGAATCCCTTGGCACCTCCAGCCTTGCTCGGGCAGACCTTTCTCCTCTTCCTCATCTTCCTCCTCTTCCTCATTCCTTCTCTTCCTCCTCTTCCTTCTTTTCCTCCTCTTCTTCCTCTTCCTTCTTTTCCTCCTCTTCCTCTTCTTCGTCGTCCTCTTTTTTCTCTCTCCAGGTACCTCTGGAGTTCTTCATCCATGCAGGGAACCCTCCTCTTCCTCCTCTTCCTCCTCTTCCTCCTCTTTCTCCTCTTCCTCCTCTTCCTCTCTCCAGGTACCTCTCATTGCTCCACCCATGCAGGGAACCCTCATTTTCCTCTTCTTCCTCCTCTTCTTCATCTTCTTTCTCTTCCTCATCTTCCTCTCCTTCCTCCTCTTCCTTCTTTTCCTCCTCATCTTCATCTTCTTCCTCTTTCCAGGTACCTCTCATTGCTCTATCCATGCAGGGAACCCTCATTTTCCTCCTCCTCCTCCTCCTCCTCCTCCTCCTGCTGCTCCCCCTGGCGGGAGAGCCCTGCTCTCTGCAGACCCCCTGGAATTCCCCGTGCCCGGGGAAGGTCCCGATGGATTCCCATCACCCCGGACCCCCCCCCAGGGCTCTGCTGGGACAGCTCCCCCAGGGCCACTCCTGGAGTAGGCAGGGAAAAGGGAATCCTGAGGGATTCCAGGACCTCTTTGGGGTGGAGGCCCCACATCTGCCCAACAACTGCAGGGGTGGGAAGGGAGAGCTGATCCAGCCCTGCCTCGACCTCCCCGCTCACCCCGAGCCTCCCTTTTCCCTTTTTCCTTCCCAGCCGCGCATTCTTCAGCCCAAACAACATTCTTGGACCGAGATTTGAGGGAATCTGGAGGGACTCGGTCACCCGGAGACGGAGCAACAGCCGAGCGAGCTGCTGGAAACTCTGAGCGGGGCTGCGCCGGCCCCGCTGGATGCTCCCGGAGCTCCTGGAATCACCAGAATTCCATGGGAGCTGCTCCACAGCTTCCCTGGCACGGGGAGAGCTACCCGCGCCGAGGGAGGGGCAGCAAATCCTGCATTGTCCCTTCCTGTCCCCGGCTGGGAAAGGCTGGGAAAGGCTGGGAGATGCCAGGGAAAGCAGACAGCTTTTCCCAGGCTTGGAATCTCACATGGTTCCTGCCTGGTGTCTCTGGGTCTGCGGGTTGTTGTGGGGTGGGCTCGGTCCTGACAGTTCCCAGCCCCATGGAATGTCCTTACAGCCCATCCCAAGCTCCCAGCCCATGGAAAATCCTCACAGCCCATCCCAAGCTCCCATTCCAAACTCCCTTCCCCATGGAATCCTTGTGGCCCATCCCAAATTCCCATTCCCATGGACTCCTTGTAGTCCATCCCAATTCCCATCCCCATGGAATCCTTGTGGCCCATCCCAGATTCCCATCCCCAAGGAATCCTTGTGGCCCATCCCAGACCCCCCAGCTCCCCAGAAATGCCTCTGGGTCCCCTCTGCCCTCAGCCTGTGGTCTCCATCCCTACAAACCCCAAGTGCTGAATTCCCAAATCCCTGAATCCCAAATTCCCTAATTCCCTCCAGGCTGGGAGGGGCTGCCAGGGCACAAGGAGGCTCCGAGCTCATCCTCACAGGCACTGGAAAAAAAAAAAAGGGCTTGGAAAAGGTTAAAGGATTCATTTGGAGCAGAGCTGGAAACTCTGAAGCATTTCCTCATCCCAACGTTCCCTCCTGTCCCTGGACTGCTCTGACACCTCCATGGACACGCAGCCAAACACATCTGGGAGAGCTGGGCTGGCCAGGGGATCCGCTGGGATCGGCAGCCCTGGGATATTTGGGATCATTCCCTCAGCCCCAGGGAGCTGGGAGAGGCTGGAGCAGCCCTGGGATATTTGGGATCATCCCCCGGGCCCCAGGGAAATGGGAGAATGCCCGGG
>JAYDZK010000107.1:3994901-4014408 GCA_034509185.1 Euphonia xanthogaster | reverse complement strand
CAATTCCCAGCCTGGCTCTCTCTGGTGGGATCCCATTGGAATAAATCCAATCCTACACCTGGATGAGCCCCGGAGCCGGGATGGGCTGGGGGAAGCCCGGAGTGGAGGGAGCCAGGAGGGCGAGGATGTGGGGATGCAAGGATTGTGGGGATGTAGGGATCCTGCTTCAGGCTCAGAGATCCCATTCCAGGATCAGGGATCCGATTCCATGCTCAGGGATCTTTCTCCAGGCTCAGGGATGCTCATGGATGCTCAGGGGTGCATGGGGACGCCAGGGAAGAAGGGATGGGTATTTGGGATGCCTGGAATCTGCACGGAATTCATCCTCCTCCTCCTCCCTCCCTGCGGATCCCTGTGCTGGGATAACCAAAGTGCCGCCGAGCCCGAGCTGAATTCCCAAATCCCAGCGCCTCCGGAGCGCTTTGGGGCCGGGCCAGCTTTGCTCCAGCCCCTTCCCCAGGCCATTCCCGGCTGCTTTAGGGCTGGGAAGGGGAGCAGGGATCTGTTCCCCCTCCCCAGCTCACCCGGAGCTCCCCGCGGCCCCATCGCCGCCACGTGAGGCGCGATCCGCGCAGTTACATCCCGGAATTCTTTTCCCCTTCGCTCATTCCCAACTCCAGAGCTTTTCCCGGAGCCAAGCCCTTCTCCCGGGCTCCCGGTGACGCCGTCCCGGCCCTCTGGATGCGGCTGCGGCGTGCGGGGGCTGCCGGAGCTCCCCGCGGGGCGGAGGGGCCGCGGAGCCGGGCAGGAGCCGCTCCCGGCGGAGCTCGGGGGAAGCTGAGCGCGATTTTCCAGCCTGGCACCACCCGGAACGCCCGGCAGAGCCCCGGGAAGGGCGGCACTGCCCCATCCCACGGCATCCTGCGGGAATGGCGCCGTCCCGAACTGCCAGACATCCTTCTGGGGAGATCCCTGCACCCCCCTCATCCCTGCCCTGCCTTCCCTTCCCCTGGGCTTGGGGGGTTTTGCTGCCAAACTCCCCAAATTTGACATTTTCCAGCTTTTCCTCCTGGGTTGTTTTGTTTTTGTTTTTGTTTTTCCCTCTTTCCCTTTCTGAAATTCAATTTTTTTTAGCTCTCCAAAGGGAATTTTGAAGATCCGGCCCTCAGAAAGTTCCAGAAATCCCCTGGGTTTGTGGCACCAAGTGGAAGCTTGGCTTGGGACAGGGATAAAACCTGGAATCCTCTCCCTGGGGCCAAATCAACATTTTAAACCAAATATTCCTGAGAAACCCCGGCTGGGATGTGGGGAAGGTGAGCCTGGTTTTGGGACAGCCCTTTGCTCCTGAAAATTCCCTATCCTGAATCTCCTGAGGCTGGGTTTGAGAGTTCCTGACACTTCCAGTACTGGGATCCACAACTCCTGGTGTCCTGTGGTGTTCCCAGTAGTTTATCCATGCAGGAAATCCATGAACATCAGTTCCTGGAGAAGGGACTGCCACACCTGACAGGAGCCTCTGGGACCATGGTCCCTGAGGGGTTTGGGATGGATGGAGAGCCTGGAGAAGATGGAGATGGAGATGGATGGAGATGGATGGAGAGGATGGAGATGGATGGAGATGGATGGAGATGGAGAGGATGAAGGCTCTCCCAGCTGAAATGGTGGAGTAACAGGTCATGATGGGAATTCCCTGCCCTTCAACTCTAAGTTTGGGATGGCCAGAGGGACCATGGAATGTCCAGAGGGACCATGGAATGTCCAGAGTGTCCAGAACGTGGCCAGAGTGACCAGAGAATGGTCACAGTGACCAGAACATGGCCGGACTGATCAGTGCTCCAACCTCCTCATTCCTGGTGGGACACACTGGGATCCACCAGGACCCAAATTCCTCCATGTCCCTCCATTCCCACCTCTGTCCCTCGTGCTCTCCTTGGTCCCCCCAGCTGTTCCCACTGTCCTGGCCCTGTTCCCCAGCATTCCCAAGCTCTGGACATTCCCTCTCCCACCTCTGCCAGACCCAAGAGGGGTTTGGCTCCAAATCCCTGTGGGACAAACAAGGAAAAGGGGAACAATCACCAGGATGGCTGAAAATCCACATCAGGGCCACCAGAACTGCGATGTCCCCAAGGCTGGGGACACACAGCCTCCCTTTCCCTGCAAGAGCAGGGCTGGATTTTGCTCCAGACATGGAAAAAACGGTGCCTGGAGCCACGTCCGAGGTCTGAAAAATGTCAAAGGGCGCCTTTGAAGGTGGATCCGAAACTTGGCCGCGGCAGGGAAAGAATTCCTGCAGGGAGAAAATTCAACAAACAAAGTCCCCTGGCTGAGAGCAGCGCTCGCCGTCACCACCAGAGCCGCTGGGAGGGGTCGCTGCCTCCCAAATTTGGAGCTTTCCTGGGGTGGGAGTGGCACCCGAGGTGGCAGAGCAGGGAGGAGGTCTGGGATGTGACACCTTTGCATGCCTGGCATCGCTTTGGTGCCAGGAGCTGCCCCGTTTGGTGCCTCAATTTCTCCCTTTCCATGCCCGGCTGAGCAGCTGTGAATTAGGGAAAAAAAAAAATTAAAAAAAAAAAAATCCATGGAACATGTCCCCATGGATTTGGGGATTTTTGGGCAGGTTTTGAAAGGAATTAGCATCACATTCCAGCAGCATCTCCTTCCAAGCAGCATCTCCTTTCCCTATTGATCCTGGTCCTTTTCCAGCTGGCAAACTGGAGCCTCCATCCCGACTCTTTGTTTAAACAGCCTGGAATTGCTCCGTGGGTCCTCTCGATGCCTTTTCCTGGCTCCAACTCCATCTACCTGCTGGATTTCAGGCTTGGGATCATCCTGCTCCATCCCTCAGCAAGGAGCAATCCCCCGGTTTTGGGGCAAAAGGAAAAGCCCCGTGTTGGGGATAAACACATTTAAGGCGAAAGGGGCAGTGCAGAGAGGGGGAATTTTGGGAAAAGCTCCGGTTTCGGCTGCCAGCCGCTGCCAGCCCGGTGTGGAAGGGCAGGAGCAGCCCCTCCTGGGTGGCTGCCAGCCGCTGGCACGGCCGGGATTGGGATTTCGAGGAGCCAGAGCAGCTCGGGTTTCACGGTCCTGCTGCGGATGGAGAGAGGGGGATGGTGGGGAGGGAGGGAGGGAAGGAGGGAGGGAGGAGACCCCCAGACCCCAAATCCCGGGGATTCTGGGACAGGGATGGATGTGGGAAATCGATTCCAGGGCTGGGGTGCTTCTGTGCCCTCCCAGGACCCCTCAGAGCTCTGAACACGCGACAGGTCCCAGGTTCCTCTGAGCCCCTCGTGGACAAAAATGTCCCTTCTGGAGCAGAAATGTCCCCCCGAGCCCTCCTGGCCGTGTCCCCTCTGGGCACCGCTGCGTTCCAGCGTCCCCTGGGCAGGGACACTCAGCTCGTGCCACCGCTGTGTCACCCCCACCCTGTCTTCACGAAGTGCCACCAGGATTTAAATCAAAGCTCATCCCCAGCTGGCAGCAAAGCAACCCCTGCACCCCATTTTCCAGGTTCCGTCTGCCCTGAGGGGCCGGGAAATGGGGATGGGGGGACAGCCGGGTGTCCCTGCGGGTGGCGACAGGGGACAGCCACCCGCTGCAAAACTCCAGCCCGCTCCTGGGAAAGCGGAGCCGGCGGCGAGGGCAGGGCTTATTCCGTGATTAATTAGCTTTGTTTTGAAACAAGGAGCTGCCTCCGCAGCAGCAGCAGGAGGAAGAGGAGGAGGAGGAGGAGGAGGAATTGTTGCCGAGCGCCGGAGCCGCGTGTGCGCCGAGCCCGCCGCGCTCGGCTGCCAGAGAAAGACGTGATTGTTGTCACCGTGCCTCGCTCGCAGCCCTCCCAGTGCTCCCAGCCCTCCCAGTGCTCCCAGCCCTCCCTCCCAGCCCTCCGCCCCCCGCGCTCCCACCGCTCCCAGCCACAAAACCCCCGCGCCCGGCCGGGCTCGCTGGTGGCGGAGCGGAGAGGAGGAGGAGGAGGAGGAGGAGGAGGAGGTGGTGGTGGAGGAGGAGGAGGAGGAGGAGGAGGGAGAGAGAAGCCAGAGAGAAACTTGTCTTGGGGATTAATAGGAGGCAGGAGGAGGAGGAGGGAGAGGTGCACACAGGTAAGCTCTGGGCAGGTGTTTCCCCCCCAGGCTCTTCTCACCTTGCCTGAGCCTCCCAGCCAGGACGCCACGATGCTCCTGCCCTCTCCGGCCTCCCTTCCATCCCCAAAAACATCTGCTCTTCCTCTTTCCCCCCCTCTCCTCTTGGTTCCTCTGTCCTGCAGCGCTCTGGAGTCTTTGTTCTTTCTCTGCTCCGGTTCCAGGAGTTTCTGGGGTGGAGGAGGGGGGGATTTGGGGGCTGTGGGGTCACAGGGAAGCCCGGGGGGTGTGACAGCGCTGCGGCCACTGCCAGGCGCTTTTTGGGGGACACTGAGGTGCCCTTTGTGTGTCCCCCACACCCCAAACCCCAGCACGTTTGGCTCTGCAGCCAAATTGGGGGCGCCGGGGGCCGGAACTGGGGGGGCTGCGCAGCCCCAGCCGTGCCCAGGACAATCCCTGCCCTTGGAAGCAGGAGGGAAAACAAGCCAGGAAAGGGAGAGGCTGAGGGGAGGAGGGACCCCCTCCAGAGCCAGGAATGCCACCAGGAGCCTCCGGGGACATCGGGGCACCTTGTCCTGCCTGGGGCGGGGGCTTGGGGGGCCTCTGGGGGGCTGCTCCCATGGAGTGGGAACAGGGAATTTCGGACGGGAATGGAGCGGGGTGGGAGCGAGCAGCCCCACAGCTCCAGGGCCGCTTCCAACGGGCTGCTCCTCTGCCCAAAATGTGGGTGGTAAAGCCCTTCTTTCCTGCTTGGATCGCACCGAACATTCCCAAGGCATGTAATCCCACTTTTCCTGCCCGGAGCCAGCTCAGCTCCAGGTGGGCGGGGAGGTGCAGCCCCCTCCCCGCGGGGGTCCCGTTCGGAGCCGGCTCTTTGTCCCCGCTCCGCCAGGAGGAACAAGCGGGAAATGATGTTCGCCGAAATCCTGGGGAAAAAAAGGAGTTGTGTTACTTGGAAGGGGCTGATCCCAAACCTGCCCTTGCCCGCCGGCTGGAGAGGTCTGGGGAAAAGCAGCTCCAAAGCAAAACATGGGAATTTATCCCCGTGGCACGCGGCACGAGAGGGCTTGGAAACTTCCCGGGGATTCTGGGATCTTGCAATCCTGGGATTCTGGGATTTTGCAATCCTGGCATCCCGGGATCCTGTGATTCTGGGATCCTGCAATCCTGGGATCTTGCAGTCCTTGGGATCCTGGCATCCTGGGATCCTGAAATCTTTGGGATCCTGGGATCCTGAAATCCTTGGGATCCCGGGATTATGGGACCCTGGGATCCCCGGTCCCGGCCGTGCCTGGTGTGGCGCCCAGGGCACCCCAGAGCCGCGTCCGGGGCAGCGCAGCGCCTTTCCTGGCACAGCCAGAATGCGGGAACTGCATCCCTGCTCCGCGGGGAATGAGGGATCAGCGCTTCCAGCACGGGAAGAGATCAAAGCGCAGCCGCGGGAGGTTTTCCCTGCCCTTGGAAGAGGCTGGGGAGGAGGGAATGAGGCGTCGGAGCCGCTTCCCAGCCTGAGGGAGAAGCGGAGCGGGGCGAGGCGGCTGCTTGGGGGGGCGAGCGGGGCGTGTGTGGGGTCCGGGCCGGCGGCGCTTTGGCAGCCAGGATCCGCTTTTGTCCCTGTCCAGCCATTCCCACTGCGTGTGGCAGCGGGATCCGAGCCGGGAGCGGCGCTGGGAAGGGTCGGGACACGCAGGGAGGGAGGAATTGCTGAGACCGAGAGAGCAGCGGGAAGGTGCTCCCGGCCAGGGCCGCCTTCCCACGGGCGCTGCCGCGGGAGGAGGGAGCGGAGGACGGGATGAGCCTTTGGGAAGGATCCCGGGGTCTGTGGGGACCCAGGAGCGGAGGACGGGATGAGCCTTTGGGAAGGATCCCGGGGACTCTGGGGACCCTCCTGGCAGGAGCCCCGCGCCCCGCGCTGTTGTCGCCGTGTCCTGGCTGAGCCCTGGCGGGTGTCACCGGTCCCTACACGGACACAGCGCCATCCCAGCGGGAATGCGGCAGGACCGAGAGTCCTGGCGGGTGTCACCGATCCCTGCATGGACACAGCGCCATCCCAGCGGGAACGCGGCAGGACCCAGTCCCGGCTCCGCTGCTCGCTGGGAAAGGGCTGGGAAAGCGCGAGAACCGCGAGGTTGTTGCATCAGGGCTGCGCTTCCCAAGGGACCCCGGCGACGCCCGGGTGGCAGCCTGGCTGCCCTCCCCTTTTTCCAGGATTCCCGGCGCTCCAGAGGCGCTGGATGACGAGCTCCTTGTTGGGTCAGGCTCTCGCAGAGACACGAGCAGTGCTGGACGCGAGGGAAGCCAAGGAAGGAGCTTTGCCCGATCCTTGTGGTTATTTTTATCTTTCTCTCCTCGTTCTGCTCCGGCATTCCCGTTCCCAGGCTGGAAGGGGGCTTTTCCCCCACCAGGGCTGATGGGAATTGCGGGAATGTGTGAGAGGAGCTAAAAACGAGCTGGAAAGGGGCCCTGCTCCAGCCATCCAGGCTTTTCCTGCCTCTCCCAGAGCTCAAATTCCCTTTATTCCTCTGCGGGAGCAGGATCTTGGACAAATCCAGCTGCTCCCTCTCCCCTCAGCGCTGCAGGAGGCACCCGAGGGACAGCGCGGGGACTTTGCCCGTGACAAATCCCCCTCGGTGACCTTTGCACGGCTCCCTCTCGCCCCGGGGTGGCGGCTTCTCCCTGCCCTTGGCACCCATCCCGGGGCTGGCAGCCAGCGCCGCTGGGAGCTGGGGGTTACTGGGATGCAGGGAAGAGAAACTATGTGCAGAGCAAACCCCTGTGGCATTCGGGGCTGGAATTTCCAGCTGTTGCACCGATTTTTTTTTGTTTTGTTTTGTTTTTGTCCGTTGTAACCGGGATGGCTGAGGAAGCAGCTGCCTCCGTCTGGGAAAAACCCCGGGATCTGTTGGGTGCCTTGGCCTCGCAGCCAGGCCGAGCTCAGCGGCTCGGGAGGTGTCAGGACTGGTTTTGTCCATGAATTGAGCCTTTTTTCCATGCCAGGCCGTCGGTTTCCTGAATTCCTCCGTTGCTCCATGACTTAACTTTGTTCCAGTGGCACGGATTCCTTGTGGGCAGATGGAATTGGAGCTGTCCCGTAGGCTGGCAGGGCAGGGGCTGTGCTGGGGCTCTGGTCGGATCAGGGGGTGGGATTTGGGAATTCTGCTCCTGGAATTCATGCCAGCAAATCCAACTGGGTGGAGAACAGACTTCCAGCTTTTCCAGATCCCAGAAGAGCTGGCTTGGAATCTTCCAGCAATTGTGACATTGTGGTGGCCTTGGGCTCGTTGCATCCCTGGAAAGCTCTGGGACCTCATGGAAAGCTTTGGGAGCGAGATCCCTGTGGTGTGGCCGGGAAAGGAGCAGGATGCTGCCGAAATGGGAAGGGCACTGCACAAACAGCAGGTCCCTGTCACGGATTTTCCCATTTTCCAGACACTGAGCCTGGAATGAGGGCACAGGATCGCATCCATCCCCAACCAGGACCTGCTGCAGCTCCTGCTGGGCTCAGGATCCAGCAGCTCTGGGCCCTGCTGGCTCCTTCCCTGCTCCTCCCTTCCCCCAGCGAGATGCCAGAGCCCTGATGGAAAGCAGCCGGCCCGGGAGGCGCGCGGGGTTAACCAGAGCCAGATGGGAGCCGGCAGCAACAGGCTGGGCCTGCAGGAGGGGCCAAAATAGGATCTTTTCCTGGAGAAAGTCAATTCCTTGGAGCCCCAGGAAAGCGTGGGATGGCTGCAAAGGGAGCTGGGGCTGGCAGAGGTGGCTCTGGAAGAGGGTGGCCCAGAGGGTCCCTGCGGTTCCCGGGTTGGGTGGGGGCTTTTCCCGCTCCAGGGGTGATGGGAATTGGGGGTTCCAGGCGTGAGGTGAGCTGGCAATGGGCTGGAAAGGGAGGATGGGCAGCTAATCCCACTCTGCTGTGCTGGATGGGAGAGCTGGAAGTGCCGGATTTCCCCCCAGACTTGGCACCAGCAGCTCCAGCACCTCCGAAGGCTTCTCCCATCTCAGCAGCACTTTCCCTTCCTCCTCTGGTTTCCCTCATTTTCCTCCCTCTCTTCTGTCTCCCTGCTCCTTCCCACCCTCCCTCTGCCCTGCTCTGGTGATGAATCCCGCTGGGAAAAGCCTGGTGAGCCCCCAGGGTCCCTGCCCAGGAATTCCAGCCCAATCCCAGCCTGCCCCAGCTGTGGGAACGCCCAAACCCCACCTGCACGGAGCTGCTGGATCCCTCCCTCCTCCGAGGCAGCAGCTGGAGAATCCCAGCAAATCTGGCAAGGATGAGCAGGGAGCTGCTGTTCCAGGCAGCAGCAGGGATGGTTCAGGGTCATCAGGAGCCAGAGAAGAGGGAGAGGTGGCCAGGGATGATGTCCAGGAGAAATTTCCTGGCTTGGAGCACACAGACCTCACCTGATCCCTCCCAATCTCCTGCTGTGACTCTTCCCAAATCATCAGTGGGGCTGGATGGGTTCTCTGGGCGGCACAGGGAGCTGCAGATCCAAACCCCTGCGGTGTTCCAACTTTGGGAATGCCATTTGCATCCCAGGGCCTGCCAGAGGGGCTGTTCCTCACCCAGAGCCATCCATCTCTCCTGCCTTGTTCACCTCTGCTGGATTCCCGGCACTTTTCCAGAGCCAATTTCCTGTGGAATCATTGGTTTGCTGTCCTGAGTGCCAAATGAAGCCCAACCCACCCAGGAGTCTGAAGGCCTGATCCATCCTTTGGGAAGAGAGGATGGAAGTGGCCTCTGGGGAGGGCCCAGGCACTGCGGGGTGGGAAAATGAAATAAAAACCCAGATTAAAAAAAAACCCAACCAAACAAACAACAACAACATTCCCCATGGATAACAGTGACCCGGAGGGATCCCATGGATAATGGTGAATGAGAGAGGAATTCCATGGAAAATGGTGAGCCAGGGACAGGAATTCCATGGATAGTGGTGAATGAAAGAGGGATCCCATGGAAAATGGTCAATGAGAGGGATCCCATGGATAACAGTGGGGCAGGGAGAGGAAATCCATGGAAAATGGTGAATGAGAGAGGAATTCCATGGATAATGATGAGCCAGGGAGAGGAATTCCATGGATAACGGTGAATGAGAGAGGAATTCCATGGATAATGGTGGATGAGAGAGGAATTCCATGGATAATGATGAACCAGGGAGAGGAATTCCATGGACAACAGTGAGCCAGGGGCAGGGACTTCAGCGATTCCTGCTCTGTGGAGGGCTTGGATTGGAAGACGGCTCCCAATAAGAAGGGGAGAGGAACACAGGCAGCAGAGGGATAAACCCCTGCGTGCCAGCAGTGGGGAGGTGACAATTCCTCAGCCAGCCCCTCCCCAACCCCTCTCCTCGTGTCCCTGCAGGAAAACACCCGGACCATGAAGCCGGCGGCCCTGGCGCTCCTCCTCCCGCTGGCGCTGGCGCTGGCGCCGGTGAGCGGGCAGCGCCGCAAGCCCCCCCGCAGACCCACCCGGCCTCCCGTGCCCTTCGAGGAGCCCGCGGAGCCCACGGAGCTGCCCCCTCCCCTCCCTCCTGGTCCCCCATCCGTCTTTCCCGACTGCCCGCGGGAATGCTACTGCCCGCCCGACTTCCCGTCGGCGCTGTACTGCGACAGCCGCAACCTGCGCACGGTGCCGGTGATCCCGCCGCGCATCCACTACCTGTACCTGCAGAACAACTTCATCGCCGACCTGCCCGAGGAGTCCTTCCGCAACGCCACCGGCCTCAAGTGGGTCAACCTGGACAACAACCGCATCCGCAAGGTGGACAGGAAGGTGCTGGAGAAGCTGGAGAACCTCATCTTCCTCTACATGGAGAGGAACCAGCTGAAGGAGGTGCCCGCCTTCCTGCCGCCCAACCTGGAGCAGCTGAGGCTCAGCAGGAATCAGATCTCCAAAATCCCCGCTGGGGTCTTCAACAAGCTGGAGAACCTGGTGCTGCTGGACCTGCACCACAACAAGCTGAGCGACGGCGTCTTCAACAAGAACACCTTCAAGGGGCTCAAGAACCTCATGCAGCTCAACCTGGCCCACAACATCCTGAGGAAGATGCCCCCCGGCGTGCCCAGCGCCATCCATCAGCTCTTCCTGGACAGGAACAACATCGAGGACATCCCCAGCGATTATTTCAAGGAGTTTCCCAACCTGGCTTTCATCCGGCTCAACTACAACCAGATCTCGGATAAGGGGCTGCCCAAAAACTCCTTCAACCTCACCAACCTGCTGGTGCTGCACCTGGCCCACAACAAGCTCACCAACGTGCCCTTCATCAGCCCCAAGCTGGAGCACCTCTACCTGAACAACAACTCCATCGAGAGTGAGTCCCACGGGGTTTTTTTGGGGAGAAAAACCTTGGAAAGGTCATTTCTCAGCGGGTGGGATGTGATCCCTTTGAACAGCCCCAGTGAGAGGGGAAATTCTGGTGGCAAAACAACCCCAATTTGGGGTTCAACAGCAGGGGGGGTTCAAAAATCCCTGCCCAGATTCACTTTTCCCAAACCCTCCTCCTGCTCTTCCTCTTCTCCACATTCCTTTGTCCGTAACCCACATCCCTCTGTTCCTCTTCTCCACATTCCCTTTTCCCTAACTCACATTTCACTGCTCCTCCTGTGCACATTCCCTTTTCCCAAACCCTCCTCCTGCTCTTCCTCTTCTCCACATTCCTTTTTCCGTAACCCACATCCCTCTGTTCCTCCTCTCCACATTCCCTTTTCCCTAACTCACATCTCACTGCTCCTGCTGTCCACATTCCTTTTCCCTTAACCTGAATCCCGTTCTTCCTCTTCTTCACATTCCCTTTTCCCTAACCCAAATCCCACTGCTCCCCCTCTCCACATTCCCCTTTCCCTAACCCAAATCCCACTGCTCCCCCTCTCCACATTCCCTTTCCCTAACCCTCATCCCTCTGTGTCCCCTGTCCCCGCAGAAATCAACGGCACGCAGATCTGCCCCACCTCGCTGGTGTCCATCCAGGATTTCTCTCCCTCCGACCTGGACAGCGTCCCCCGGCTCCGCTACCTGCGGCTGGACGGGAACCTCCTGAAGCCGCCCATCCCTCTGGACCTGATGCTGTGTTTCCGCCTGCTGCAGTCCGTGGTGTTTTAGCCCTGCCCCGCCTCTCCCAGGCCCGGCTTCGCTCGGACGTTTGACACGTGGGACCCTCTCTCCTCCCTCTCCCCCTGCTCACCCCCCGCCTCCATCCCTTTCCCCGTTCCCTCCTTTTCCTGCCCTGCGGGGATCCCGGTGGCTCCTTGGGGACCGCTCTCTGCAGGACAGCGCCGTGTCCCAGCTGCCACCCCCGGTCACAGCTCGCTGTCCCTGTCCCCCAGGCCCAGCCCGGAGCCGGTTCCGTCTCTCCCTTGGTGCCCCGCAGGGCTCGAGGGGGGGGGGTTTGGGGTCGGTCCGGACGGAGCCGCCGGGCTCGGGGCGTGTCCCTGCTCCTGGGGTTTTGGAGCTGGGATTGGATGGGCTGGGCTGGAGCTGAGGGTGGTGGGATCCATGGAAGTGGAGGGAGGATGGACAATCAGGCCATCCCAGGGGATGGGGACACTCCTGTCATCCTTCTGGAGAGCTTTGGCTCCACATTTCTCCTGAGGAGGAGGATCTGAATCCCTCCTGGATCTGCCGGGATGGAGCAGGGAGGGGGTCCTGCCCCTGTGTGGGGTGCACCTTCCCACACCCCTGGGCAGGAGCAGACACTGCCCAGCTTCAAATCCCCCATCCCAGCACTGATCCATGGGACCACAGCCCCATCCCAAAAATCCTGCATCATTCCCTGTAAAATCTTTGGATGCAGAGCCACATCCATCGGGTCACAGCCCCAGTCCAGCATCCTGCATCCCTGCCTGTAAAATCTGAGGATGTAGGGCCACATCTGTGGGGTCACAGCCCCATCCCAAAATCCTGCACCATTCCCTCTGAGATCTGAGGATTCGGGGCCACATCCCTGGCTCAGTTTCCCTCTGGAGCCAATCACACGTGGCTGGGTTTTGCCTTTTATTTATTAGAAATAAAAGGAAGGGAGGAGAAAAGGGAAGATTCATCCTTTGGAAGGGCTATTTTTATCCCTGCTCTTCCTCATCCCCACATGTATCGCTCCCCCCTCCCATAGCTGTACCTGCATTTATAGGGTGTCCGGGTTTAGGGGGAATTATTCTCTTCTTTTCTTCCTGAGTCTCAGGATTTGGATTTAAAGGCCGAGCATTAGAGAGAGAGAAAAAAATCCAAATCCAACTGCAATGAGCATTAAATAAACCAAAGAAAGCTCCTTTGTGTCCAGCAAGCAGAACCGACCCTTCCCAGGACGGCCACGGACGGGCACCGTGTCCTCCTCCCTGCAGCTGGCACAGGGATGCTCCCCTTTTCCTATTCATTCAAACCTCCTGCTAATTAAGGAGGGTTTCCCCTGATGATAAAATCTCCTTTGCAGCTCTCCCTGCAGTTGGGTGGGGACAGGTTTCAGCCCTAAACCCGGACGGAGCCCCCCTGGATTTATGTATATTTATATCTGATGTGTATATAGACTGGTAGAATGTACAGATATTCCCAAAGCCACCTGCACCTCCCAGCCCAGCAACTCCATGGGATTTTCACTCCCACTCCCTGCAGCAGTGGAAATAAAATCATTCACAAGGGACCCTGAGCCTCTCCCTGATCCATCCTCACCATCCAAAATTTCCTTGCCTGGGGATCACTCTCCCAAAGTTTTTGGGGGTTTGGGGTTTTGGCTGCAGTGATGCTGAATTTGGGAAGGAATTCCTGGCTGGGAAGGGCTGGGATGGAATTCCCAGGGAATCCCTGGATGCCCCTGGATTCCAAGGGCCAGGCTGGAGCAGCCTGGGCTGGTGGAAGGTGTCCCTGCCCATGGGGTGGGATGGGATTTGATCCCAGACCTTGACCCCAGAGCAGGGTTTGAGGGGCTGGGCTGGCAGCCCTGCTGCCCAAGCCGGTGTCACACCTGCAGCCCAGGTTCCTGCCCCACATCCTTCCCTAACGAGCAGCCCCGCTAATTAGGAGAGGCTCGTCTTGGCTGCAGCTCCCAGGGCTGTGTCACGCTGGCAGAAGGTGACACTGAACATCGGGGTGGGTGACAAGCATGAGCTGCCCCCACAGCCCCAGGGGAAGCCCTACAAACCTCCCTGGGATGAATTTCCCTGTGGGATCAGCATGGAGATCTCCAGGGCTGCTCTCCCACGCCTGGCAGCAGCTGGGATCTGTCACAGGGTTCCAAAATCTGGAATGCAGGGACACATCCATGGGGCCACAGCTCCATCCCAAAATCCTGCATCATTCCCTGTAAAATCTGGGATGCAGGGAACACATCTGTGAGGTCACAGCTCCATCCCAACATCCTGAATCCTTCCCTGTAAAATTCGAGGATGCAGGGACACATCCACGGGGTGACATCCCCATTCCAGTGTCCTGAATCCTTCCCTCTAAAATTTGAGGATTCGGGGGTCCCATCCATGGGGTCACAGCCCCGCTCCCAGCAGCGGGATCGGCGGCGGGGCTGGGGCTGGGCTGGGTGGGCGGCAGCGGCTCCTCCTCCTCCTCCTCCTCCTCCCGCGCGTCCCCGGAGCCGCTCCCGCTGCCGCCGCCGCCCGCGGATCCCGAGTGGAGCGGGAGGACGGCAGCGGGGGAAGGTGTGAGGATGTGGGAAGGGCCGGGGGGCCGCTCCCGGGGGGGCCGAGCGGGTTTTTGGTGTGCAGAGCCCGCGCACACCTCACCCCCCACCCTGCAATCCCACTGTTTCGTGACCCCGGTGTGAATCCCCCTCTGCCAGGGGAGTTTTCCCTCCCCGGGGAAGTCGGAGCCATCTCCCCACGCTGGGGTAGGGTTCCCCACCGCACCCCGATAAGGGGAGCAGCGCTGAGCCCCCCCTGCACCCACAGCGGCTTCCCCTCCCCCAAAAAACCCCAAAACCACGCCAGGGAGTGAAGGCTGGGGGAGCTGAGCACCCCAAAGCTGCTCCCTAAAACCCGTGGGATTGGGATTGGGGCTGGCAGCGTGGGAAGCTGCTCGGTGGGGTCACGGGGAAGGCTGGGACCCCCTCATTAGTGGGGTTAGAGGGGTGGGGGCTCCCAGTGCTGGGGAGGGGCTGGATTCCCCAGGGATTGGGATCAGGGGGAATTCTGGCTCCAATCAATCCCCCTTCCAGCTGGTGACCCCCCCCCCCCTCCCATTTGTGGGTGCTGAGCAGGGACCTCCCCCTCTGAGAGGGCTGGCACCGACCCTTTGGGCACTCGGGGACATTTGGGATGGTGACAAGGGCACGGGGACCTTCCAGGTGGCACCGTCCATGCAGGGAATGCTGAGGGGGACAAGGGGAGACTGCTGCTTGTGGGGACAAGGACAGGACATCATTCCCGGGGCCAGGACAGAAAAGCAAAGACTCCAAAGACCCCATTGCCCTGGAGACCCCTGGGAACCCTTCGCTGCCTGGGGGACCCTTCACCCCCGAGGACCCCACTGTCCTGGGGACCTTTCACCCTTGGGGGACCCTTCATCCTTCTGGGACCCCCCTGCTCTGGGGACCCTTCACCCCGGGAGCCTCTCAGCCCCCTGGGACCCTTCACCCCCAAAGACCCCATTGCCCTTTGGGCTCCTTCAGCTCTGGGGCCCCAAGTGCCCGGGAGACCCCACTGTCCTGGGGTTCCCCTTCATTCCCAGGGACTTCTTCACCCCTGGGGACCCCTCATCCCCCGGGACCCCTTCACCCCTGGGGACCCTTCATCCTTGGGGACCCCTTCACTCTTTGGGACCCCTTCACCCTTTGGGACCCTTCACCCCGGGGACCCCTCATCCCCGGGGACCCCTTCACCCTTTGGGACCCCTTCACCCTTTGGGACCCTTCATCCTTGGGGACCCCTTCACCCTTTGGGACCCTTCACCCCGGGCACCCCAATTCCCAGGGGACCCCTGGCCAGCCCCCCCTTTTGTCACCCCAGGCCGGGCTGACGCCCCCCAGCTGTCACATCGGCTCCGTCGCGGTGCCCACCGAGCCGCCTAATGAGGCGCTTAATGAAGATTAGCGGCCGCTTCGTGCTGAGCGGGGCCGGGGCCGTCCTGGCGAGGGCTGGGGGGCTGCGGGTGCCCACGGGGGGCTGGGGGGCTGCGGGGGTGTCCCCGGCCGCCCCCCTCCCCCCGAGCAGATGGGTGCGCCGGGAGGGTGGGTGGGTGCGTGGGGGGCGATGCGCCGCTGGCTACAGGAACATTTTCGCGGCCGTGGGTGGGTGAGTGGGCACGAGGCTGCCCAGGAGGGGCTGCCGTGCTCGCCCTGCCCCTCCTGGCGTGGGCCAGCCCCGCGGTGACATCCCCCCAGCCAGGAGGGTGGTGCCACCCCCCCCCCCCGCCAGCGACACAGGGGGGGCATGGGGGGTTTCACACCCTGCCCCAATGAGAGGAGCAGTGCGGAGCCCCCCCTGCACCCACAGCGGCTCCCCCTCCCCCAATAAAACCCCAAAACCACCCCAGAGAGAGAAGGTTGGGGGTGCTGCGCCCCCCGGGAGGGGAACTGGGCTGGGTGAGCTCGATGTCCCCATCCATCGCTGCCGGGGGGCGTCTCTGCAGCCCCCCCAAACCCTGGGCTGCTCACTGGGGTTCCCCCGATGCTTTGGGGCGTCCCTGGGGCCGGACACAGCCGGGAGTCCCTTTCTGGTGGCACCTCCTGGGGTGGCGCTTGCTCTGTCCCCCCGCCCAGGGCCGTGTCCCCACCGCCCGTGGGGACACCCGGAGATGTCACCGCTCGCTCCCCTCCAATCCCGCTCCTCTCAGCCCCTCTCAGCTCGGGCTGTCGGAGCGGAGCCACCTCCGGGGTGGTGGCCTTGGGGACAATGTAAGGACGCAGCAGGGGACCGCGGGTTTGATTGGCCGCGTCCTGCCTGTCCCCTCGGCCAGACCCCCGAGCAGCCCCCTCCTCCTCCTCCTCCTCCTCTTCCTCCTCCTCTCCGTGCCTTAAAAGCCCGGCAGCCCTTCCCCAGCCCCTGCAGCCCAGCGGGGCTCTCCACGCCGAGGAGGAGGAGGAGGAGGAGGAGGAGGAGGAAGGACAGGGGGTACGTCCGTCCCGGCCTCGTTTGGCTCCTCCAGAGCCCCCCCGGGCTGGGGCAGCTGGGGGATGGGAGGGTTTGGGGGGTACAGGGGGCTCAGAGCACCGGGAAAGGGCAGATCTGGGGCAAAACAGCAGGAATTTGGGAGCAGCATCCTCAGGATGGGGTGAAAAAACTCTGGGCTGGGGGGTGGATTTGGGATTTGGGATTTGGGAGAGGCTGGAGGGGGCCGGGACCCTCACCCTGCTCTGCTGTGGGTGTCCCACGGGAGGGGAGCCTGGAGGGAGGGAATTCTGTGGGAACGGGCCCTGGAGGGTTTGGATGTGGAGCTGCCAGGACTGGGGGATGTCCCCGTGCTGTCACACGGGTCCTGTGGCCTCTGGCCGGCCAGGATGTTGGAAAAGCAGATTTAGACCGGGATTTCGACCTGGTTGTGGGAGCAGAAGGGGGGAGCAGCAGTTCTGGGCTCCCGGGGCTGGTTCTGCTCGGCTGCTGGGCTTGTTGGGCCAGCGGCCGGTTCCACCCATCCCCACGAGCGCCGTGACCCCCCCATCACCCCCCGACCCCCCCCATCTCCTCCCGACCCCCTCCGCACCCCCCGGGGCTGGGAAAGCCGGGCAGCCCCGGCAGCCCCGCGGGGCCTCTCCTGCACAGCCGAGCGTGAAATGCGCTGAAAAGGGTCACGGGATGTCCCTGCCGGGGCTGTCTGTCCCCTCCCGGGGCTGTCTGTGTCCCCCCCCCCCCCCCGGGATTTGGGGCTGTCTGTCCCCCCCAGCCCAGGGCTTGCCCCACACCCAGCCCTTGGTGACATTCCAGGTCCCGTGACCCCAGCCAGGTGCAGGATGTGTCCCCTGGGCTGGCTGGGGGTGGCCAGCCTGTGCCTGGGGACACTTTGGGCTGTCCCAGCCAAGGAGAGGAGGAAGGTGGAGAAGCCCAAGGCTGAGCTGACCCTCTATGAAAACCTGGATCTGGACAACTACGACGTGACCTTGGAGAGCTATGGGGACATCCTGGACCTGAGCAACTACGAGGAGCTCTACGACTACGGGGACCTTGTCCCAAAGGTGAGGGGGACACAGGACAGCCCCCGAGCGCATCCTGGCATGGGGATTTGGTGCCAGGGACAGGTGTGGCACCGCAGGAGCAGCAGCCCTGGCAGCCCTCCAAGGGTTGGGGAAGGTTTTACCCGAGCCAAACCCCTGCCAGCTCTTGGATGTGAGGATTCCTTCATCCCTCTGGGCCAGGAAGGCTGTGGGGGTTCCTTGGAGAGCTTGGAGAGCTTTCCAAGAAGGAATTAATGACCCCAACCCAGTGACCCTGACCGGTGCCACCCTCCCCAGAGGGGACAAGTGCCCCACACTCACACCCAGCTGTGTTTGCAGATCGAGGTTGGCACCCTGGCTCCTCGCCCCAAGGACCCCAAAACCCTCCCAGAGCTGGGTGAAACCACGGCTGGAACCCCAAATCTGCAGCCCCCGAGCGGTGCTGGCCCCGTGCCCCCAGCACCCATCCCCAGGCAGGGTGAGTTGTGCTCCCTTGGGATGCATCCCCACATCACACAGCCGAAGTTTTGGAGGGGGGGAAAAGGGAATTCTGGTGCTGCCAGCAGCTCTTTGCAGGGTTTTGGGGTTGAGTCTGCTCTCACAGCAAGGCAGGAGGGCTGCAGAGAAAGAAATTGCTGGGAAAAAATGAACTCCAGCAAAGCAGCGACGCTTTAATGAGCAGAGGCTTTGAGACAGTGGCAATTAGATTAGTGACAATTAAAATCCTGCAGCGAGGATAAATATCTTTATTCCTTTTCTGTCACTCCAGGCCGGGAAAAATTAAGTGGGAGGAGAAAGGAAATTGGTGCTGAGCTGCTCTGAACCCCCCTTGAAGGGGTGGGGAACCTCAGAGGAGAGGAGGGGGATCAGGTGGGGGGGTGGGCTCGGTTTTACCCCTCCTGCCCCCCGTGCTGGGGCCTTGGGGGCAGCTGGGACAGATTTTTCTTGATTCAGAAGAATTTTCTTGAGTTCTTCTTCCTCCAGTGGGAAAATTAAGGGGGCCAGGAGAGCTTTGGGTGCAAAAAGCTGAATTTGGGGGCTTTAATCTCCCCTCCTCCTGCAGGAGGTGTTTGATCCTGGGCACTTAATTTATTAACAGGGTTCTTCTTGCTGGGAGTTTCTGGCCCTTCCCGGGAGGATGCAGGGCTGTGACAGCTCTGGGTGTCACAGATCCACGTCCCCAGGGCAGGGTGGGCTCTTCCTGCTGTTCTGGGGTCTTTTATGGGGTCAGGGGGCTGTGACAGCTCTGGGTGTCACAGATCCATGTCCCCAGGGCAGGGTGGGCAGATCCTGGTGTTCTGGGGTCTTTTATGGGGTCAGGGGGCTGTGACAGCTCTGGGTGTCACAGATCCACGTCCCCAGGGCAGGGTGGGCAGATCCTGGTGTTCTGGGGTATTTTATAGGGTCAGGGGGCTGTGGCAGTTCTGTGTGTCACAGATCCACGTCCCCAGGGCAGGGTGGGCAGATCCTGGTGTTCTGGGGTATTTTATGGGGTCAGGAGGCTGTGACAGTTCTGTGTGTCACAGATCCATGTCCCCATGGTGGGACGAGCTCCTCCCACTCTTCTGGGGTATTTTTATGAGGTCAGGGGGCTGTGGCAGCTCCGTGTGTCACAGATCCATGTCCCCACAGCCAGGTGGGCTCCTCCTTCTGTTCTGGGGTATTTAATGGGGTCAGGGGGCTGTGACAGCTCCGCGTGTCATGAAGTCTGTGTCCCCACGGAGTGGGCACATCCTCCTGCTGTTCTGGGGTATTTTATGGGGTCAGGACTCGTTTCCAGGGCTGCCCAGCTGCCTGCTGTGCCTGTGCCTGGGCAGCTCGGTGTACTGCGACGACGCGGAGCTGGAGCAGATCCCGGCGCTGCCCCCGGACACCGCGTACCTGTACGCGCGCTTCAACCGCATCGGGGCCGTGCGCGCCGCCGACTTCCGCGGCCTCGGTACGTCAGGGTCACCCACAGAGGGATCCCCTGGAGGGGCCACGTGGGGTGGGACGGTCAGGACGGACAGAGATGAGAGATCTCTGAAGCCAGGTCGTGGAACTCTGGGTTTATTGCAAAGGGCCAAGTGCAGGGACCTGCTGGGAGCTGCCAGGCACAGCTCAGAGAGGACTGAGAGAAGAGAGGGGTAACGAGGGTGAGAGAGAGAGAGGCTAAAACAGGATAAGAGAGTGAGAGGGTAAGAGAGTAAGAGAGCAAGAGAGTAAGAGGGAAAGAGGGTAAGAGAGCGAGGTTCCCATTCCAATACCATAAATCTTCCTCTGTGCTGAATATCCTCATTCTCACTAACCAATCTAGTGTGATGTGCACACACTGCTGTTCTTAAGGCAAAACAAAAGGAAGTTTATTTTCTGACTCCAACATTTATAGATTTCCAAAAGTGACAGTGGATTGGAGGGTGACAGTGCCACCTCTCC
>JAYDZK010000107.1:3969302-3994052 GCA_034509185.1 Euphonia xanthogaster | reverse complement strand
CTCTTGTGGGTTCATCTCTTGGGGGCTCATCTTTAGGAGGGTCGTTGGTTCATCTCTAGGGAGTTCATCTCTATTGGGGTTCATCTTTATGGGGTTCATTGGTTCATCTCTAGGGGGTTCATCTCTTGGGGGTTTGTCTCTAGGGGGTTCATTGGTTCATCTCCAGGGAGTTCATCTCTTGGGGGCTCATCTTTAGGGGGTTCATTGGTTCATCTCTAGGGAGTTTAATCTCTTGGGGGTTCATCTTTAGGAGGGTCATTGGTTCATGTCTAGGGAGTTCATCTCTATTGGGGTTCATCTCTTGGGGGTTCATCTTTAGGGGTTCCTCTCTAGGAGTTCATCTCTTACGGGTTCGTCTTTAGGGGTTCATCTTTAGGGGGTTCATTGGTTCATCTCTATTGGGGTTCATCTCTTGGGGGTTCATCTCTTGGGGATTCATCTTTAGGGGGTTTATTGGTTCATCTCTTGGGAGTTCACCTCTATTGGGGTCATCTTTAGGGGTTCCTCTCTAGGAGTTCATCTCTCACGGGTTTGTCTTTAGGAGGTTCATCTTTAGGAGGATCATTGGTTCGTCTCCAGGGGGTTCATCTCTATTGGGGTTCACCTCTAGGTTGCTCATTGGTTCATCTCTCACGGCTTCATCTTTAGGGGTTCATCTCTTGGGGGTTCATGTCTAGGAAGGTTCATCTTTAGGGGGGTTCATCTCTGCTGGAGTCATCTTTAGGGGTTCATCTCTAGAGAGTTCATTGGTTCATCTCTTGGGGGTTCACCTCTAGGGGTTCATCACCTCTGCCCTCTCCCTGCAGGACCTGAAGCAGCTGCAGTTCCTCCATCTCTCCGATAACCAGCTGGATTTTATCCCGGTGCCCCTTCCCGAGAGCCTGCGTTCCCTGCACCTCCAGGTACGATGAGGTTTAGCAGATCCTACCTCTTCCTCCCCCTCCTCCTGCTCCTCCTCTTCCTCCTTTTCATTGTCCTGATCCTGGTCCTGGTCCTGGTCCTGGTTCTGGTCCTGGTCCTCCTCCTCTCCCGCTCCCTGTGACCCGGCTCATCTCCCATCCCTGCAGAACAACAACATCCAGACGATGCACGAGGACACGTTCTGTGACAGCCAGGAGCAGGGCCAGATCCGCCGGGCGCTCGAGGACATCCGCCTGGACGGGAACCCCATCAACCTCAGCCTCTTCCCCAACGCCTTCTCCTGCCTGCCCCGCCTGCCCACCGGCCGCTTCTCCTGAGCCCCCAGAGCTGCAAGTGCAGCAAAGTGTTCCCAGATCCCGCCCCAAAGCGCTCAGACCCTGCTGCTCCATGGAAAACCTGATTGAAGCGGAGGTGTTCCACCCCAGGGTGAGCTCGGTGCTGGGGTAAATGCATAAAATAAAAATGAAATGAAATAAAGATTTGGAAATGCATTCAAAGCCTTGTTCTTGGCAGTGAGAGCAGCGGGGAGCCCTCACCCAGCCCCAGCCCAGCAGCTTCGCTTGGATTTGCAAAGATGGGATTTCCCTGTGTCCCGTTTCTTCCTCCATTCCTTCCAGAGCCTCGGGGAGATCCTGAGATCCTGGTCAGGATGTCCTGGCCAAGGACCAGGAGCTGCATTGGCCCAGGGAGGTGACACTTCAAGACCTCAGGTGTGATCTGTCCCCTGGGCTGTGCCTGTGCAGCTCCAGGGGGGTGTGGCACATCCAGGTGTGACCTGGGCACAGCTGGACTGTCCCCATGAGCTCCCAAAGAGGGAAAAATGGGAAATCCCAGCACAGGGCAACTGGAATCTTCCATCCCCTCATCCCAGACCTGCTGCAGTCCTGGGAACAGGAACTGGGAGCTGTCGTGGAACTGGGTGGGATCTCCAGTGCCCCAGGGTTTGGGAGGGCACCCCTGGATTTGGGATGCTATAAATGGATTTGGGATGGTATCCATGGATTTGGGATGGTATCCATGGATTTAGGAAGGTGTCCATGGATTTAAGAGGGCATCCATGGATTTGGGAAGGTACCTCTGGATTTGGGATGGTATTCATGGATTTGGGATGGTATCCATTGATTTGGGAGGGCATCCATAGATTTGGGACAGTATCCAAGAATTTGGAACTGCAGAGAACCCTGGAGCTCCCCGAGCCCACCAGCCCCACCAGGAGCTCCCCTGGAGCTGAAATCCCCGGGCCCATCCCGGCTTTCCGCGGCCAGCGGGAGCTGCCCGGCGCTGTGGGATATTTTCCACACGATGGATTCATCCCTTATATTTTTATCCACGTGTAAGGAACACCGCGAGGGGGATGACACATCCCTGGAGAATCCAGAGCCCCGAACTGAAACCACGGAGCTCAGCCCACATCCTCGGAGCCAAGGGAGGCATCCGAAGGCGGCTGGAGAAAACCTGGGAAGAGGATCCGGCTCCTCATCCACAGGGATGCTGGCGCAGTGTGGGCACCTCCTCTCACCCCTTTTCCATGCAAAACCCAGCCCAGGAGTGGATTGTTGACCCAAAATCCTTAGGAAAATGGGAATTTGGTGTTGTTTTATCAAGAACTGCAGGATTTATTGCCGCTGTTGTTGTGTCACCCTTGAGCCTACGGATCTGCAGCCCCCTCATCCTCCTCCATCCCACCCCCCCTTCCAACACCTTCCCACCAGCCTTTATCCCGCTGATCCCATGGGATGGAGCCCCCAGCGCCCCCCTCCCCAAATCCAGCTCCACCTCTGCCCCTCCAGAGCTCTGGAAAAGGTGGGACATCCCCCCGTCCCATCCTGTCCCCTCCTGTCCCCTCCTCCCCGGGGCTGAGGGGACCCCAAAGCCACCCAAGGCAAGACAGCGCCCCTAAATCTCCACTCTCCTGCAGCAAATCCCGCTCAGAGCTGCTCATTTCTTTTGGGAAAGTTGGGATTTCTGCAAACCGGGCTCCAGCAGGGTGGAATTGGCCGAATTTTCCCCACCGGGTCCTTCGCGTTGGTCCCGCTAGAGGGCAAAGGCAGAGCCGGGAATGTCGGACCTTCCCTTCGGAGCGCTCTCTCCCTCCTGGAGCCTTCGGGTCTCCCGGGAATGCCCGCCGGGGTGGGGAACAGCCCGGGAATGATCCGGGGAAGGGCTCGGAGGAGCTGCAGGGGCTGGGCTGCGGCAGGAGGGTGAGGGCAGCGCGGGGATGGCGCCCGGGTTTACAGAAATCCCAAATTTCCGAGAGCAGTTCGGGGCTCTGGGGAGCTTTGCTGGGGCAGAGTTGAGGTTCAGCCTTGGGTGGCTTTTGTGTCCCTGTCACCCCCAGCCAGGAAGGACCGGGATGGGGCAGGAGGGACCCTGGAGCGGCCGAACTGGGGCTGTTTTGGAGCTCGATTATTGATTATTGGGGCAGTTATTGATCACGCCCTCATGTCCTCGCTGGGAACCGCCACCCCCTCCTGCCACTCGGGACTGTCCCCAGGGCAGGGACTGTCCCCAGGTGCTGCTCGAGCACTGGGATCCCGTCCTGGAGCAGCCAGGAGGGCACAGAGCCCTCCCCGGGGCTGCCATCGGGGCTCTGCATCCCTGTCCTCGCCTCCATCCCCGCTGCCTCGCCCGGGGAGCATTTCCGTGCGGATTCCTGGCTCTGCCTCCCTCCTCCCTTGTCGCTGTGCCGCTCAAGGTCACCTTCCCTCGGCTGGGCTGGGCTGTCACACATTGATCGCTCGGCTCTGGCAGCGCCGGCTCGCAGCGCTCCCGAGCCCCCGCCAGCTCAGCATCCTGCGGCTGCTCCAGATGGCCCCCGCCCCCTCCTCTCCTCCTCTCCTCCTCCTCCTCCTCCTCCACCTCCTCCTCCTCCTCCTCCTTCTCCTCCGTCCTGCCCTCCCCACTCCGCTCCCAGCCCCAAAACAGAGACAGAATTCGGGGATTTCTCCAAATGTCCCCGGAGAGCGGGACCCGCTCCCTCCCTGTCCCTGCGGGAGGTGGCACCAGCACGGGCCGTGCCTGGGGGATGCGGGAGGAGCTGGGACAGCGTGTGACATCTCTGGGGACACTGGGGCTGCGTGTGACACCCCTGAGGGATTGAGTGTGACACCCCTGGGGGCTGCGTGTGACACCCCTGGCGACTGCATGTGACATCCCTCAGGGACAGCGTGTGACATCCCTGGGGGCTGCGTGTGACATCCCTGAGGGACAGTGTGTGACATCCCTGGGGGCTCTGTGTGACATCCCTGGGGGCTCTGTGTGACATCCCTGGGGACACAGGGACTGTGATTGACATCCCTGGGGACTGCGTGTGACACCCCTGGGGACCCTGTGTGTGTCCAGGAGTTCCCTCCGTCCCTTCAGCAGTTTCCACCTCCAGCTCCACATTCCCAACTCCCTCCCCCTTCTCCTCAGCCAAATTTCCTCTCCTTTCCCCCACCAGGAGGGGCCCGGTGTCCTTTGGCCACCACGTGGGGACAGAGTGTCCCCTGGTGTCCCCTTGCAGCTCAGGGATGTGAAACTGTGACCAGGGAAGGACCATGGAACTTTTCAGCCTCCTGGACCCTGGAAAAGCTGGGAAGATTCCCCCAGAATGACCAAAAGCTCATTTTCCTGCCCCAATCCCAACGGGGTCGTTGCTGGAGTCATTAATTCCCCCCGAGATTAACAGATTATTCTGATTATTAATGGTGCTGCTCCAATTCTGGACTTTTCCTCCTTTTTTTTCCCAGAAAATCCCAGTGCTGGGATTGATTAGGTGGGAGCAGGGGATGAAAGGAACGCCCATGAATTATCCCTGAGGTGTGGACAGCTCTGGGGTCCCTCCAAGGAAATTCAACAATGGGAATGGGAACGGGATGAGGGGAACAGCCTGAGCTTTTCCTCTCCCCATTCTCCCCTCCACCACTGGAAAAACAAACAAAAAGAAAACAAAACCAAAGAAAAAAGGAGGAGGGAAAAACACAGCAAAATGCAGCAAACACATTCCTTGTTTTTTTCCACATCCCCCTCCCCCTCGAATTGTGTAAAAATAATCTGTAGAAACTCAGATTTCTCCGACTCAGCCCCCTCCCTGATGCATTCCCAAGGGACTGGGGGTTCCTGCAGCATCCCGGGGCTTTCCTGCCTTTCTCTGGGATCGGGATCCCGTGCCCTGAGCGGCTCGGGGTGGGAGATGTGATTGCCACACCGCTATTTTTAGCAGCCACGCGTTAGGTCCTGTCAACAGGAGCCCTGACAAAGCCTGGGAAAAGCTCCTGGAGGGGAAGCGTGAATTGCCGGGAATGCGGGCCCGGGGTGAACCTGGCTCCTGCTCAGGGAACGGCTCCGAGGGGCCGGGGAGGGGGCTGGGGGCTGGGATGGGATGGGGGATGCCCAGGAGAGGCAGGTGGTGGCTCTGTGGCAGCCAGGAGTGGCAGTGTCACCTCCTTGCAGGGTGACAGCAGCGTGGCTCCCCAAAACGGGGAATGTTCTCCCACCCTGCTGCTGCTCCCAAACCAAGGGCTCCTGGATCCCACCCTCCTGGAGAAGGGGAAAATTCCCTCCAGCGCCATTCCCAGGGGATCATCTCCCATCTGGGCATGGAGAAGTGACAGAATGGAGGAAAACTCCAGCGAGAGTGGCTCTTCCACGCCTCAATCCCGGCTTTTCCAAGGACCTCATCCAGATCCTGATGGGCACCAGGCTCTCCCTCACTGGCAGTTCAGTGCTCCCCCATTTTTGTTTGTCGCTTTTTAAAAAGTTTTGACCTAAATCCGAGCTCTTCCAAGCGGGATTTGGGTGGGTTTGGGGGGGATGCTGTGCTCGGGAGGGGTTGGGGGGGCAGCATCCATGGAGCTGAGGATGAGGAGGGGAGGAGGGGAGGAGGGGAGCTCTGATTGATCGGTGTCTTCTAAAATAACCACGCCGAGCCTGGATCTTCCCTGGCTGTGGGATGTGGAAAACCTGGAGAGGGGGAAGAGAGAAACAGCTCCGAGTGCAAGCGTCGCTAATTTATGATCAGAGAAATGCTGGAGCTGGAGGATGGCAGGGAAAGGACCCGGCTGAGCTGAGGAGAAACCCAGGCTGTTCTCCAGGGCTCGGGAAAAGCTTCCCCACAGGGAAAACCAGGAATGCAGAGCAGGTTTAGCCCAAATTGCTGCTCGAGGAATTATTCCTGCCTGCCTTTCCTTCCCCTGCTGCTTCCAGCTGCTTTTTTCTGGCCCTGCTCATTGGGATGAAATTCCCTGCGAGGATTTGGGGGAAATTCCCTTTTTTTTCCTTTTTTTTTTTTTTTTTTTTTTTAAGGGGGGGTGTTCCTTTGTGCATCCAGAGCAGGGTGGGGGAATTTGAATTCCCACATCCCAGAGGAATTTCCTTCTGACATTGATTTTTCCCCCTGGGCTGTGTGACCCGGGGGTGGCAGCTGGTGTGGCCGCTGGTGGCACCGCTGTCGCCGTCCCCGTGGCTCCTCCCTCTTCTGGAAGTCACCATCCCTGGGGACATGGAGATTGCTGGGAGATGCCTTCGATCCCTTCAGGAAAGTGGCACGTGGAGCAAATTGTTTCTGAATTCTGGAACTCCTGAAATCGAGCCAGGACTTGGGACAAAAAGAGGAAAAAAAATAAGGGAAAAAAGAGGAATAAAATAAGGAAAAAAGGGGCATCAAATAAGGGAAAAGAGAGAGATGTGGGCAAATGAATGCAGGCGAAAATAAACATCCAGGCAGCCTGGACTGGCCAAGGGATGGGGATGCTGGGAAGGGTCTGGATCGGGAAATGTCTCCAAAGGGGCTTTTCCAAAGGTTCCCAATGTCCCAGGGGAGTGGGATGAGGCCGGTGGGAACCCCAGACCCAAATCCCGCTGATTTTTAAGCCCCACATCCCCTCTGCCCATGCTGGGGACGCCCAGGGCAGGGTGACATTCCTTGGATTTATGGCCTCAAACCCCTCCTGTTTTTGAGGTCGCTTTGTCACCGCCACCCCAAGTGCCAGCGGGGCCGGGTGACACCGCCAGCAGCAGGGGACAGTCGGGATGTCACCAGCTGCTCCCACATCCCATGATTTTCCCACTTCCACGCAGCTCCAGGGTTGATTCCCTGCTGTGGGATGGCCAAATGTCCCTTCCCTGTCACCCCTCCTGGGTTATTTTGAGTCTTTTCCCAGCTCGTGCTGCCACGGGACTCTCAGGGAGCCCACGGTGTCCCCGTGTGTCCCTCGCCACCCCCAGCCCATCCCTGAACTTTCAGCAGCTCCGGGAAGCGGCTCCATAAATCAGTGGAGAGCCGGGAAATGAAAATCGTTAGGGTGATAAATGGGGTTTATTTCATTTTTAAGGAGCGGGATCATGGAAAAGAGCAGGGCAGGAGCAGGGAAAAGGAGGTGCTGAGTTTTCCATTTGGGAAAAATTGGGGGATAAAGGTGGTGGGATGAGGAGAACTGAGGGAATGCTGAGGATTCCTTGCAGGGATGGAGGGAAAATGGGAAGGGGTGAGGGTTTGCCAGGTGGCTCCGTGTTTTTGGGGTGCTGTGCTGCACTGCTCAGGGGTGTGCTCACCCCACAGGGGTTTTCTGGCTGTGGAATGGTCCAAATCCACAAGGAAATGTAATCCTTGGATCCAGATGGGAGTGATTATCCGCTGGTATCGCCAGGGCCTACAGCACAGGCACCCTGTGGCATCCAAATCCTGCAGAGCCCAAATTCTGCAGAAAGTGAATCCCACAGGATCCACATCCTGCAGAACCCAAATCCCACAGGATCCACATCCTGCAGAACCCAAATCCTGCAGATCCCAAATCCCACAGGATCCACATCCTGCAGAACCCGAATCCTGCAGATCCCAAATCCTGCAGATCCCAACTCCCACAGGATCCACATCCTGCAGAACCCGAATCCTGCAGAACCCGAATCTTGCAGATCCCAAATCTTGTAGCACCCACATCCTGCAGAACCCAAATCCCTCAGCACCCACATCCCAACAATTCCTGCATCCCGCAGCACCTTCATCCCTCGGCACCCAAATCCCACAGCGCTGATATCCCGCAGCACCCACATCCCACAGCACCTACATCCCGCAGCACCCACATCCCGCAGCACCCACATCCCACAGCACCCACATCCCACCAGTTCCTGCATCCCGCAGCACCCACATCCTGCAGCACCCACATCCCACTAGTTCCTGCATCCCGCAGCACCCACATCCCGCAGCACCCACATCCCTCACGCCCCTCGCCCCTCAGCCCCAGCCTGGCCCCGCAGCGGCTCCCTCGGCCAGGGCCAGCTGTGCACGGGATGATTTCAGGGTTTGGTGCCAGGCTGGCAGGGATGGGAGCCTGCATTAATAAATCAGCACTGCCCCGAGCCACAGGGCATTTCCTGGGATTAATGATTTGGGATGAGGCCAAAAATCCCATTTACCCCACCCGGTGCCGAGTCCCTTTGTGCCAAGGTCAGCAACGCCTTTTCCAGCCAGTTTTTAAAATTATTATTAACAAGAATAATCAAGTGTTGGAAATGGATTTTCATTCCCAGCACGGCGAAGCCTCCAGGTTCCTGCAGAGAGAGGGGATGGACGCCCCTCATATTAAAAATGGAAATGGAAACAGCATCCCTGTCCCCCAGGAGCCTTTTCCTGGCTCTCCGGGGGACAGGAGGGCGTTGGGGACATTCCTTGGCCTCTCCTGGAGTTCCCACCGGGATTTGACACCCTGGGATGGCCGGGATGGGATGGGGCAGGGAAAACGCGGCCCGAGTGAGCAGGATGCAGGCCCTGGGCGATTTTCCGATGGATGTTTGCAGGTTGCCGTGGCAACGGGAGAGCCACGCTGGTCCTCGGCTTTCCTTCCCTCAAAGGGAAGAAAGTTTTGTGGTCCTGGCCGAGGGCGGGAGCGGCGCGGGGGGAATGCAGGGAGCTGTGGGATGTGGTGGGAATGTGGGATCAGAGCCGTGGGATACGGTGGGATCAGAGCTGTGAGATGCGCTGGGAATGCAGGATCAGCTCCGCGGGATGCGGTGGGATCAGCACCACGGGATGCGGCGGGAATGCGGGAGCAGCTCCGTGGGAAGCTCAGGCTCTGCTGCCGCCACTCCCACGCACGTTCAGGGACACGAAAACACCCAAACACATCGGGAAAATTCCAACCCAAACCCGAGGAGCGGGAGAGCCCCGCGCTCCGCTCCACGCTGCCATGTAGCAATCCAGGGTGGAATTCCAAGGCTGTGCTCCCTGGTTGTTGTTCCTCTGCAGCCACCACCTGTGTCCCCCCTGTTCCCTTCTGGGGACAATCCCTGTGCAGCCCCAGGATGAAGCCCTGGATGCTCCCCTGGATTCTGAGGCGCAGCTTTGGGGTGGAAGAGGATCCCAAAGACATTCCAAGGGGGATTCCGGGCTCTGGGCAAATCCTGGCCCTGGCTTTGCCCCTTTCCCAGCCCAAGGAGAGCAGCCCTGGTTGTCCTGGAGGAAAATCCATCCAAGGAGACACCTTCAGCCAAAGCTCATCTTTCTCCCAATCCAAAAGGGAACACAGCAACCAGGGGAAACCCCAAATCCTGCTGGAAGCCCAGCCCTGCTCCGGAGCCTCTCCAGCTCTCCCTGCTCTTGCTGGGAAGTTTCACGGCCACTCTCTGCTCGTGATTAATCATTTGGGTTTAATTGCTGCTGCTCCAGCTCAGCCAGGGTTTGATTCCTCTTGGCTGCTTCCCTCAGATGGAGGAGCCCGGACCAGGAGCAGCCCAGTGACAGCAGGAGGGGCAGTTTGGGATCAGGATCCCGACGGACCAGCATCCCAACAGAGCCCTGGGAGCTCCCTGGTCCCACAGCCAGACTGGGGCTGGAAAATGGGATTTTGGTCCAAGTGCTCAGGGTTTGGTTCCAGCTGGGAGCCAGCAGAGCCACCAACTCCTGCCCAGTGTCCCCACCTGCTCTATCCCTCCTCCCCAGGGAGGGCACAGCACGGGCTCAGCCACTCCACCAAATTCCCAATCCCAAATTCCTGCCCCAAAACCATCCCAGGGCCCTCCAGGACCCTGCTGGATGAATTGGTGGCCAGTGGCCGGGCTGGGGGTGGCTCCAAAACCAGCCTGTCCCCACTGCCACCCCAAAATCCAGCCTGTCCCCACTGCCACCCCAAAATCCAGCCTGTCCCTGCTGTCATCCCAAAATCCAGCCTGTCCCCACGGCCACCCCAAAAACACGGCATGGGGCTGGGCACCAGGGCAGCCCAGCCTCACCCTCGGCTGCCAGGTGGGCAGAGGGGACAACGCGGTGACCCAGGGCCACCAGCAGAGACAGCAGCGATGGCAGCAGGGGATAGAAAAGGCCGCCCTACTTAGCAGGGTTTATATAAGGAGCCATCTCCGCGGCTGGACGGGAAAACAGACGGGAACGGGAACGAGAAAAGCTGCTGGGAGCAGGGGAATCCCTGCTGCTGGGTGAGGTGGCACCCGCGACCCGCGGTGGCACCCGCGACGGGCGCAGCCACCCCCTGCTTTGTCCCCGGGCAGCGCTGCCCTTCAGCGGGGGCACCGCCAGCTCCCACCCCTCCTTATCGCTAATTAACACTCATTCATTAATTCACGGCCTCTCACATTCTGTCCCCAGCGCGTCCTTCCCGCGTTTGGGGTGGGGAGCGGAGGTGCTGCCGGGGGGTGGCTTTGGGGACATCCCCAAATCCTGGATGTGCCGGAGCCTTTCCCTGCTGCCCCGCGGTGACCGCCGGGCTGGAAAGGAGCCGGGAGAGCGCCACCTCGGCCAGCAGGTTCGCTCCGCTTATGGAAAGGCATTTGGGATGTGTTTATTCCTGTCGGAGCCCTTGGCCCGTGGCGGGGAGCGGGATTAACCCGGGAGGAGCGGGCGCCTGCTGCCAAGTTCCCCCGAGAGGCACAAGAGGCTGGATTTGGGGGGCTCCGGGCCGCGGGGGAGAACCGGGGGGTCCCGTTGGAGCAGGGGGGTGATGGGTGGGTGTTCCCCCTTCTCTCAGGGATCCCAGGAAGAGCAGCCACAGGGGGAAATGGAAGTGGAAGAAAGGGGAGAGAAATCCCTGGAATCACTTTGGGCTCCGGAGCGGAGTTTTGGGACAGATTCTGTCCCAGCCTGGCTGCTCCTCGCTCAGGGCTGGACGAGCTCCGCAGCTCCAGGAAGGCAGGAATTGGGAGAGGATGTCCTTAAAGCCGCATTCCCAGCGGGATCTCCTGCAGGGACACGCGGGTGACACCCGAGCGGGGCACGGAGCGCCGCTGGAAACCTGCCCCGGGTGCCTCGGCCGGATCCAGGCGCTGCCACCCCCGGCCGGGCTGTGGGAGCGCTCGGAGCTGCTCCGTGTCACTCCGAGCCGCCTGACACGGCCGATGGTGACAAAGCAGGTTAATGTCGCCGTGGCCCCGGGGCTGGCGGTGGCCCCGGGCCAGCAGAGGCAGCGGGAAGGGCTGCACCGACCTTGTTCGCTGAGCGAGCCCCGGAGCTTGTTAATTATCCCAATTCACGATTATCATCCATCATGAATATGATGACAATTATCATAGTCACAATTATCACTGGGAATAGGTGACAATTATCATTATCATCGGCTCTTCGGGGACGTTGGCACCTTGTGCCCGTGCTGCTGCCCTGGCACCCTCCACATCCATCACTGCCCTCTCCAGCCTGTGCGTGCCCAGCTGTGCCCGTTATCCATGGATTTCCTCGCATTTATCCCTCTCACTGCCCTCATCCACCTGCCCAGGTGCTGCCTCAGGGCTCCAGGGGATCTTTAGGGGATTTCTTCCTCTCCAGGGTTATCCTCACCCTCCTCAGGCGGGCAGGAGCCGCCAAAATCCCTCCTTGGGAGGATTCCCGGACAGCCTGCAGAGCCCGCCTGCCCCAGAGGGAATTTTCCGACCCCCAGCCCGGCTGGAAATCCTGGATATTACTGGGAAAACGCGTTTTTGTGAGGATGGCGCTGCCTGACGCAGAAATCTGTCCCCTCCCGGAGCGGGGTGCTGTCACCGAGCCCACGCTGGGCTCCGAGCGCGCAGCCTGGAGAGGCACCAGTCCCCGGGAGAGCCGGGACCAGTCGGCCGAGCCCAGCGTGAGTCACGGCGGCCTCGCCGCCATCCAGCCATAAACATTCCGGCTTAGGAGCCGCGTCCCAGTTTCTCGTGCTGTTTGCATTGATCTGCCTCCCAGGCTCTGCTTTGCTCCAGTTTTTAATGTAATTTCACCAGCCATTAGCCCAGAACGCAGCTCTGCCACTCCCTCACTTCACAGCGGTGTTTTTGCCTAACTTTTCCCTCAATTTTTCTCTTTTTTTTTCCCCCTAAATATCTCGATTTGAGATCGCCTTGGTAGCAAAATCCTCACTGGTTTTGGGACCCTCGCCACGACCCGGCAAAAGCGGCGGGAGCCCTGGGTTTGTGCCTCCCCAAACCAGCCCAATTATGGTCAAACTGCTGCAAAAACAGCCCCGAGAGCCTCCTTGACCTTCTGGAAGCTGCTCCAAACCCCCGGGAATAACCCTGAGCTTCACCCAGATGATTTCAGCCGTGATTTCCTGGGGGGTCTGGCTGTGTGGGGGGTGTTGTTTTTTTTTTTCCATGCTAAGGGAAAATGAAAATGCTGAGGCACAGAAAGACTCTCACTTCCCTAAATCCTAATTATAGCACCCAGAGCTTTCGGGCTCAGCGGGTGCCCCGAGCCTCTTGCAGCCTGCGGGGGTGGGAAACTGAGGCACGGGAGCGCTGAGATGGATTTAAGGAGGTTTGGGAAAGGGTTGAGCTCCTCCTGAGTTCGCTCTGAGGGCGGTACCACAGGATGGGGAGTATTCCCTGTCCTTCTCCAGGTTTGCACAGGGAAAAATCGCGGGAAAAACGGGAGAGAATGGGATCCTGCTGCCTTCAAGGCTCGTGGTACCTGCAGATGAAGCAGAGCCGCCAGTCCCAGCTCCAGCCCCGGCTCCCCCGGGGCTCGGCCGCGGTGACAAGGAGCGGGCAGGCGGGGACACGGGGCCGGGGCGAGCGGGGACACCGGCGCTGTGTCACGCCAAGCGACAGCCCCTGGGGCTGCCAGCGCCCACGAGCAGCGGCCCCGCAGCACCGCCAGAGCCGGGGAAAAGAAAAAATGCCCAAATCCCGTTTGTCCCAAAGCCAACTTTCCGCTGGAAGCCACCAGCTGTCCCCCGGCCAGGTACAGCGACTTTGCCACAGGTTTGGACGCTCCCCTCATTAGTTATCCCCTGATTAATTACCCTGCTGCCTCCTCTCCCAAACAGATCTGGGTGTCCAGGCGCTAATGAACAACTCCAGCAATTAATTGCAGGGGTGATTCCACTCCTAATTAGGAGCAGATTTAGGGATGAGCGCTGCGAGAGCTCTGGTTGGCCGCCGGTGCCTCCGCTCGAGCGCGGGCTCCGGATTCCAACCTGGGGCTTTTCATGAATAATTGAGGAGTTGATTAACCGAGCTCGTGCCGGAGATGCCGCCGGGGGTTCGTGTCAGAGAAGCCGGCCGGGAATCGGGCTGGATCCCGGATCCAGTCCTGCTGGGAGCGGTTTTGCTGCCAGGAAAGGAGGTGCGAATGTGGCCGGGAGCTGCGGGGTGCCCAGCTCTGCTGGGGAGCTCCAGCGAGGCTCTCCATGGCTGGGAAGCTTTTTGCAGCTGCTTCCAGGTTCCCAAAATACGCTCAAACATCGGAATTTTTCCCTGCGTTATCAGAGTGTCACCTGGAGGGGGGACAGGGCTGTTCCTTTTGGATGTTTGGGTGCCCCAGGCTGGGCTCCGACTGTCCCCTTGGGCAGCAGCTTCGCCTCTGCTGCTCCTGAAATATCCCAAAGGGGAATGCTGTTCCAGCTTTCCCTAAGCAATCCCACAGAAAAGGGGATGCTGCATCCATGTCCCCTCCCTGTCCCTGGCCAGGCTGGACCCAGTCCCCGTGTCAAGGCGGGCTCTGCTTAGGGCTGCTCCCCCTTTGTAGGGATTCCCAATGGAGTTGGGAACGGGAATTTTCTGCATTCCCCTGCAGAGCCGGGCGAGCCCCACGCTGTGCCGGTGCCAGAGGTGATGCTTTGTTCCCCAAGGGTCAGTCAGGGCTGGGGGGCAGCTGGGAATTTAAAAAAAAAACAACACCCGAACACCCTGGAGAAGAAAGGGCCAGAGAGCAGCTGAGTTTCCATCAGCGCTGGGTCACTGGAAAATCTGAGTGGGGAGCTGGAGGGAAGGAGCGAACTTCTGCTTCCTGAGGGAGGGAGGGAGGGAGGAGCCACCCCCAACCCTCAGCACCCCAATCCTGCAGAGATCCTTCATCCCTCATCCCCTGGGCTGCACCATCCCCTTCCCGGGCTTTGGGGATGGATTCTCCCTCCCCTCCTGCCCTTTCTTGGTTGTTTTATTTTTTTTCCCGGAGCTCAGCCTCATCCATCGCCATCCTTTATGGATGAGATGTGTCACTCCTGACCCGGGTTCACCGCGAGCTGCCAGGGACGCTGCCAGCCCAGCCCGTGGCCCTCGTTATCTTAATTGCTCCTCGGGAGACCGGGACGCGCCGAGCCCGGGGCCTCCCGGTGCTCCATCACCGCCTGTCACATCCCGTGTGGAGCGGAGTGGGGCTCGGCAGGGAAAAAAAGGGAGAAAACTGCTCGGTGGTACTGGAAATGAAGGGCAGGTTCCCACGTCAGAGCCGGGAGCTGGCATCGGTTGTCGCGGCAGTCAGCGGGGACAGGAGCTGCTGGCGTCACCGCTGATGTGCGACACAGGCACAGCAGGGAGGGAGGGAGGGACATCTGTGCCAGAGCCGCAGCGCGGACCCTCCCGCCGGTGCCGGGGACCCGAGGTGATTCCTGCAGCCCGGAATCCCAGCGAGGCTGGGGAGTCCCTCCAGGATCCTGGAGTCTGAGCTGTGTCCGGTCCCCGCGTTGTCACCCGGAGTGCCACATCCACGCCTTCCCTGGACACCTCCAGGGGTGGGGACTCCAAAGCTCCCCGGGCAGTTCCAATCCTGCCTTTCCCAGGAAAAAACTTCTCCTGGTGACCAACCCGAGCCTCCCCGTGTGAGGGCAGTGCCCCGCCCAGCAGGTGGCTGGGATGTCCCTGTCACCTGCCCAAGCAAGACAGGGATCTACTTTTCCAAGCCTGGATTTCCTGGGTGCCAAAAGGTCGGTGTCCACAGGGAAAATCCTGCAGGGAAAAATCCTGCAGGGAAAATCCTGCAGGGAAAATCCCACCCTCAGCGTGACCGTGGCTGTGTCCCAAATCTCCAGCTCTGCCAGGTGTCCCGTGCCATGGCTGCTCCCAGTGAATTCCCATTCCCTTTCCTGCCGTGTCCAAGCCCTGCTGCCGGCTCTCCTTCCTCCTGCTGCCATCAGCTCCCTCTCCTCTCCCTCTCTCCCTGCCGTGACTCATTCCTCTCTGGCCAAGAGAAATTCTTGGATTTTTAAAGAAGCCCTGGGAGGGTTTCATACCTGCAGAGGCTCCCAGCAGGTGCCACGGAGTTTTCCCAGGCTGGATACAGGGATGGATGGATGGATGGATGGATGGATGGATGGATGGATGGATGGATGGATGGATGGATGGATGGATGGATGGATGGAGGGAGGCAAGGAGGGAAGGATGGGTGGGGATCAAGGAGATCTCAGCACCCACGACCTGGCAGATGGAGCCAGGTTTGGAGCTGGGAATGAGATCCCACGCTGGTGCAGGATTGTCCCCGTGCTCAGCCTGGATGGAGCAGGGATGGAATGTTCCAGCTGCTGCAAAGTCTCTGGGAAGCACAAGCCAAGCACTGGGAGGGAAAAGGAAAAGATTCCAGCTTCAGAAGGATCCCTGCAGGTCCTGAGGAGCCCCAGCCTCCCCTGCTCCAGGGATGGAGCTCTTGGTGGAGGGTGGGAACAGCTCCAGCTCCACAAACCTGGAGCACTGCCCCATCCCTGGAAGTGTCCCAGGCCAGCTTGGAGCAACCTGGGACAGTGAAAGGTGTCCCTGTCCCCAGGGAAGAGCTGTAAGGTCCCTTCCCACCCAACCCATTCCAGGATCCCTTGAAATGGCCTTGGCTTCCCTCTGCTCCTCTGCTGTTCTCCAGGGAAGCAGAGGACATTCCCCTCCCTGCCAGGGACATGGGGCACTGCTGTCCCCATCCCAGGTGACATTTCCTGGAGCTCATTCCCTGCTCCCTTCCCAGGTGAGGAGGAGCTGCCACCCTAATCCTGGGCCCCTCTGGACAGTGACAGGAGTTTGGGAATGCCAGGCTGTGTGATCTGGGATTATCTCACTCCCCAGGATCCCACCACCCCGTGATGGGAATTTCTGGGGTGTCTGAGTGGTCCCAAATTCCAGATCACTCCCTCCCACCTCAGCGTGGCTTTCCCAGCCCTTATCCACAAGCTTTTCCTGGTCAATATTTTTGCACTCTGCCTTTCCCAAGGAATTCTTGGTGCCTCCTCCATGCCCGGCAAGCTGCCAAGGGGAGGGAGGGCATCACCACCGGGTCACATCTGCACCTTCCAGAGTAAACTCCAAACTTTCCCTGGCAGCCGGGGCCCCTCGGGAGCCGTGGGTGTGGCCACGTGCTCCTGGAGGAAAGTTTCTCCTCCGTTTTTGTGATTAATTCCTTCCTCCCACCACGGCCGCCCGCAATCCCATCTATATCCATGGCTCCCCACTCCTCCTCAGCTGTAAAATATTTATAAATCCCTACATTAGGGCCCTTTTTCTTTTCCTTTTTTTTTTTTCCCTGCCTTTTTTTTTTTCCCTCTCTCCCCTGCCGGGCTCCCCGGCTCTGCCGAGCTCCAGGAACTGCTTCATTTCCATAAATCTCGGGGAAGCTGTGAGGAATAATTTCGCTTTTTGCTCGGGGAATGCGCTGCTTTTTTTAATTGCACTCATCCACAGCTCCTTAGCAATGCATTATTGATGGTTATTATTCCAATAAAGGAGCCGTTCCTCGTTTGTTGCACTTGGAAATGCATCTGGTTTTCCCTGTTCTGTCTTTCTCCCTCTTTTGGGAAGAGGTCACCTTTGCATCCCGGATTTTCCCGCTCATTTTCACCCATTTTTGGGGTATTTCACGCCTTTTTTTTTTTAATATTTCACCCCTGTTTTGGGTATTTCATCCCTTTTTTGGGTATTTCACCTCTCTTTTGGCTGGAGCCACAGCTTTGCCCTGTGGCATCAACACCAGTGATGTCCCCTTATTGTCACCCAGCCTCCCCAAGCGTCTGAAGGTGAGGTTCGACAGGAAATCGACCTTTCTGGAAGCAGGAATCCGGAGGATCCTGAAGGATTGGAATGCCTGGAAGCTCCCAGTGGCTTTGCTGGAGCTCCACGTGTGGCACAGGGGCTGCCCCGTTGGTTTGGCCTCCAAATTTTGGATTTTGGGAGTCTCTTGGGGCTTTGCAAAAGCTGCTCCCGACCCCACAACTTTGTGAAGGTGACAAAAGTGTCCCGGCTGGGATCCCAGGATTTCACCTCCACGCTCTGTGGAGTCACCAGGATCCGGGTGGGACCAAGAGCATCTCCAGCTCTTCCAGCACCTTCTCCCCGCATCCCTGGAGGGAAGAACGGCCCCAAAGTAGGGCTCGGGAGCTCCCCCGCCTCCCCGGCTCGGGGCTGACAGCTCGGGAGTGACGGGCAGAGCGCTTTTCTCCCTCTCCCTCGCTGTCACTTCGCTCCCCTCCCTTTCAGCACCGCCCACCGCGCTGTCACCGCCGGCAGCGGGGACTTTCCTCGGGCCCACGAAGGTCCCCGAGCTGTTACCGCGCTGCAAACACCGAGTACAAGGTTCCTCCTTGATGTGAGGAATGAAACGAGGTCGGAACTGGAGGGAAAAATGTTCATTTCGGGATCTCGGGGGTTTTCCCTGGAGTTGCTTCCCTGGGAATTGCTAGGGAGGGGAATGGGGGGATCCTGAGGAGCTCGAGCGCTTCTGGTGGGGGGATCCATGGAAAAGCACGGATCCAGCAGCCCAGAATTCCCCTTCATCCCACCCAGGGATGCTCGGGAAGAAGCAGCCCAGAGGCTCCTCCTGAGTTGTCACAAATTTTGGGGGTTTAATAACGGGCGCTGAAAAAATTTAAATCCTGCAGTGCTTCCAACTGGGAATGTGCAGGGATGGGGAAGGAAAAGGCTCCGAGGCACTTTGGTGATGAATTCTGTAGGTGAGCAAACAATTTCATCTCCTAATTACAGCCATAAAGCAAAAATCCCTCCCAATCCCCAAATTCCTCCTCTGGCTTTTTCCCCTCTCCTGTCAAGCCCCTTTTCCCTAATGAAGGAGCTGCTTAATTAGGAATTAACGGGGCTGTTGGAGTAATTGGGAGCAGGAATGGGCTAGGAGAGGTTCATTAGTGTGGTGATGGGTAATTAGCAGTTCCATGGCTGCGGGAATTTTTTTTGGGGTCTCCAAAGGCCTTGAAGTGAGGGGAAAGCCGGGAGCAGAGCAGGGAATTGGTGTGGATGCCATGGGACCGGGATGGGACCTTTTCCATTGGCATCCCAAACTCCAGGCAAGAATCCAAGCCTTGAACAGGCACCTCTGGGTGCTGCAGCTCAGGGATGAGCAGGGAGAGGGAAAAGAGGGAGAAAAAGCAGAACAAAATCCCTTCAATCCTCTTTCCAGCAGCTGTGGAAGCATCTCCAGCTCCGTGGTCCCCTGCAGTGCCCCCGGGACCCCCCGGCATTCCCGGCAGAGCCTCTCCAGGGTTTATTTATCCCCGAGCACCGCCAGCCGCAGCGCTGCCGCTCCTCTCCCTATATTTAGCCCTTGAATGGAGAGAGATTTTACAGACGCCTGACTCTGCCTTGTGCTCCAAAGTCACTCAGTGTTTCCATGAGAAACCCGGGGGGTCCAATCCAGAGCTCCGTGACAAAATCCTTCCCAAAATCCTTCCCCAAAATCCTTCCCCGTGTATCCCAGCGGCGCTGGATTTACCCCGTCCTCCCCCTCCGGGGATGAGATCAGGATCTGGCCCCAGGTTTTGATGGGTTTGTAACTTGGCTGATACAACTCAGCTGATTTAATTCATTTTTTGGGCTAAAAAACTCCACCTACAAGTTCCCAGCCTGGGAGGCATTAAAAGAAAATTAATCCAAATATTAGAGGCTGGGTTTAAAGGGAAATCATCAGGGAAGCCAGAATTTTTTTTAATTTTTTAAAAATTTTTTATTTTTAGGGAAGAGCCTGGGGGAGAAGTTTTCTATTTTGGGGTTATTTATTTTACCTCGGTGCTGCTGGGTCTTCTCGAGGCCTGGCACTGCCCACTGCTCTGCTTCACTTCCAGAGCAGCCAGAAAAGCACTAGGAGAAGAAAAGAGGCGGCAAAAATCGGGATAACAGCCGAGATTCCCATGGGGATTTAGGGCCTTGATGGAGAATTTGGGCCCTGCTGGTCACTGGGGGAGTTTGGCTGATTTTCCAGGGAATGGGAAGGGAGAGGCCTTTGGGATGTGGTGGGGATCCAGAGGAGCCTGCAACAGGCGGTGAGTGCAAGGAATGAGGGAATCCACCCAGGAATCCATCTGGGAATCCATACAGGAATCCACCTGAGAATCTACCCAGGAATCCACTCTGGAATCCACTCAGGAATCCACTCAGGAATCCACTTAGGAATCCACTTGGGAATCCACCTGGGAATCCACCTGGGAATCCAACTGGAAATCCACCCAGGAATCCATCCAGGAATCCACTCAAGAATCCCTCCTGCACCCAGGAGAGAGCTCCTGGCTGGATCCTGGCTGGGAAAGGGGATTTGATTCCTGCATCCATGGCCAGAGCCATGGAAAAAAGGGAATAAATCCCAATCCAGCCGTGATCCGAGGAGGATGAGGAGGACAAAGGCTCAGCCCAGCCCTGCAGGGACTTCCAAGTGGGATCCAGACTCTCCCTCAGTGCTCTGCTGTGAGATCCTGACAAGAGCCAAATCCAGCCTGTCCCCACTGCCACCCCAAATCCAGCCTGTCCCCACTGCCATCCCAAATCCAGCCTGTCCCCACTGCCACCCCAAATCCAGCCTGTCCCCACTGCCATCCCAAATCCAGCTTGTCCCCAGTGTCACCCATACCAGCTTGTCCCCAGTGCCACCCCTGTGTTTGTGTCCTTCTCCTCCCTGCTCTGGGTGCAGTGTGGGGACACCTCTGTCACCACCCCGGGGGTGGCCAAGCCACCAGGAGGAGCAGGTGGCCTGTGGCTGAAGGGGGTGGAGCAGGAGGGAAGCAGAGACAGGCACGGAGGGTCCCAAAATATTCTGTGAAGGAATTTTTCCCATCTGCAGCTCGTGGGGACAGCTCGGTGCTGGCTTGGAGGTGACACTCCTGCTCCTGCCAGGCTTTTCACTTCTCCTCCATGTGCTTCTCCTTAATCGTGGCCTGGAAGAAGCTCTGGGGCTGTTCATGGTTCTGTTCAGGAATCACCATTCAGGAATCACATTTCCCAGACGAATTTTGGCTGCTCCCTCCCGCAGCCACTGCCCCAGGTGGAAAATCTGCTTTTCCCCCATTTCAACCCAAACCCAGGAGCCTGAGGAGGCTGCAAATTCCCAGCATAGCTGAGCTGCCCTGCTCACACGGCTTCCCTGAGGCAGGAAGGCTGATTTCCTTCCAGGAGCCAGAATCCAGATGGTCAGAGATTCCTTCCAAGCTCCCAGAACCTGTTGGAAAAGGCCATTATGTCTCAATAGCAGTTTCGCATTGGAAGCGGTGCCTGCCAGCTGCTCCAACACCTCTTTTCCAAGCTGTTCCATGCTCACGGGGAACCAGTCTGGTCAGGGCTGGCAGATTTTGGTGGAGGAATAAAATCCCTGGGTTTATTCCCATTTTTTTGTGTCAGGCAAACGTGGAGTGGTTCAGCAGAAGAGGCCTGAGTTTGGTTTTTTGAGACTCGTTTGTCCTTGTCATGAGAATCTCTAGCCCCGAAATATTTTATTTTCAGTAGGAATATTTTATTTTCAGTAAGAATAACCCTGTGAACTCCCAAGGAGGAATTGAGGAGGAATTCCAAGCCCAGGGCATTTTCCTCTTCCCAAAGCTCCGAAGGATGCGGAGACGGAATTAAATCCAACATGGGCAGCTCTGATGTCATTTAGGTGACTCCAAACAACATTCCCTGCTCCAAAACAACCCCTGGATCAGCTCAGCTGAGCGGGAAGGTCCATCCCAGTGAGCCGAGGGAGGGATTTTGCTAGGAAATGTTACGGAAATGAATTCCCAGGCTTGGCCTCCACATCCAGGCCCGGCTTGGGCCTGCGCAGCACCTCAGGGCCTGGGGGCCTCGGGGATGTGGAATTATGGAGGTGCAGGCCCTCAAGGGGGGAAAAACCCCTTGGGAGTGCTAATGAGGGGTTAATGAGGGGTTAATGAGGGGCTGTGCCCCAGTCGGGTGTTCCACTGGTTTAACTGGAAGCGCTGGAGCCCAAACTGGGCCTCGGGAGGGGATTATTGAGGGCGCCCCCTCGCAGCCCTGCTGGGCCCGGGGCCACCGCGTGTGGGCAGCAGGGCCAGAGCTTTTTCCTGCTTTGGGAAGGATTCCATGAGGGATTTTATCCGGGCTCCTTTAAAAAAAGGGGTGAGGGTGAGATCTGGGATGGGGAGGGGGTTGGTCATGCTGGACCCTGGTGGCTCTCAGGGCGATGGTGGCCCATGAGGGGACAGGGTGGGTCCACAAAGCCCACAAAGAAGCCCAGTTTTGCCACAGGTCACAAAGTTCCTTCTGCCTCCACCATACCTGGAGTGGGGACGGGGTTGGACATGAGGGTGCCCTCACTTTTTGGGGTCTCCACATTGCCCGGGGGGTCCCCACATTATTTGCACCCCCTGCTCTGCCCGTGGTGTCCTCCCACTGTTTGGGGTGCAAATATTCTCTTGTCCTGGGGGTCCCCAAACTTTCTGGGGGTGCATCCCCCCCTCCTCTTCTCCGGGGGTCTCCACATTGCCTGGGGAGTGCAAGTACAGGGCTGCCGGGGGGGGGGGTCCCCAGATTTCCCGGGGGTGTCCCCAAATTTCCCAGGGGTGTCCCCACTCTTCCTGGGGGTGTCCCCAAATTTCCCAGTGGTGTCCCCACCCTCATTGGGGTGCACCCACTGCCCTGTCCACTGTGTCCCCACTATTCCTGGGGGTGTCCCCATCCTGTCTGGGAGTCCCCATGCTGCCTGAGGGTGTCCCCACTCTTCCTGGGGGTTTCCCCACCCTGTCCGGGGGTGTCCCCAAATTTCCCAGTGGTATCCCCACCCTCTCTGGGGGTGCACCCGCCGCCCCATCCAATACATCCCCACCCTACCTGCGGGTCCCCATATTGCCTGGGGGTGTCCCCACTCTTCCCGGGGATGCACCCACCGCCCTATCCAGTGTGTCCCCGCTATTCCCGGGGTGTCCCTACCCTGCCCGGGGGCTCCCATGCTGCCTGGGGGGTCCACATATTGCCCGGGGGTGTCCCCACCTTTTCCAGGCGTGCTCCCCCCCACTCTGCCCATGGGCTCCTGCCCCAGTTTGGGGTCCCCCCACCCCGCTGTCCCCCCTCTCTGTGCCCTTCACCCCGTTCCTTTCCCCGTCCCCCTTAAGCAGCCGTCGGGGCGTGCAGCCACCTTAAGGGAGCCCCTCCCCCGGCGGGCTGGGACGAGCCCTCCCCCTCCCTGCCCGCCGTCCCCTCCCTCGCCGGCCCGGCCCCGCACGGCCCCGCACGGCACGGGGGTTGCCATGACAAGCATTTTCTCCCGTTAGCTCCGGGACCGCTCCCCCTCCATCCCATGGCCAGTCGCGGGGGCTCCGCCGCCAGCCGGGCGCCGTGGGACCGGAGCCGGTGAGTGCGCGGGGGGACCCCGGCAGCGGGGTACGGGGGTCCCCAGGGGGGGTTGAGGTGTTGGGGACACTGGGGGGACGCACGGGAGTGGCGTGGGGCGGTCGTGGGGAGGGGTCTTTGTAGGAGCCGGGGGCGCGGGTGGGTGGGAGCATCGCTGTCCCCGCTGCGCCGGGCGGGTGGGGCGCGGGCAGCGGGGATTTCACCGCCCGCTCCGTCCCAGTGCAGCAGGTGGGATTGGGGGGGACTCGGCGTGGGGTCCTACATCACGGGGGGGCTCGGTGTGGGACCCCCATAACCCCAATCCCACGTGGGAGAGGTGGGGGTGATGGGGTGACCGCGGTCCGGCCGCTCTGGGGCGTGGGCGGCTGCGGGGCGTGCAGCCCCCAAACATCTTGTGGGGGGCAAGTCCGGCAGCCCCCCGGTATTTGGGGTGGGGAGGACGCTCCGGTCGGATCCTCCAACTTGTTGCCCGCCCTTGAGGCGGCTGGTGGGGGGCGCGGGGTTCCCGGTCGCGCGTGTTGCTGGATTTTTTGGGAGGCAGCGAGTTGTGGCATTGCGGGGAGGAGGAGGATGAGGATGATGGAGGAAGGAAGAGGCGGGGGAAGGGGAGGGGGGCTTGCGGCAGCCCAAGGACAGAGCGGGGAAGGTGCTGCGTGGGTGGGTTTGGGGCGTTTTTTCCCCACCTGTGGGGTAGAAAAGGGGGCTGCTCCCTGCCTGGAGTGGGGTGACTCGGGTGGGGGGCTGTGGGGAGCGGTGGAGAGGTGCGTGGGGGTTGCCCACGCCACGGCTGGGCACTTCCCCCTCCTGCCTGCACCAATCCAGCTGGGCAGAGCCACGGCAGAGAAAACAGGAGTGGGGAGGCGGAAAATAAATTAAAAAATAAATCAGGAAATCTATTGGAAGCCCGGCCAGGCTCTGGCCTCGTCCGCCTCCTCCTGCCTCTGCCCTCAGCGCTCTCCCTGCATCCCAGCCCCGGCTCCGGAGCCTCCCAGCATCCCCGGCCTGGCTCGGTGGGTCCGTGCCCCCCGTGGGCTGCCCGGCGGGGGCGGGGGGGGGGGCTGTGCGGAGCTGGGTGGTCCCTCCCTGCTTCGCCAGAGGCGAGTGGAGATGTTGGGAGGGGAGGAGGGACAATAGGTTATTGTGCTCTTATCTCTGGAGACCTGAGCTTGGGTGGGGGTTTGCATTGCGAAGCTCAAACCAGTGCAGCCAGTTTCTGCCCGTGGCCGTGGACCGACAGCCCTGGACGTGGGTGGACGGGCAGGAGCAGAGGGCAGCGAGCTGGGGTGGAGGTGAGTGCTCGGAGCTCGCCAAGGGGCACCCAGAGCCGTCCTGGGGCCGGGGCACCCCGAGCTGAGCCCCCCACCCCGAACCCCCTGGGCTGCGTGGACGAGGCAGGGGCTGCACCGCTGCCTGCGCCCTGCCTGGCTCCAGACGCTGCCCTCAATCTTTCGCTTCTCTGAGCACTGAAACGCACCTAAATTATTAAATCATGAGCGAGAGAGGCTGACGCCCCCGCGCTCCGCCAGCCCCACCCCGCCGCGCCCCGGGGATCCCTCCCCGGCCCCGGGCTTCCCTCCCCGGCTGCCCCCTCGGGTGACCCCCCCCGGAACCCTCCCCACGGGCTGGCTGGCAGCTCAGGGGGGCTGCAGATGCCCCTCGGATCTGAGGGGTGCGGGACCCTTCCTCAGCGGTGGGCGCTGGGTGGGCTTGGAGGCCAAATTGCACCCTGTGACTCCCCGGGGCCGGGCTGGATCACCTCGGGTGCGTGGATGGCCTGGCACGGGGAAGGTGCTGGGGCCGGGATGGTGCAGGTGGAGGTGGGAAGCGCCCAGGGCAGGAGACAGCGCTTCCCCATTCCTGCCCTGGCACCGCGCATTCCCCGCGGGCTCCGGCCCCGTCCCGCCCTGGCCGCCGGCGGGGCCGCGGCTGCCGATCCCCGTCCGAGCCCCGGCTCCTTCCCCGCTTCCTTCCCGCCTGGAAAAGCGCTGGGAAGTGCTGCGAGCGCTGCAGGTAGAGAGGTTTGAGAGGGCGCCGGCTGTTGTTGGGTGTTGGTTTCTTTTTTTTTTTTTTTTTTTTTTTTTTTTTTTTTTTTTTTTCCTCTGG
>JAYDZK010000107.1:3939967-3955191 GCA_034509185.1 Euphonia xanthogaster | reverse complement strand
GGCTCCGGGGGGACACCGGGGACCCCACGAACCCCCCCCAGAGCCGCTGTCACCGCGGGCTGGGCACCGCGTGCTCCACGTGGCCCTGTCCCACCGGCGCAGGGAGCCGGCTCAGCCCCGGTGTGGGGGTCGTGCCCCCTCCCCCGGTGCCCTCCCTGTCCCCGAGGCTGTCACCTGTTGGCGTGGGGCTGTGCCCAGGTGCCAGTGCAGAGCCCGGTCCCGCATTCCCACTGGGAAGGTGTTTCTCCCCCGCTCCGAGGGGCTGCAGGGGGGGTCTGGTGACCTCCCCAGCCCCCCCCGGTGATGGCAGCACCCCATGGGTGTCTCCCGGGGGTTCCTGCCTGGATTCAGCCATTCCAAAGGATTTTCACCTCGCTGTGCGCCCCCGGCCCCGCTCCCAGGGGAGTGAGTGGGGTCTGAGGTGGGGAGGGAGAGCAGTGCTGCCTCTGCAGGGGCAGTTCCAGCTGGCAGGGCAGGAAAGGTGCTCCAAGGCCGTTTTTCTGCTTTAATTGGCTACTTTGGCTCCGTTTGTCCATCTGGAGAAGCTCTGTCCGTGCAGCCTCTCTCATCCCACTGAGGATGCAGCTTCGGATTCCCAACGAGAAAAAAATCTCAAATCCAAGCCAAGGAAGGGTAATTTTGGGGGAGTTGATTTTTTTTTCTTTCTTTTTTTTTTTTTTTTCTTTTTATTATTTTTTCCCTTCCTCCCCACTTGGCAACATAAACAGCATCCCTGACAGCTTTACATTGAGTTTGCCATGGCAACCTCCGGCAGCCAAGTGTTCCCAACACCCCATTCCCAAACTGAGAGAGGAGATGGACCCTGGTGGATGCTGCTGAGAGGGGCAGAGTGTGGGGCTGGGATCTGGGTGCTTGGGGAAGGTGATCCCACCTTGATCCACCTGATCCCAGCTGGGATTTGTGGCTCTGGGCAGGGATTTGTGGCTCTGGGCTGGTGATGCTTTTCCTTGGCCTGGTGGTGGGAGATGTCCCAGCTGGGGCACGGATTTCATCCATGGAAGAACCTCCTGAGCTTGGGCAGGGGTTGCTCCATCTCTGATCCTCCATGGGAGGATGGAGCAGTGCTCCCGTCCCTCCACCAGGATCTGATCAGATATCCTGAGGCAGGAGGATCCCTGTCCTTACCCAGGGACCCAGCCACGCTGCTGCTGGCACGTGCCAGGCTCCTGGTGCCATCAGCAGTGCCACCAGCATGGCAGCAGGGCCACCCCCGGTGTGGCTGAAGTTGTCACTTGTGGCATCTCCAGCTGATTAATTTTTCCTCGGTGCTTTTCTCCGAGGTTGAATCCAGCAGGTGCTGGGGCTGGGGTGGGCACAGGCCACGCTGGGGCGGTGGCCCTGGCCAGGGGCACTGTCCCTGGCAGGACAGAGGTGTCCCTGGCAGGACAGAGGTGCAGTGCTGCCGTTTATTATTCCGGGCAGGTTCAGCTGCAGCACCGGCTCTGCCGCTCCTCGCCAGCTCCTCCTGCCTGGAGCCCGCTCGCTCCTTCCTCCCCTCACACCCCTCTCCTGCTCCTTCCTCCCCTCATACCCCTCTCCTTCCTCCCCTCACACCCCTCTCCTGCTCCTTCCTCCCCTCACACCCCGCCAGGCTCCGGAGTGGGTCCCCAGCTCGGGGATGGCATTTGGGAGGTGACACAAACTTGGTGTCAGCACAGGGAGCTCAGGTGGCAGGGCTGGGATTGGGGCTGTGATCCCAAAAGGGCTGGGGGAGGATGCTCAGAGCAGACAGGAGCCATCCCATACCTCAGTCCCAGGCTGGGATTGCAGGCTGGGACACAGGGATGGTCCTGGGTCCCTCCTTTCCCCAAGAGCAGAATGAATTCCACCCCTGGCTGGAATCCCACAGTGGGACACAGGGATGGTGCTGGGTCCCTCCTTCCTCCCAGGACAGAACCAGCTCCTGGCTGGAATCTTGCAGTGGGACACAGGGATGGTGCTGGTCGCTGCCCCCTGAGCTCTGTCAGGGGTAATTAAGGGCTAGGCCGTTACAGTATTAATTAACTGTCTCCCTCTTAACCTCTGAGCGCTCCTCAGACAGCGCCGGTTGCTATGAAAGAGGAGGAAATGAGCGTGGTGGGGTGGGGGAATTAGCGTTTTTTCTCTTAATCAGCAGGAGCCTGCTTAATTGGGCCTGCCACCTCCTGCTTCCCGCTGCTGGGAGCTGCTGCCTTGCAGGGATGGATGAGCTCAGCTCCACCAGGAGCTGTGGGATAACGGGGCTGGGGATGGGCAGGGATCCCTGCTGGATGGGCCAGCAGCAGCGCTCTGGCCTGAGGAACTGGGTGTCCCAGGAGCTGCAGTGTCCCCATCCCTGTGTCCTTCTGTCCTTGTCCTTCCATCCCTGTGTCCTTCCATCCCTGTGTCCTCCATCCCTGTGTCCCATCTCTGTGTCCTTCCATCCCCATGTCCCCATCCCTGTGTTCTCCATCCCTGTCCCCCCCCTCCCTGTTTTCCCCATCCCCATCTTGCCCATTCCCATGCTCCCCATCCCCATTTTCCCTATTCCCGTGTCCCCCATCCCCATTCTCCCAATCCCAGTGTCCCCATCCCAGTGTCCCATCCCTGTTCCCCCCATCCTGCCACGTTTCCCCCCTCCCTGCAGCTGGGGCACAGGTCCCTCCCGAGGTGGGGACGTTCTGGCGGTGTCACTGCTGTCCCCGAGGTGCAGTTGGTGTCTGTGGTGCCCTGATAGTGCCGGGAGCTGCTCTGGGGGTGCTGCTGGTGGGATAAGGAGGGCCAGGCAGGGAGGGTTTGGTTCTTTGGGGTTGTGCTGCCCCAGAGATTGAAAAGTCCCTGGGGCTGGGGCTGGAATCGGAGTGGTTTGGGACAGGACAGTTTGGGACTGTTCTGGGGCTGGAATTGGGGCAGTTTGGGATTGTCCTGGGGCTGGAATTGGGGCAGTTTGGGATTGTCCTGGGGCTGGAACTGGGGCTGTTTGGGATGGGGCAGTTTGGGACTGTTCTGGGGCTGGAACTGGGGCAGTTTGGGACTGTTCTGGGGCTGGAATTGGGGCAGTTTGGGACTGTTCTGGGGCTGGAATTGGGGCAGTTTGGGACTGCCCTGAGGCTGGAACTGGGGCAGTTTGGGATGGGGCAGTTTGGGACTGCCCTGTGCTGATTTGGTGCCTTTCTGTGGGGGTTGTGGGGGCTGGTGCATCCTGTATGTTCTAGGATCAGCTGTGGACATTCTCCCTCCTCCCTCCTGTCCTCCCCTGTCCCTCCCCAGCCTGCTCTGCCACCCCTGGGCCCCTTGGACATCAAGGGGCAGATGCTGCCAGAGTGGCCGTTCCTTTGTTGTTCTTTATTTATTTTGCTCTCAGAAAGATTTTATTTTCTCTCCATGAGAGCCTCCCCTTGCAGCCTTTTTGCCTCTGGAGAGCTGGGAGCTTCCCTGGAGCTTGGGAACACAGCTAACCCTGGCTGACAAAAAGCCCTTTTTCCCTCTGGCCTGTGCTGTTCCCTCCATGTCCCTATTTGTCCCTAGAACTCTGAGATGCCAGCAGGGAATCCCAGCCCCCAAATCCCTGAGGAATGGGGGAGCTGTGGGATGCTCATGGTCCTTGCCTGGCTTGGTTGAAATGTTTTTGGGGCTCCCCTGTCCTTGCTGGGGCATTGTGACCTGGGTGGCAGCTCTTGGGGACACTGAGAGCCACTCGCTGCCCTCAGGGAGCCACCTCGGATCAGGTCATTGATGGAAAAGCCTCAACTTCTGAGAAACTCCCAGGTTTTGGTGGCTTCTCTGGCACTTCCCTCTTCTCTTTTGTGGTTCCCGTGGCATCTCCCAGCTGATGTAGAGCCCACGGGGTGCTGCAGCCCCTTTCCCATGGATATTGGGATACTGGGATATTGGGGTATTGGGATATTGGGTCATTGGGATATCAGGATATTGGGGTATTGGGATATTGGGATTTTGGGAATTTCAGGTGTTGGGGTATTGGGATTTTGGGATATTGAGACATTGGGATTTTGGGAATTTGGAATATTGGGACATTGGGATTTTGGGAGTTTGAGATATTTGGATATTGGGACACTGGGATATTTGGATATTGGGATATCGGGATTTTGGGAATTTAGGATATTGGGATATTGGGATATCAGGGTATTGGGGTGTTGGGATATTGGGATTGTTCCCTACCTGCCGGCAGGGCGGGGAGCGATGCTGCTGCCCCCACGTCCCGCCCAGGGGAGGAAGCAGCTGTTTCCCACTGCTGAGGGGTATTTTTAACCCAAAATCAACGGGAGGGTTTGTCTGGGCTGAAAGTGAAGAACCACCTGGGCTCCTTTCCTGCCCGGCCCCGCAGCTGCGGCTTTTCCCTGCTCCACACTCCGAGCTCAACTTCTCACCCAGGAATTTCTGCCCAAACCACACTGACACCGAATTCTCCCTAAAAATCCCAAATCCCCTCCTTGGGGCAGCACCGCTCCCTTCTCCCACCCCATGGGGCGCCTCGCTCCTTCCCAAGCCCTCCTGACGCCGATATTTTTGTTTCCCACGGTTGTTTTCGCAGCTCCAGTTGCTGTGGTATCCAGGGAGCCCTCCTCCTCCTCCTCCTCCTCCTCCTCCTCCCGCTGCAGGAGCTGCACGCCGGGCGTTGCTAAGGTCGCCTCCGCGGTAACATGCACATCCTGTTTACACCTTCATCCCGACACGTTGGGCTCGGATAGAGCCGCCCGTTCTCCCCGGGAAGCCCCCAGGGAAGCCCCCAGGGAAGGGGCCACACGGAGCATCCCCCCCCCCGGAGCCGCCGGAGCCGCGAGCGAGGCCGCCCCAGGAGCGCCGCGCCGGTGGCACCGTCACTGTGACAAGATGACGAACAACGTGGCCGACCACCACCCCGGGAACTCGGTGGCCGAGGGCAACCATGAGGGGGACTTTGGGTGCTCCTTGGTGGAGCTCAGGAACCTCATGGAGCTGAGGAGCGCCGAGGCCGTGGCCCGGATCAACGACTCCTATGGAGGCGTCCAGAACGTCTGCAAGAGGTTGAAGACGTCGCCGGTCGAAGGTGAGGGGCCCTGCTGTGGGTTGGGGCTGTCACCTCTGGGGTTGTCACCTCCAGGATGGAGCCATGTGAAGGTGACACCCGAGGGTGGTGGCTCCTGTGGTCTGGGGTTGTCACCTCTGGGGTTGTCACCTCCAGGATGGGGCCACATGGATGTGATGTCCAAGGGTGGTGGCTCCCGTGGTCTGGGGTTGTCACCTCTGGAATGAAGCCATGTGAAGGTGACACCTGACAGTGGTGGCTCTTGTGGTCTGGAGTTGTCACCTCTGGGGTTGTCACCTCCAGGATGGGGCCACGTGCAGGGGGCACCTGAGTGTGATGGCTCCCAGGGTCTAGGGTTGTCACCTCCAGGATGGAGCCACATGGATGTGATGTCCAAGGGTGGTGGCTCCCAAGGTCTGGGGTTGTCACCTCCATGATGGAGCCACATGGATGTGATGTCCAAGGGTGGTGGCTCCAGTGGCTGTCATGTGGTCTGAGGTTGTCACTTTTGGGATGGAACCACATGAAGGTGAAACTTGAAGATGGTGTCTTCAGTGGCTGTCCCGTGGTCTGGGGTTGTCACCTCTGGGGTTGTCACCTCTGGGGTGGAGCCCTGTGAAGGTGAGATCTGAGGGTGGTGGCTCCAGCGACTGTCCCGTGGTCTGGGGCTGTCACCTCTGGGGTTGTCAGAGATGTGGGATGGGGTGAGGAGCTCCTCCCCACAGCCCAGGTGCTGCTCCAGCTGTTCCCTGTTTAATCATTTATGGAGTGGGAGGGGAAGTGTAGAGGTTGGAGGGTGCTGGCGAGGTGGCCAGGTGCCACCTGCAGCTGTTGGTGGCACTTTGGGTTAGGGACAGGAGCAGAGTGTCCCCAGAGGGGGTGGGGGATGCACCCAGGGATGGGGAGATGGGCCCAGATCCCTCCTGGACTGAGGATGCTCCAGGGAAAGCCTGGGTAGCGCAGCTGGGGTGGTGGCAGTGACACCTGGGGTCACCTCTGGGAGGATCTCAGGGTGTCACCTCTGCCCTCAGGGGCTGGGCTGGCTTTTGGGGTCCCCTCCTCAGCCAGGCTGGTGGCAGTGGTGGCACAGCAGTGGAGCCTTCCCTGGCACTGAGGGGGTGCAGGGGGCAGAGAGCCCCTGATTCCAGCTCCGAGGGGTTTTCTGGAGCTGTGGGATGGGGGCAACCCTAAAACTGTGGGGTGGGGACTTGGCTGTGCCAATCTGTGGGATATTTTTAGTGCTGCAAGGGGGGGATTTGCAGCTTTCCAGCTGTGAGGAGGACCGGGAAGGAGAGACAATATCGGGATGTCGTTAGAGAAGGGGGGGGAAATCCCGGTGGAAATACAAAGCCCAGGTCACAAAACAATGTGCTGAGCCCTGCCAAAGTGGGATCACGCTGCTTTGGGGTGGGAGGAGAGGAGGGAGGAGAACCCAAAAGGCTCTTTGAGGGGAGGTGAAGGGGTCAGTCCCACCCCCAAGCCCCTGGCACGTCCCTCCCGTGGAGCTGAGCTGCCCCAAATCCCAGAGAGCAAAGAAAGGTTCTCTGCTCCAAATCCTCGGGGATTTTTGGGAAGAGCAAAATCCCAAGGGGACCTGTGGCACCTCTGTCTGGCCCCACTGAGCGGGGGGCACGTCCCAGCTCCGTGTCCCTGCTCCCAGATGTTTGTCCCCGTTGTCCCTCTGCTGATCACCCCTCTGGGGTGGCACAGGGCGTGGTCCTCCTGTGTGTCACCACCAGGGGGGCCAGCCCGGGGTGTCCTGCCAGCACCCCTGGAGTGCTCTGATCCCACCTGGATCCGTGTGGCAGGGAGGTGTCCCCTGGAATGACTGGGAGCTGTCCCCTGAGTGCAGGGCCCAGGTCCCCTGTCACTGCTAGGCTGCTCCAGGCACCACCAGGATGTGCCCAGGGCCATTCCTGGAGCATCCCGGGACCTGGCAGTGGCCCCGGGACATCTTAAGGTGGAGAAGGAGGGGGTGGGGGGGTCCCTTAAGGTGGTGCTGGGGACACAGCTGTGTCACATTGCCACTGTCACCATTGCTGCCTCACGGCCTGGCACCCCACCAGCATTTATGGCATTGTTAGGAGTGGCAGTGTCACTTGGCTGCTGTCACCCACTGCTGCCTGGCAGGGCCCCGTGAGCATTTATGGCTTTATTAGGGGTGGCTGTGTCACATTGCCACTGTCACCATCACTGCTCTCTCCTGGCACCCCCTCAGCGTTTATGGCTTTATTAGGGGTGGCCGTGTCACCACTGTCACCCATCACTGGCTCATGGGTTGGAACCCCCTCAGCATTTATGGCTTTATTAGGGGTGGCCCTGTCACTTTGCCACTGTCACCCTTGGCTGCCTGGCAGGGCTCCGAAGCGGCTCAGGTTCCCTTTTATTCCCCATTTTTCCCCATTTCCCCCCATCCCCACTCCCAGCTCCGTGTGTCCCACCCTTTCCCAGCAGCACCAGCCCAAATCCCAGCTCGGATCTGGTGTCCCCAGGGCTGGGAGAGGCTCCCACAGCTCCAGGGGCTGCCAGGGACAGGGCTCAGGTGCCAGGGGCACTGCCAGTGCCAGAATTGCCCAGAATTGCCCAGATTTGCCCAGAATTGCCCAGATTTGCCCAGAATTGCCCAGAATTGCCCAGAATTGCCCAGATTTATGGCTCATTTGATGTAAACAAGGCCACCAGTCTTGGTGCCAGCTGGCAGCACCTGGGCACTCGCCAGGCTGCAGCCTGGTGTCCCCTGCCCGGGGGTGACAGTGACATTCTTCAGGCTGCAGCCTGATATTTTATTTATTTGTTTGTTTATATTTTGAACTATTATTTATTTATACATTTTTGTTTATTTATATTTTGATTTATTTGTTTATATTTTATAGGTTTCTATTTTATCTTTTAATGTATTATTAATTTAATTAATGAATTCCTTTGTTTATATTTTATTTATTTCTTTATACTTTATTTGTTTTATAATTTATATATTATTTATTTCTATTTTAGTTGTTTTTGCTTTATTTATACTTTATGTATTTTTATATCATTTATTTGTTTATACTTTATTTATAGGTTTATTTTATTTATTTATACTTTATATTTTAATTTTTATTTTTTTATACTTTATTTATTTATTAGTTTTACTTTTGTTTTCTATATTTTATTTATTTACACCTTGTCTCTCTGCTGCCAGCACCTCACATTCTCTGGGATGGGCCGGGAGCTGCTCCTGGATGAATTCCACAGGGACAGCAGTGGGATTTCCCCTCATCCCTGTGTTCCCCACCCCTCCAGGCCTGTCCGGGAACCCCACGGACCTGGAGAAGCGGCGTCAGGTCTTTGGCCAGAACTTCATCCCCCCCAAGAAGGCCAAGACGTTCCTGCAGCTGGTGTGGGAGGCGCTGCAGGACGTGACGCTGATCATCCTGGAGATCGCAGCCATCATCTCCCTGGGGCTGTCCTTCTACCACCCCCCGGGAGGGGACAACGAGCGTGAGTCCCGGGACCGGGACCGGGATCTGCCCCATTCCCTGTGGGAATATCCTTGGATCTGCCCCATTTCCCATGGGAGTATCCTGGGATCTGCCCCATTTCCCGTGGGGGCACTCTGGGATCTGCCCCCTTCCCCGTGGGAGTATCCTGGGATCTGCCCCCTTCCCCGTGGGAGTATCCTGGGATCTGCCCCATTCCCCATGGGAGTATCCTGGGATCTGCCCCATTCCCTGTGGGGGCACTCTGGGATCTGCCCCCTTCCCTGTGGGGGCACTCTGGGATCTGCCTCATTCCCCGTGGGAGTATCCTGGGATCTGCCCTGTTCTCTGTGGGAGCAGGGGTTTGGGATGGGGAACTCTCTTGGTCAGTGTGCGGGGTTATCCCACGGGCTCTCTCCCGGGCAGTGTGTGGGTTTATCCCATGGGCTCTCTCCCGGGCAGTGTGCGGGGTTATCCCATGGGCTCTCTCCCGGGCAGTGTGCGGGGTTATCCCACGGGGTCTCTCCCGGGCAGTGTTTGGGGTTATCCCATGGGCTCTCTCCTGGGCAGTGTTTGGGTTTATCCCATGGGATCTCTCCTGGGCAGTGTGTGGGGTTATCCCATGGGATCTCTCCCGGGCAGTGTGTGGGGTTATCCCATGGGATCTCTCCCGGGCAGTGTGTGGGGTTATCCCACGGGCTCTCTCCCGGGCAGTGTGTGGGGTTACCCCATGGGCTCTCTCCTGGGCAGTGTGTGGGTTTATCCCATGGGATCTCTCCCGGGCAGTGTGCGGGCAGTCCTCGGGCGGCGTGGAGGACGAGGGCGAGTCGCAGGCGGGCTGGATCGAGGGCGCTGCCATCCTGTTCTCCGTCATCATCGTGGTGCTGGTGACGGCCTTCAACGACTGGAGCAAGGAGAAGCAGTTCCGGGGCCTCCAGAGCCGCATCGAGCAGGAGCAGAAGTTCACGGTGATCCGCAAGGGCCAGGTGATCCAGATCCCCGTGGCCGAGATCGTGGTGGGGGACATCGCCCAGATCAAGTACGGTGAGTGGAGCTGGAGCTGTGCTTCCCCTTGGAGCCTCCTCCCTGCTTCTCCAGCCCTTCTTCCTTGAGGACAAGCAGCAGCTCCTCTGGTTGCTCCATGGAAATGCTGCCTTGGAGCTCCATGGCAGCATTTCCACGGAGTAACCAGCTCCAGTAACCCGTGGAGCTCCATGGGCTCCACTCACCTTCTCTTTTTGGCCTGGAGCTTTAAGGAGCTGCTGCATCAGAATTAATTTATTTTATTAGTTTGTGTTAGTTTATTTTCCCAACCTTGTCCCTGTTGAGGATATTTCCTTATCCAGGAGATGTTGAGGAATATTTCCTTGGCAAGGAGATGTTGGGGAGTGTTTCCTTATGCAGGAGGTCCTGGGGAACATTTCCTCATCCAGGAGATGCTGGGGAATATTCTGTTATCCAGGAGATGTTGCTGGATATTTCCTTTTCCAGGAGTTGTTGGGGGATATTCTGTTATCCAGCAGATGCTGGGGAATATCTCCTTACCCAGGAGTTGTTGGGGATTATTTCCTTGGCCTGGAGGTACTGGTGGATGTTTCCTTATCCAGGAGCTGCAGCCCTTGGGATCAATCAGGCCCTGCTCCTCGTTTCCCAGAGGGAATATTCCTCCCATTCAGAAAGGAGATTGATCCAACACCATGTTTGTTTTCCCAAGGGCCCAATTCCATACTTGGCAGGTGGATGCAGTGGATTTTGGATGCATCAGGAGCTCTGGGAAGAATTCATTAAAACCAGATGGGGAAGCCCTGAGTAAAATCCTCCCCGGGAGTCTCCAGCGAGGATTTGGGAGCTCTTGGATTTCATTTGATTGCACCTGTCCCTCACAAACCCCAACTGCTGCTTCTCCTCCCTCTAGAGCTGGTCTGAGCCTGAGTTTTGGATCCTTTTGGAGCATTCCTGTGGGATGGAGCCGGCAGGGCTGAGCCCAGGCTGGGCTGATCCCTGGTTTTCCTCCTGTCCAGGTGATCTCCTGCCAGCGGACGGGATCCTGATCCAGGGCAATGACCTGAAGATAGACGAGAGCTCGCTGACTGGGGAGTCAGACCAGGTGAAGAAATCCATGGATAAAGACCCCATGCTGCTGTCAGGTGAGGGCTCTGGGGTGGCTGCAGGGCTGGGATGGGATCAGGGTGGGTCCTGCTCTCAGGGAGGTGTCCAAGGCTGGGCTGGATGGGGCTTGGAGCAGTCTGGGATAGGGGAAGTTGTCCCTGCCCGTGGCAGGGGGTGGGACAGGATGGGGTTGAAGGTCCCTTCCGAGCCAAACCAGTCTGGGATTCTGTGGGATGGGAACTGGGAGTGTCACCTGTGTGCCCATGGCATTCCTGCCCTGCCAGGTACCCACGTGATGGAGGGCTCGGGCAGGATGGTGGTGACTGCCGTGGGCATCAACTCCCAGACTGGGATCATCTTCACCCTCTTGGGAGCAGGAGAAGGTGACGAGGAGAAGAAAGTGAAGAAAGGTAAGAAAATGCCCTGAACCTGCCTTTTCCCTCCTTGCTGCCTTTCCTGGGAAGCATCCACAGGCTCCTCCCACATCGAGGTCAGCTGCCCTGGCCCAGGCAGGAACAGGGAGAGGTTGGGGGTCCCTCCCTGTCCCCTCCACCTGGTCCCCCCATGCTCCCAGACCTCTTTGGGACCCTTCTCCAGCACTCTCCTTTCCATCCTGGAGCTGTGGGGTGGGGGGATCAAGGATCCCCCAGGAAGAGGGGCTGGTGGCAGCTCCCCTGCAGTGCTCTTTGCCCACCCCGTGGTGGTGGGAAGGTGAGTCCTGGGTGCCCACAGGGTGTTTTTAGCCCATCCAAACCCCACAGGACTTGACTGAGGATCTCCTGAGCATTCCCTGAGCTCCCTGGGGGAAAGGAGGGGATGGCAGGAGGCAGAGGAGGGGCGGGACAGCAGCCAGGCTGAGGTGTTCCCATCGTGCTGGGACTGGAGCGCTCTCCTGTCTCAGCTTTCACATCCAGCTGCTTATTCCCTGCTGGGGAAGCTCCCTGTGTCCCTGATGCCCTGCTCAGCAGGTTTGGCCTCACCGGGATCCGGCGCTGGCAGCAGCACCAGGCTGGCACTGCCAGCTGCTCCGGCATCCCCGTGCCAGGGAGCCCTTCCCGGGAGGCCATGCCAGGCAGGGAGAGGCTCCCGGGCTGTGCTGGCTGCCAGCTCCCAGCTCTGCAGCTGGATCCTGCCTTCCCCAGCTCTGGCTGGAGATCCTGCCTTCCCCAGCTCCAGGGTTTGGGAGCTATGGAGCTGCCCCTGTGGAGGTGGCAGGACAAGGTGCCCTGGGAGTGGCACTGGGAATGGCACTGGGAATGGTGCTTGGAGCTTTCCCAGCCTTCAAGCTCAGCGGATCTGGGAGCAGAGCAGGCCAAGGGATGTCACCAGTTTGTCCCCGCTGGAGCTGTGGGGTGACATAAAGCCCTTGTCACCTGGAGCTGGTTGAGGTGCAGCAGCCCTGGGCACCCCCATGTGCCACCTGGACAGATTTTGGGGGGGTCACACCTCCCTGCTCTGGGTCTGGTGCTGCCCACAGTGGGGGATGAGTCTGCACTTCCATCTGGATCTGATGGCAGCAGGAGGGAGGGACCTGGAGCTGCAGGAGGAAGTTTCTTCTCCTGAAAATCTGCTCTGTGGTTTCTCCTCCTGAAAATCTGAGGCACCTCCAGCCCCCTCGAGGCCCTGCTGGGGTTTGGGGGTGATTTACAGGTGGGGAAAAGCAGAATCCTTGGGACAGGGGTGCCCAGGGCAGCCTGGGAGCTCCGGAGCCTCGAGCTGTGTGTGGACCAAGGCGTGGTGTCCAGAGGGTGACCACTGGAGTGGCCCCTGGGAGCATCCCAGCTGGATGGGGAATGTGGCTCCTTGTGCTCAGCCCTCCCCCCTTTCTCTCTTTGAACAGGTAAAAAAAGCGGAGCCCCCGAAAACCGCAACAAAGGTAACGCCAGCCTCTCCATCCTTTGAACCAGCACCACACTAACTACCAAGCATTCCTCCTTCCTCCTTCCTCCTTCCTCCTTCTTCCTTCCTTCCTTCCTTCTCCTCATCAGTCTGTGCTCTTTGCTGCTCCGGCGGGACTCTCGCCTCGTTTCTCCAGGACAGGGTGCAACGGTCCCGTGGTGTCCCCAAAACCCCAAGCCAAGGCAGGTGATGCCTTGCTGGGACTACCCAAAACCAGAGGCCAGACAGAATGAAGGGAGGAAAAAGCACTTTTAGGTACATTTAGGGCAGATGAAGCCCACCCAAAAATGGACCACGGGGTCACGGGTTTTCCCACTTTTGTATATTGGGGGTTAATCTTCCAATTTCAGCTTCAGGTAATGAAGTCACTGACCCCAAGTTTGCTCCCCCAACTCCCTTTTGTTCACATCTCTCAGGGCCTGAGGCACTGAGGTGTTGTTGATTCCCAGGCCTGGAGAGGAATGGTTTTGTAAAAATGGGAAAGCAGCAGCTGACACTGCGTGTGGCGTTTAGAGTTATACACTAAAGATTTACAGGATCATAAATGTATGGAAAAGATAAAAGCCAAACTCCTAAGGCCTCACTGGGATGAACCTCCCCATTGTTCCTGCGTGGGGAAAAGTCATTTTTCAGGGAGGACAAGGCTGTTCAGCAGGACTTCTGGCAGAGCATCCCTTTCTTGGGATACCCCCGTGAATCCCAGCAGGGATTTGGTGGTTTAAAGCTCCCTGCATGGGGCTGGTGTTCAGGGCAGAGCTGGAGGTGCCCTCCTGGCATTCCTGGGATGAGATCTCCCCCAGGGCCTGGCCCAGGGGACGCTTGCACCCTGTCCTGCCATGGCCTCGACTCCGTGAGCGTCTCCTCGCCAGTGTTTCTCACCCTGTTCTTTGCAGGCTGTGGAGGAAGCCCCATTTCTGCACCTCTCTCTCCACCCCCCTCTCTCTCTCTTTGTTTCTCTCTCTGTTTCTCTCTCTCTCAGCAGTTTGAGTTGCCCTCCTTGAGTCAGCTGTGTCCAGGTGCTTTGTTGTGTCCGTGTCGGGTCTCTTGTCACCGTGGAGGTTCCTCTGTGGAGCTGCTCCGGGGTGGCCTCCAGCCCAGGAGGGGACAGGTCCCAGGGTGGCCCTGGGGCCACTGCTACTCCTCCAGCTCCAGGAGGAGCCTCTGGTGGGCTGCCCATCCCTCTCCAAAGCTTCCAGGCTTGGGTTTGCCCAGGGCAGCCTCCCAGCTGGGTTAGCCCAGTTTTAGGAAGGGGAAGCCAGGCTGTCTCGGGTCCCAAAGGCGTGGTGGATGGCTCCAGGCTGGGACTGGAGGATTCCTGGCTCCCTGCTCTTCAGTCTCCATCCCAGTTTCTAACCCTCCCCTCCCTCTCACCCCCTCCGTCGCTTCCCTGGCGAGCGGTTCCTGCTGGGCTGCCCCCAGGGCACTGAAGAGGTGGCACTGGGGGAACTGGGGACACTCATGGAGGCACTGGGAACACTGGAGCATCTCTGGGCTCATCCCAAAGCGCTCCCAGTCCTCTGCAGGCTTAGAGGCTGGAAGAGACCCCAAAATCTGGCCTAGAGGGTCTCTTGCAGAGGTGTGACGGGTGCCAGAGTCACCTCTGAGGATCCCTTAGCCGTGGGCAGGGGGTAGATGACAGAAAACCACCCCGGAGAGAGGTGGCAGGGCCCTGGACACGGAGCTTCCGTGTGCTCGGACGCGTGTGTGGTCGGGAGTGGTTCTTGTCCTGGATTTCTCTCTCTCTCTCTCTCTGCCACCACCATCCTCCTCCGTGGTGTCCTCCAGCCTGGCCTGGGTCTCTCCTGTTCACACGTGGTGTCTTCTCTTACCCCCCGGGCTGTAGCTAAAACTCAGGATGGTGTGGCCTTAGAGATCCAGCCCCTGAAGAGCCAGGAGGGGGTGGAAAACGAGGAGAAGGAGAAGAAGAAGGTGAAGGTGCCCAAGAAGGAGAAGTCGGTGCTGCAGGGGAAGCTCACGCGCCTGGCGGTGCAGATCGGGAAGGCAGGTGAGTGACAGTGACAGTGACAGTGACAGTGACCCCAGAGCTGGTGGGGAAGGGCTGTCCCTGTTCCCAGACACCCAGGAGCTGGTGGGGAAGGGCTGACCCTGTCCCCTGTGTCCCCTGTCCTTGTTCTTGTCCCCATCCCCAGTGACGCTGGAGCTGGTGGGGAAGGGCTGACCCTGACCTGTGTCCCCTCACCGCATCCTTGTCCCCATCCCCAGTGTCCCCAGAGCTGGTGGGGAAGGGCTGACCCTGTCCCCTGTGTCCCCTGACCTCGTCCTCGTCCCCAGGGCTGATCATGTCGGCCATCACCGTCATCATCTTGGTGCTCTACTTCGTCATCGACACCTTCGGGGTGCAGAAGCGGCCCTGGCTGGCCGAGTGCACCCCCATCTACATCCAGTACTTCGTCAAGTTCTTCATCATCGGCGTCACCGTGCTGGTGGTGGCCGTGCCCGAGGGGCTCCCGCTGGCTGTCACCATCTCGCTGGCCTACTCTGTCAAGGTGAGACCTGAGGGTGAGGAGGGACTGTTGGAATATCACCAGTATGGCTGGGCAGGAGGTGCCTGAGCTTGGCTGGCCCTGCTGCTGAGCCAAACAGCAGCACTGTGGTGTTTCACCCAGAGACACTTTTGGCTGTCTGGGTGCTGCAGCTGGCACGTGGGGACAAGTGCAGGTGTGCAGGAGCTCTGGTGGCTGCAGGATGGAGCTTCCCCCCATAACAGGGGCTGCTCCTCGGGTTTCCCTCTG
>JAYDZK010000107.1:3919354-3930208 GCA_034509185.1 Euphonia xanthogaster | reverse complement strand
GGTTTTCCCTGCAGCTTTTCACCCCAGTTCCAGGCACGGTGCTGGATCAGGCTTTGGGAATTTCTTTGTGGTGGAAATCTCTGGTTGGATGCTTTTTTATCCTGTCTGCAGGGTTGCCAGGGCGTCGCTGTTGTATTAAGGACGGGTGAATAAAGCGACATAGACTTCAAATTCTCAGAAGGCAAAAAGCAAATTTATTAGAATCTGCACATTCTTCTATTGACAATTCTGAGAAAGCTGGACCTGATTGGTCCTTAATCAACACCTCACGTTGTTGGCTAATTAGGAGCAGCACCCTTCTTGCACTCCTACCAGTAAACACCATGTTCAAAACACCAGCTGCAGGATTGTTTTAATTCTTCCTCTGAGTTTTCTCAAAACTTCCCAGAGCGAGGCCTGGGAAAGTTTATCTGACTCTTTTCCCTGGCCAGACTTTCAGCATCCACAGCAGGGGCTGTGGCACAGGCAGGCTCTGCTCCGTGCCCTTGGCCTTCACCAGCAGCGCCTTGGTGGCACAAGAGCCACCCTAGGAGTGCTCAAGGCTGGGTTGGGTGGAGCTCAGAGAGACCTGAGCTGGTGGAAGGTGTCCCTGTGCATGGATCTGGGTGGGATTTAAATCCCTTCCAGCCCAAAACATCCTGGGATTTCAGGATTTGGGGTCTGGAGCGTGCTGGGAGGTGTTTCATAAAATTCCCAGCCTGGATGTGAGGTCCTTGCTCCTCTTGTAATCCCAGGAGAGAGGGAAGAGTGTGGCCCAAGGGGACTTTTCCATGCCCAGGGTGTAACTCTTGTCTCCTGTGCTGCAGATCATCATTGTGGAGTTTGGTGGGAAGCCCTTCAGCTGCTCTGGGCTCACCCTCAGCCAGTGGTTCTGGTGCATTTTCATCGGAGTGGGAGAGCTCCTGTGGGGCCAGGTAAGGGCCAGCCCCAAAATCCTGCCCCATCCCTCCCTCCCTGCCCTTGTTCTCCCTGGCTTTTCTCCAGGGCAGCTCCTTAGGAAGGTGTTTAGGATGGGGCTGATGCCCCTCCCCACCACAGCAGCAGGAGAAGAGGTCACTCATCCCCTCCTCAGTCCCACCCTGCTGCAGAGGGACACAGCCAGCAGTGACAGGGACATTCCTGGTGTCCCCACGGGTCCTGGCAGCTCTCCTGGGCTGGGAGCACTGGAGCTGATGCCTTGAGAAGGCTGAGCTGGAACAGGGATTAGACAGAGCTAAAGAATAAAGCAGGGATTTATTAAATGATCTCCTCAATGGATCCATCTTGGGCAGCACAAGAGCCCAGCCAGGGCTGCTGCACCCAAGATAAACCAAAATGGCCCCAAAATGAACCCAAGATGACCCAAAATGGCCACAAAATGAACCCAAGATGATCCAGAATGGACCCAAAGTGAACCCAAAATGGTCACAAAATGAACCTAAGATGAACCAAAATGGTCACAAAATGATCCCAAGACGACCCAAAATGGTCACAAAATGATCCCAAGACGACCCAAAATGGTCACAAAATGAACCCAAGATGAACCAAAATGGTCACAAAATGAACCCAAGATGACACAAAATGGACAACGAGGTCTCTCACTTTTGTAAGTTCTGCTGTATTTGCATGTTGGAGTTAATTGTGCAATTACAGCTTTAGGTTATGAAGCCCCATCCTTGTTTTCCTCTCTTCAGTCCATGTTGTTTCTGCTTTTGGGCCTGAGATTTTGATCATTTGAAATTTAGATCACAGAGAAGGAATTGTTTTGTCTCTCTGCTCTGTGAACAGAGCTCAGCAACCCTTAGCACAAAGCTCAGACCCACACACCAAAGCAGCACAGAATCTAAAAACCACCAAAGCTAAACCCTGAGGCAACCCCACGACCTCAGGCTAAGCTGTGTCCCTGCATGTCCCCAGCTGATCTGCACCGTGCCAACGAGCCACCTGAAGTTCCTGAAGGAGGCTGGGCACGGCATCACCAAGGAGGAGATCCCCGAGGAGGAGCTGCCCGAGGACGTGGACGAGATCGACCACGCGGAGATGGAGCTGCGGCGGGGGCAGATCCTGTGGTTCCGGGGGCTCAACAGGATCCAGACCCAGGTACTGGGGGGCAGCAGGGCTGGGGGGGCTCTGCCTGCTGTGTCTCCTCCTCTCTCTCTCCCCCTGCAGGGGCTCTGTCTGCAGGGAGGTGACAGCTGCTGCTCGCAGGATGCCGTCGCCTCCCGGGCCAGGCTTCCACCTGTGCCTTTGCAGGGAGCCAGGATAAACCTGGATTTGGGGACAGCTGGGGGTGGAGGGAGGCTGTTCTGCTGCAGGCACTGTGCTGCTGGCCAGCAGGAGGCTGGACGTGCCACTGATGGTCACCTCAGCAGCACAGGAGGCTGTGAGGGGTGCACGGAGCCCCCCGGGCTCTGCCCCGCTCTTGCTGGCTGCTGGGATCGAGGTGACGTGCTGTTCCCAGTGGGAATGTGCCCAGCAGGGATCTGCCAGCACCAGAGCCTCCCTGGTGTGGCTCCTTGTGGCACCCCTCTGTGCCAGCTCCCCGTGCTCCACACCCGGAGCTCAGCCATGGGGCACACGAGGGGAGAAAATCTCTCAGTCTCCTTTTTACATCACTTGGTTCTCCCTAACTTTTTTCCCTGATTTTTTCCTTTTCCCCCTACCCCAAAGTGGTGGATTTTTGCACCCACCAAGCAGGGAGAGCTCCATGCCCCTCACTTTCCCTGGAGGCCAGGGCAGAGCTGTCCCACGGTGTCCCCAGGCAGGCAGAGCTGCTGGCTCTCACCTTTGTTCCTCCTCTGTCCCTCCTCTGTGACAAACAAACGGGGACAGGGGCTGGGGCAGAGTTCAGTTCCCTTCTCTGAGCTGTCACCTGCACAGTGTCACCTCGGTGGCTTCAGGGTGAAGCTCAGCCTCGGTTCCTGGCTGGCCCTGAGCCTCAAGGGGCAGCTGGGCTCTGTGTGGGGGGAACCAGTGCTCCACTGACATGAGGAACGTGCTGGAAGCTTCCAGGCTCCCCTGTGCTGGAAACCCAGGAGCTCTGCAGGGCTGCAGTACCAGAGGTGCCCCTGGGGCCGAGCCTGGAGCTTCCCAGGTGTTTCCCTGTGCTGGAGCTGAGATGAGCTCCTGCCACGTGAGAAATGGGTGCTGGCACATCCTGGAGCTTCTGTGAGGTCCAACCTGAGCACTGGGGGGGGCTCCTGTCCCCATTTGGGGTGTGTGAAAAGGGCACAGGGGACAAGAGGGACATCGGAGTGGGGCGGGAGCCAAGCCATGTGTGAAACACCTGCACAGCCAGAGCTGGGGCTGGAGGAGGTGCCCAGAAGGTGCCACGGGGCTGGCATCACCCAGCCACAAAGTGCCCAGGAAGCCACGGTGGCCCCCAGGTGCTGCTCAGTTCCTCAAGCCTTGGGACACATCCACAGGGCAGCCGTGGCCCCACCACCAGGGTGCTGCATCCCCAGCAGCCCTGAGGCCTGGGAGAGGGGCTGGGACATCTCCTGCTGCCACAGGGGCTGTGGGGAGCCCGTGGAGTGTCCCCAAAGTGCCCCACAGGGCTGAGGCACCAGGAGCCCTTCCCCACCAGCTGCCCACTCGCACTCTCTCCCACTCTCTCTGTCTCTCTCTGCTCCTCCTGCAGATTTTCGGATAACCCCAGGTGTTTCCTCTGGCACTGCCTCCCACCAGAGGTGGGGGGGATCGACCCTGCTGCTCTGGCTGCCCTGGGAAGGGCAGAGCTGGACACTCTCTCTGCTCCAACAGCAAAACCCCACGTGGGTTTCGGGGAGCGTGGGGTGGGGGGGGCTCTCTCCTCCTTCCTCCTCCTCTTCCTCGCCTCTCCATCCTCCTCCTTCCTTGCTGTCTGTGTGTCTGCCCGCCCTCCCCTGTCCCCTGTCCCCTGTCCCTGTGCCTGTCCCTGGCCAGGGGTTGCTATCTCACTCTCTGGTTCTTTGCAGATGGACGTAGTTTACACATTCCAGACCGGCGCCTCCTCTTTGCAGGGAGCCCTCAGGAGACAGCCTTCCATCGTGAGCCAGCACCACGATGTAAAAAATGTTTCTAGCCCAACCCATGTAGCTCTTTCCTCCGTCAATTCCACTCCCACCACTTCTGCTGTTGCTGCTGCTGCATCTCCTCCTGCGGGCAGTGAGTGATGGTCTATTACAATGCATGATTTAATGAGCACAGAGAGCACCTGCACCCCCCTAACCCCGCCTGCTCTCTCTCCCTCTCAGCCTTGACTCGCACACTCCATCCCAAACCTGAAGGATGGGGCGGGAAACCCTTCCAAACCCCAGGTTTTTATGTTGTTAACAAAGTTATGAACCTTTCTGGTCCTTTCCCCTCCCAGTTCCTTGTTGCTTCCTCCAGTTTTACCTCTTCTCCTCCTTTGCAGGGCTGGTGTTTGAGTCCAGTTCTTGCTCAAAAACCCCTGAGTTCATGAGCATTGCTGGGAGAAGGGCAAGGCTGAACCCAAATCCTGCTGGTTCTTCCCACTGCCCAGCCTGGGATGCCCCAGGGATGGGCAGAGCAGTTGCTTGAAATCTCTTCTGGAGGCAGAGTGGCCGCTGGGAGTGTCCCCAAGGCTGGCTGAGCCACAGCAAGGAGGGAAAAGCAGGATTTGCTCCTGCCCGTGGCTCAGCTGGTGACACCTCGGGGCTGCTGTCCCCCTGTCTGTCCCCACCTGGGGACTTGCATGGCCTGGGGACATCTCTCTGCTGCCCTGGGGACATTTCTGCGTGGCCCTGGGGACATCCCCAGGGCTCTGCTGGTGCCCAGGGCAGCCAGAGGATCCTTGGTGCCCACCTTGCTCTGCACACTCTGGATCCCAGGGTGTGCAGACACCGCTCTGCATGGAAATGGGCATGGAACACAATTCCTGCTGGATCCCAGTGGGAATTCCGGATCCTGGATCTGGCACTGGGTTTTCAGACCCCAAATAAAGACCCTGTCTGGTGCAGGGCTCTAGCTCTGTCCGTCATAGGCTGCTCTGCACATTCTGGATCTCAGGGTGTGCAGACACACAACCGTGCACGGAAATGGGCATGGAAGCCACATTCCTGCTGGATATCCATGGGAATGCTGGATCCTGGCTTTCCAGCCTCCCCAAAAAAGGCCCTGTCTGATGTAGAACCCCTCTGTGTGTTCAGTGTTGGGGCTGGTGAGCACGTGGCCGTGGGTTCTGTCTGCAGGCTGGGAGCAGGGAATGTGGCTCTGCTGGATAATTGGCTTTTTTATTGCACAGTCACTTATCCCTGTTCTCCTCTGATTAGAGAAATACCCTCCGTGACTTTCTGGAGAGCTTTCAGGCTCTGCTGTTTATGCACTGTGGGGGAGGAGAGAGAATTTGGGATAATTTTGTTTTCTCTCTGTTTAGCTGACTCTGAGGCTGGCAGCTGATTGGGTTTAACCCCAGCGATTCTGGAGCAGCACAGCTGCTTCCTGCTCCTGCCTGCATCTGGGAAAACCTCCAGGATTTTCTGATGGAATAAAATCTGCTTAGAGGGGCTCAGAGCAGAGGGTTTGCAGAGGGGGGTGAGACCACAATGCAGCTTTTTTGCAGTCTGTGGATCCATGTTTTCCCCCATTTTGCAGCGAGGGAATAGAAAACTTGGATAGCTCGTGCAAACTTCACCAGGAGTTAACCCAGGTCTCCAAATTTCCTGCTGCTTTCTTGCCTGGATTTCTCTTGTTTCCCTCTGCTGCTTCCCTCTCTCCCAAAGCTCCTCTTCCCTCCACGCAGATCTGTGGTGTCCCTCTCCCATGGATGAGTTTTTCCAGGGCTGGACTTGCTGTGTCCCTCCTGGAGTTGCTGGAGAGCTCTCAGGAATTGATGGTCGGGTTTTGGCAGAGCCCAGCTGCTCCCGCTGGGAATTCTGCCCCGGACTGAGGGGCTGGGCAGAGCCAGGGGCACGGGATGGCATTCCCGAGGGGCTCTCACCCAGCACGTGGAGGTTTCACGTTTCACAGGAATCGATCCCAAGCCTGGATGTTGCATTTGGAGCTTCCAGGTGGAGAGGAGGCGGGAGGAGCCGGCTGTGGGAGGGAGGGAGGGGCGGCTCCAGGCTGGAATTCAGCTCTGCTGGCGCTGCCTGCCTCATTCAGAACACATTTCCTCCCTCTTCCCTTCCTTTGAGAGGGAACAGCTGAATTCATCTCGCAGCAGGTGATGGAGAAGGGAGGAAAATCTGAGGGAAGCTGCAGCAGGAGCTCCTTGAGGGGGCTGAGCAGGAGACTGAGCACAAATTCCCTGGAATTGCTCCAGGGAGCCTTCCCTGCTGCTCCTGGCAGTGCTGGACAAATCTCCAGGGCTCTGGAGGTGATCCCTTGGGAGAGGAGATCTCCTGGTCCCACATGAGAGGGGGAGGCTTCTGTGGAGCTGCTCCTGAATCTGAATTGTAGATGCCACCACCTTGTGGCTGTGACAGTCATTGGGCTGTCCTTGGCCACCTCCTCGTGGCTGTGACAGTCCCTGGGTCTCCCTGGCCACCTCCTCGTGGCTGTGACAGTCCCTGGCTCTCCTTGGCCACCTCCTCGTGGCTCTGACAGTCCCTGGCTCTCCTTGGCTTGGTTCAGTTGGTGTTTTAGGGCTCAGGACTTGCTGTTCTCAAGTCGTGGCTGATGTGACAGATGATCAGTCTGAGGTGGCCCCGGTGGTGTCCCTTGTCCTGTGCGTTCTCCTGAATTGATCCAAGGTCATCAGTGCACAAATCCAGCTCTGAATTGGTTCCCAGCTCCCTCAAATCCACATTTTTCCAGGCCAGTGGTGCTCCAGGCTCATGCAATGCTCCCTCCATGGGGCCAGAGACCGAGCACAATGACTGAAATCGCCCCAGGGAGCCTTCCCTGCCACAGGGTCTGGGAGAGGAGATCCGGTCCCACACGAGCTCTGCTCCATGGAGCTGAGGCTTCTGTTGCTTCCCTGGAACCCCAGCAGAGCTGGGATGTGACACTTGTCACCCACCTGAGCCCAAATCTATGAGCTGGAAGGGTTTGAGGCTGGCATTCCAGAGGATCTGCAGGGAGCAGGGAATGCACTGTCCAGGTGTGTTCCCAGAGCTCTCCCTCCCAATGCAGTGGAGGTGGCAGAGCCATGCCCTGGTCCTCTGGATCTCCTCCTTGAGCCTGGATTTCGGTGGAGCTGCCCCAGGCCTTTCCCAGGACTGTGGAGGAATTCCTTCAGAATATCCAACAGAATCTGAATTGGTCTCCAGCTCCATCAAATTCCCATTTTTAACTGCCTTTGGAAACCACTGGGTCTCCTGCAGGTGCAGGGAAGGTTCCAGAGCTCCAGCAGTGTGGGGAGCCCCACAGAGACCTGGACCTTCACCTGGATCCTCACAGCACCCACCTGGATCTCTGCTTCCAGGGGCTCCAGAAAAGCTGGAGACACCTTTGGCAAGCCCCACTCCTTTGCAGAGCTGTAGGAAGGACCCTCCCAACCCCACCCACGGCTCCCACAGTAGAGTTTGCCCCCGCTGTTTGCCTAACCCACCTCTTTTTGGAGCCGTAGTTCCCCCACCTCGTCCGTCCCTTGTCCTCGTGTCCGTCCGTCCGTCCGTCCACCCCGGGGCGCACACCCCCCACACCAATTTAACGACTAATTAACGCCTTCTGGCTTCCATCCGTCCATCCATCCAGACTGGTGCTGTTGGGGTGGTGGGTTGGAGTCGTCCTGTGTCTTTTCTTGCAGCTTCTGAGGCTGGTGGGTCCCCAGCACCCCCGTAGTGCCTGACTCTGCCCCCAGTTCACCGTAGATGTCTCAGTTTTGACCGAGCTGTCTGTTCAGTGGTGATTTTGTCGCTGTGGTCGTGACTTTTTTTTTTTGTTGTTGTTGTTGTGGTTTGATGGTTGTCTCTCATCATTTATTTCACTTTCTCCCTCGAGCCCTGCCCTCTGGCAGCACCGCTGACCCTCTGTTTTTTCTCCCCACGCCGCCCAGATCAAAGTGGTGAATGCGTTCCGTAGCTCCCTGTACGAAGGCCTCGAGAAACCCGAATCCAGAAGCTCCATCCATAACTTCATGACTCACCCAGAGTTCATCCTGGAGGAGGACGAGCCTCGGACACCATTCCTGGACGGCACCGAAGACGAGCCCGAGCCTGACGGACTCCAAAAGCGAGGTGGGGGCAGCCTGGGGGGCTCCACGGCCCTCAACAGGAACAACAACGCCGTGGACAGCGAGTTCAGCTTCCCCGAGCCCGGGAGCCCCTTCCACAGCCTGGAGACCTCTGTTTGACCTTAGGACTTGGAATTCCCCCTCCTCCTCCTCCTCCTCTTCCTCGTCCTCATCCACCTGGGCCCTGTGTGATCCCAGCACCAGTAACTGATCACACTGCTGCGGTCAAACTGCTCATGCCTGCGTCATCATCTGGGTTTTTTGGGGTTTTTTTTGGGGTGGGGGTTTAATGTGTTTTTTCTTGTTTTGTTTTATTTTGTTGGGGTTTTTTTTACCGTTATTTAGCAGTGGGAACCAGAGTACCACCACGCTGGGTGTTGGGAGAGAGGCTAAGCCAAAAAAAAACCAAAAAACGACAACAACAAAAAAATTACCAGTTGTGCATCTCCATCCCTGATTTTCCGTGGTACTCACCCAGGGGAAGCTGCCAGGTTCTTTCCTCTCCAAGAGTTGGGCTCCAGGCACCTGGAGTCAGGGGGTTTTCACTTTGGAAAAATGCATGTTCCAAGGAAATTCAAATTGTTGTAGTCTTACACGCCCTCAGCCAGGCTGGGGGTGCACTTGTGACTTGATTTTTTTTTGTTTTGTTTTGGTTTTTTTGTTGTTTTTTTTTTTTAACACATGGTTTTTAGGGTTTTTTTTCTTCTAATGTTGAGGTTTGCTCTTTGCTTGTGGGATTTGCCCCCTACCCAGGGGGAAGTGGGGAGGGGCAGTCACTGCTCCTGTAAGAGAATTAAGGAATAAACTAAAAAATCCCAGCCAGGGGAAGGTGTTGACTCCAAGGTTCAGAGATCCAGGGATGCCCACCAGTCTTCCACCTTGGAAAAATGGTACCTGGGCTTCTTCCAGCTCCCCCTCTGTGTGTGCCCACACATTTTTCTCTCTTTGTTTCCAAACTGGGAGATGAGAAACGAAGGTGGCTTGGCTCTGACCTTGCTGGAGGGGAGAAATTCTGATTTTCCTGCAGAGGTGGAGGTGAAACTGCCAGGGAAAAGGTGGGGGGAGAGCCCCCCAGTTGTGAGGGGTTCTTCCTGAGGAATTCTCTTCTCTAGGAGAGGCCTCTCTGCTGCTTCTGGTCAGGGGGGAAACTCTTGGGGTGAGGATTTTTGCAGCTCTCCCAGCTCCTGCCCTCCAGAGCAGAGGGATTTTTGCCCTTTTTTCTGTGCTCTTGGGGTCCAGCACCCCTCAGCCTCTCAGTAATCCAGGAGGAGGCTCCAGCCATGCCCAAAAGCCATGGGAGGCTGAGTGGAAACTTCCTGAATCCTTGCAGGGATCAACCCAGCTGTCTCATGGTGCAGTGGAAGGCAGGGAGGCTCCTGGATGATCCCAGATTTTCCTGGATGTTTGGCTTGGCTGGCTGCAGGTCTCCCAGAGAAGGAGCTGCTGGAGCCTTGGCCTCCCTTGGCTGCTTTTTTTGGAGGTCATCTCCTCCCCTTGAGCCCTGCCTCACCTCCAGCCCTGGGAACAGCCCAGTGAGAGTCCCTTTCCTTGGAGGTGGCTCTGGATTGTCCCTCTGGCCATCCCTGGAGCAGGAAGCAGAGCCTGGGCTTCTCCTCCCCTTGAGGGAAGCTCTGCCACCTCCCTGCTCTCCTCCATCCCCTCTGGCTGAGGGGAGCAGGAAACGAGGCCATTCCCACCCCTGGATGGGAAAACCCTGGGAATTGCAAATTCCAAGCCCTGAGGGGGGGGTTGTTTTTTGGGAAAGGCCCTGGCTCTGGCTGGCTTCTCCTCCCCTGTCCCAGCAGGAATGCCCAGCGGAATCTCCCGTGCCTTGTCCGAGCACTGCCTGCAGCACCTCCTGCCACGCCAGGCCCAGATCTTTGCCAAGATTTAAGTGTTCCTTAAACCACAACACAAACCAAGTGTCTCTGTGTCCTTCCCTGGGCTGGGAGGAGGAGGAGGAGGGAAGGATGAGCTCCTTTTTCCTGCTGAGGAAAGGTCTTTTTATCCCAAAAATCCCAAATATCCTGAATATCCCGTGTGCCACCCTGGTGCTGGCGAGCTGGGCTTTGTTCACTGCCAACAGCAAGAAGAAATTGCCACCACTGCCCGTCCCCAGTGCAAATTCAGTGTCCACCCCATGCCCGGCTCCTCCTCTCCTCCCTCCCCCCCAAAAAATAACCCAGGGGAGTGAGGGGATCTTGGGTTAAACACCAGGAAAAACAACACACAAAAAAACCCCAAGCGAGGGGGGGTTGTGGGGTTTTGGTTCTGTGCTAAAGGTGACGTTGCTTAAAAAAAAAAACAAAAAAAAATCACTTTTTCTATTTTAAATACTTGCAAAAAAACTAAAAAAAAATAAGAGAAGATATGGTGTTCTTACAAGCTTACATAAATATTTATTAAATACTTTTTTGGGGGGATGCACCAATTTTTCTTTTTTTTTTCCTTTTGATATTTTTTTTAATACCTCAGACCTGTTGAAAAAAAGAAATAATAAAAAAAAAAAAAAGAAAAAGACTCAAACCAACAACAACTTCAAGCCAACTTTGGAGGCTCTCAAAGTCACTCCCAGAAATCTGTGACTGGCAGGGTTTGCCACAAGGGTCTGGTCGTTCCTTTAGTTTGCTCTACTTTTTGTCATTCTAGTTTCCATTTTAGGAGTGGGGGGAGGGAGAAATAATGCTATATAAATATTATGCAAAAAAAAAAAAAAAAAAAAAAAAGAAGAAAAAAAAAAAAAAAAAACACACACC